>WUAM01000311.1:6780837-6795364 GCA_024336885.1 Actenoides hombroni
TCTTCCTAATGTCTAACCTGAATCGACCTATCTCTAATTTTAATCCATTCCCTCTAGTCCTATCACTGCCTGACAGCTCTCACTTTGCCTGTTCTCCTGGGAACTCTTTCAAGTGGGGACCCACCATTTCTTAAATCTCTGCTTTGGAAATCCAAATATTTTTTCCATACATTTCTGCATCTTTGTTCCTTATGTGTGGAGCACCTCTCTGGACTGAGACATCTGCTCTTTCAGTCTGTTTCAAATCTTCCTCTTCCATGCTTCTGCTAGGAAATGACTTGGTTAAGCTGATCAAGAGGTAGAGAGGAAGCAGGGGATTGCTGTTTGGGGTTTTTTTTGTCCCCCTTCTTCATCTCCCACGTTTCTTTACATCCATGAATAAATTAGTAGGGGGCAAAGTCTTCCTAGATATTGATGTGCAAATCTTGGTAAAATGCATTATTGTACCTGCCCCTTTCTCTGTATGGTCCACGGATGTGGTAACGCTTGTTTGGGAAATGATGTTTGCCATGTAGGGTCATTGTCCATGTGGGCCAGAGCTGCTGTGCTTGTTCTAAGTTCAGAGCCCAGGGCAGAGGCAGCAAATGCTTTGCTCAGCTGTTGTTTTACAGGGCTCAGCAACATCTCACACCTGTTCTACAAACCATACAATAAGCCTCACCTGCACAGTGCTGTGTCTGGACTGTTAAAAACTTGATATATTGCATGCAAGGTCCAACTCATAACAGCCTGCGTTCCATAGCTCATTTGGTATTGTTCTGAGGAGCATCTGTCTTAGCTACTGGCGGTGTGATCTTTGAAAACAAGCTTCATTTTGCATCTCTGTCCTTTGGAAGATGGGAAAGATTTACAACCTGCAAATAATGGTGATAGGTGAACTTGCGTCCTGGGGAATGGGATGGAGGCAATGAGCTTGAGAGATGAACAACTCTGGGGTCATTTGGGCGTTCAATGCCACTGGCATTATCAAATAGAGATGAATCAGATTCACTCTGTCTACCCGCTCAGCTGTGTTCCCATGCTAGAGCTGAACCTCTCTGTTACACAGCATTTTCCAAACATTGGTCCATCTACAAGATGCCCTCAGAGATGGGCTGAAGGGGAAACAAGCAAACTTTTAAAGGCTTTTATTCAGTTTGTCAACATTGAGGGGAGTTGGTAGGAAAAGACATTTGGGGGAAATTACTTGTCCTCAACAGTCACTTGAATATCATTGAGAAGGACTGTCTGTTATCTCCAGGTGATTGGCATCTCCCGCTCTGGATTGAAGGAGACTTTCTGTTCATATTAACATATATCTTACCCTTTTGTCACTTTTGAAGTCCCTGTGGACCTTAATTTTTGCTTTGGGCATGGTGAACTTTATTACAATTTCATTTGAAGAAAATGATGAAAGGGGCTTGCTTGACAACTGTCATGTTTCCTCTGAACTCCTGGGTTCAAGGAACAAGACCTCCAGTTGTCTTTTAACAAGTCCATCTTGTTTTTTGCTATTATTAAATTCTTCTGGTGGATACTGGATGTAAATAGTAAATACTCATTTACTGGGGCAGATATGTTGCAATTCTTGCCATGTAGCAACCCAGTTGTGGAAGGCTGAGTCACTGCATGACCTTGGGGAATGTTTTGAGGATTGCTTAAACAGGGTGTGAAGCTTTAATCCATCCCTGGTGAAACTTGCAGAAGCCTACCATTGAATGTGGTGGGAGATAGGCAGTAACTTGCTATATATTGTGTCTTAAGGTATGAATGCGAGAGCAGGAGCACAGAATGGTTTTGTTAAAATGGACTTGGTTAGCTCTGATTCTGGGAACTACTCAGATGAATAGTTGTGGTGAAACAGTGTTTTGCACAAGGAGCTGAACTAAAGTTAAGTGGAATCAGCACGTAAGGATATTTGGCTCCATGCCATGGTTCTTCTAAGCAAGTGAAATGAAAGAAAGAAAAAGAGCTCTGCATAGTTAGTAGTGCATCTCTCTTTCCTGATTGTTATCTGCAAGCTATTTGGAATAAAAGAGGGCAAAAAACTAAGAGCACCTGAAAATCACTCCACTGTCTGTAAAACTTATGACAGATACTTTTCATTTAATTCATTCAGGAAATCAATATGTCTTACAGAATCATTTGACTGTGGTTGGCAGTGAAATGATAAATATACATGAAAAGAGAATTGGATTAATAATTTTTGACATGTAATATAATGCAGCCGTTGCTGAATGATATTAACAAGAGAAGGCATGTTAAGTCCCAATGTCAGGGTAAGGCTAGGTGGTTATAATGTCTGAATAAATTTCATGCTGTGACTGAAGACTCTTGATGGCAGATGGAGATCGACAATATAAAGTTCCATTAAAAAGTCCTTTGCTTTGCTAATTCTTGACACTCTTTACTGGTCAGTAGTCTGCTCATCGATCTTGGCTGAGTGAAATAGAATTTCCCCATTCTGTCTGCCTGAGCCAACAGTTTTCATTTGCAATATACTGGGTTATGAAAAAGTGGGAAACTTCTCCATCCTGAGATCCGCCTCCCAAAGAAGGCTGTCGTCATCTGGGCACGGCAGTGTCTCTCTTCCAGCTTTCTTTTTTCCCAAGTGAGACTAAGATTTTTAGGTTTTTTTTTTCTTCAGGGTTTACAAACATTGTAAATACATATGAAAGTGAAAACGCCCTTTGTGAAGGACATTAGATCAGGTTTATGTCAATCCTCCTATTCCAGTTTTTCCTATTCCCCTTTTTTAGCATTTTCTTTTTTTGTGCTTCCCCCCTCAGTCCAGTTGTTTCTCAGATCTTTCTTGTGGGGGGATTTTTGCTGTTAAGTAATGCAAAGCAACCAGAACTCACTCACACTGCTTATGAATACCCCCCGAAAAAGGATATTATGTGTGATGTTCCTTGCAAAAGACAGAGTCTGAAATAATCTCATGTTCTCACTATTCATAGGACAATGAGCTCGGAAAATATCTGTGAATGGCTTCCATGGGGCCATGTTCTCTTTCTAGGTTTGGCTGTTTGACCTGATCTCCTATTGTGATATTTTAAGTACTAGCAACAATTTGATCCTTGAAGATGCTGAATATGCCAACATCATTTCAGCAAAGCATTTAAGCAAGCATTACTGTAGAGTATGGGAAGAGTTCCCATGGGGACTGTACTTTTACCCATGTGCTCTACTTGCCTTTGGCCAAAGTGTTTGTTGGCTGGACAGACCTGGCAGAATTCAACCCTCACTCTTAATCATAACTTGGATGGTGTTTGCATGTAAGTTTAGTGAATGCTGTTAAGTTAAGCAGTAGGTTTGTGGGTGGCAGATCTCATTTGAGGTATGCTTTACTTAGCTACCTGCAACAAAGAATTTGTAATATAATAGTGAATTAAAAGGTGTAAATTTAAAGGGGAATTAAGAAAGAGCAGTTTAATGGAAATACAGGTGTGCAGAGACAGTAGGTCTCATAGCTGGGGAAAAAAAAAAAAAAAGCCTTTCCATTTACTGAGGGGAAAATATTAATTTAGACCATATAGGTCAAGTATTTCTCCTTGACAGCAATGTAAATTAGGGGGTACTGATGGTGATGAATTTGATGACTGTGGCTTCAGTGGATGTTGGGCTCTGTCCAGGTAGATGTTAAATAGAAATAAGCATTTTTTACAGATGATGAAGATTGCTGAAGCTTCATGGTCTAGTTCTTCTACCAGTGTAGAAATTAGGACTTCTTACATAAATTCTCATCTGAGCTTTGCAAAGGATTGCAGCGCAAGAGCTGCTCTTCAGAGGAAGAGGATGCCAAAAAAAAGTCTTGCCTTCCCAAAGTCATGTGGTAAAACATGTTAAACACTAATTTAAGACTTTGTAGTGAATTAAACACCTTGGGTAAGCATTGAAAAACTAAGACACATGGAAATAGCTGGACTCTTTGCTATGTAGTTAGTTGCTCTGCTGCTCTATGCCTTGCCAAGATTTCGACATATTTTTGTGTAGCAGAGAAAGCTGTCTCTCAAGCTGAGCAGAGCTCAGCATAGGTTTTTGCTCCCATCTCAGCAGAGCTAGATCATGTGGGGATTTTTATTTTATTTGAGTTTTTTTTCTTAGAAAAACTCCTCCCTGAGTTTCTTCAAGCACTCATACTCCAGCCTGCAGATTCTCTAGGTGAGCATCTGGTGGTGAAAGCAGAAATCACTTTTCATCCGTTTTGCAGCCCTTTAGGACATACAGAGGTGGATGAGCATATGACATGATCCTTGGCCTTACTTGAACATGGAATCTCATCTTTAAAAGGGAAAGATATTACTATCATAGCATATTTGTAGTTTTCCTTAGAATCCCGTCAGACAAATTCAAGCCTCACTACTTGTTCAGAGGGACTGAGTAACTTGGATACTAGCTGCCATGCATTTCAATGCATGTTGGCATTTACTCTGTTAGCAGTTAATCATGAAATCACTGATTTTTGTCTGAAGGCTCTATATCTCAGCCAACATCTGCTTCCCTCTGCAAGGCAACAACATTAAGTGTGAAAATGGACAATATGTACAGAGAGGGAGGGAAAATGCAGGGGCACAAAGTGGCCCCAAACCTGGTGTAAGTTAATGGGATTGGTTACCAGCGTTTTAGCACCTCTGTAATGAGAGTCTGAGGAACCTGGAGGGCATTCTTCTGTAGAAGGTCCTGTCTTCCTACACCCAGCAGAAAGAAGCATCTCAGTGAAGGACCTCCTGTCTAAACCTGTCATCTCACAAGCATTTTTGTGTTGTCTTCTAAAAGACTAAGAAGTGACTGGGACTTAGAAAAGGATCTGATTCAATACTTTTTATAACTGCAAGAAACAGTTAACATGGGGAGTGACTGGAATTAATGGAATTGTTCAGCCATAGGTCATCTCCTGTTCTCTCATGAAACCATCAAGGCTGCCATTTTTTACTACTCAGCCAGGATCTGGAAGAATATTTTAGTGAGACAGAGTACATGAAGTGGCAAGGAAAATCATAGGATCACTGGAATTATACAACTCTTATTATAGTTTGTTTCAAAAATTATTCTAATTTAATTGATCTATTAGATAAAATTATATACTAGTGTGCTGCTGGCACAGGCCCAGGTGGATGCTACCAGCATTTGTAATGTCCAGCATATCAGCCACAGGTATCCTTAAAATGATTTACTTGGTTGAACAAGTGTAGCATTACTTTTTATCTTTACAGGATTATTTAAACTAGCAGTTGGAGCAGTGGCTTGATAATATCCCTCTAAGAAATATTCTGCCCAGTGTACAACCTTGAACTCAAGACATTTTGACTAGCTCTGTGGCTTCACATGTCAACTTCTACAGTGATTAGAAATAAAACCACATCAGGAAACTAGACTCCATACCCAGTTTTAATTTCCATCAGTTAGAAACTTCTTTTTTCCTAATATGGTATTTGTTGTTTTTCCCTTCTTGTCATGTTCTTCTTTATTCTTTCAAAACATATCAACAATTTCAGAGTACTTTGGTCATGCTAGGCTTTGAATATCACAGTATTTGAAATGAAGAAACATTTTGTTTACAGTTCTCTCTAATCTGGACAGATCCTCAGCTTCTTTTAATAACTTAGTAGCCTCTTCCTTTCATCACCTTCCACTGTTGAGGGATCTTGCTAATCTGGACTACTAAAAGAGGGAACATTTTCTGTTACTGCTCAGAAATGACATCTTTCCATGTGATTTCAAAGCTTTTCTGAATAAATCTTCAGCACTCCTGTGTATTGGGGCAAACATAATTACCATAAAAAACTAGTTATATTTAAATAAATGAAATGTTTTCAGAAAATATCTGATTTTTATCTAGCAATATTTTGTCTTTTATTCATGGGAAACAGCCCAAACTCTCTTTTCAGCTGGCTTTTATTGTCATCTTCTTTGACTTTTGTGTCTAATAAATGCCAGTGTTTTGCAAACGTACATTTGACAAGAATGGAAAAGGCTTTGTTCAACTTCCCCACAAGAAAGGAAAAACCCCATTTGTCTGTCTAATCCTAATTCTGACAGTTCTGCTGAAGCAGAGAGGTAAGGCTCCTGCTTTAAGTAGTACAAAATATGTGACAAACATGGATCTCTGTGCTCTGTTTGACTGATGGCAGCCAAAGCCTAGCCAGACTTTGCTTCCTGAGAGAGCAGTTGTAAGAGGAGGATGTGCTAAGTGCTGGATGGCTGAAATACCCCTGGAAGACTGAAGTCTTCCCTGGCCTTTAATTCTACCTGCTGCATCAGCATGTTCCCATGAATACAGAAGATGAATATTTTCTGATAACTATTTGGAAGCATTCAGCTGAGTAATAGCGTAGATAGATATTCTACTCAGGAACTCAGCCTGCTTCTGTTTCTAGCTTATACTACAGTGAACTGAGTTACTAGCCAGACACTCAGGACAGATGATGTGCTGGGGTTTGATCCCCCCTGCCATGCACTTCAGGTGGTTGTTTACACCTCTGCAGAGTGATTCTGCCACTTGCATTTGTTTTATATATGTTGATAGGAAAAGGATGAAGAGAGAATTGTCAAGCAGAGCAAGGCCAGTGCCTGTTGTTTCCAGCCTTATAGGGACTGTGTGCTGCAAGTGTATCTGTGATATGCTACTTAAGGACCTTTTTGGTTTGTAACACCTGGGGAACCTGCGTGAGTAGTCCAGGGTAGGGTAGTCCAGAGTCCATACTAGGACATCAGGGTTCCAAATTCCTGAGCCTGTCCTTTCTGATTCAGAGTATTTTTATGTTCAGCTTGCACAGGAGAAAGGACTGCAAAAGGCAGATGTGGGCTAATCAAGCAGTGAGCTGATGCTCTTGTTCTTTCAGCAGATTGAAAGGTGAAATGTATGCATGCTGCTGGTTTCTTTGAGGCAAAAATGTAGATTTTCTTTTTTCTTATTTAATTTTTTTTTATTCTTCCCCCCCTCCACCCCAGCTAGTGTAGTGTTCATTATTATTCAAGGGGAATGAGATAGGTTGAAGACAAGAACCCGTGGATGAAGAAGTTGTTTCGGGTAGAGGTGTGTGGTTCTACGTTTGCTGTGCAGTTGTAAAATAGGGCAGGCTTTTGCAAATAGGAAACTGAGACAAGGGAAAAAAACCTAAATGAGATATCTGTGTGTGTTCTATGAGTCCATAGCAGATGCAGAAATCAGTGTTGGGTTTTATAAATCATGTGCTTTAACCAGCTCTTGCTGGTTTAATGCTAGTGAATAGCCAGGCTGTGAGCTGGCCCTGCAGAACAGCTTGCAGTAATGCCTGTTGCACTCTTTTTCTTGGTGCATTATTGCTCATCTCTCTGTCCCACACTCCCTCTCAGCAGAAATACAACCTGGAAGGTGCAGAAGTTGACTCCACATGAGCAGACTGGACCTGGGTAATAGCTGCAGGGTCAAACAGTGGAGTGGTGAGGCAGGAGCTGCATCTGATTCACGCTTCCTTCCTCAGGCACCTCAGTGCCAGTCCCACACGGGGCACTGAGCAAGGGCTCGGTCCAGGTCACAATTAACCATGAGGTGAGTGTCCCTTTTTGTTAAACTTGATGCTTGCTAAAGACTCCAGGCAAAGCATAAAATATGCTGGGACCCTGGAAAAAGAAAGCATAGAAAAGCCCCTCATGTCTATCTCTAAAATGATATGAGTAGTGTATCTGATTTATGAAAAATGTATAAATGTGACTTGGGAACAGCTTGCGCTTTCACACTAAATAAAAAGAGAAGACAGAAGAGGGAACTCGAATGTCTGTGAGCATACTCATGTATACAAATGACTGTCATAAATCTTTTTGCATGATTGCTTTGCTTTGTGGCATCTCTTTGGGGAGTACTGCAGGGGAAAAAGCCCTACAGTTTGGGAAACTAGAAGAAAAAAATTGTGAAAGAAAATGGATTTGCTGATATAATTATGCAATTCATGTAGAACGTATTTGGTCTGCTAATCAGAACAGAAGGGAAAAGCTTAGACAGTACTGTTGGTTTAAGGGAATTGAATTAAAAGACCAAACATCCTGAGTGAGGCTGCTGCAGCCCTCAGGAGACAGGCCTGGCTCTGGAGGGGGTTGAACACAGAGCCCTGCAAACCTTGCTAGTGTCTAGTGACTGAGGAAAGAAATGCTTTATTCTTGCAAGATGGGCTGGGAAGAAAACAAATTCCTCAGCTGGTATAAATCTGCCTTGACATTGGTGCTCATTCACATTACCTGCAGATTTGGTCCACAGCATCCTCAGTCTGGGTTTAAAGTCACTCCTGATTGTGGTCTAGCTCCATCAGCCTGGAGCTCAGGGTAGTATGCAGAGCTCCCCAGAAAAGGAAGATGAACCCTGAGGAGCTCATCTCCCCTAGGGATTCATGCTGTCATGGCCAGAGCAGATCCTATACCCAAGCTAACGCTCCTCTCTGACTGTGAAACAACTCTGCCTTGCTGATTTCCTCCAAGCATTGTTCCTCTTTGTCTCCTTGGGTTGGATGGTGGGTGATTCTTAGTTATCCTTCTTATGTGTAAAGGAGTGAGCGAATGACATCATTGAGAAAAAGCTGGCAGAGACGAAAGACAATTGAAAAGGAACAGCTGAACAGTTTGTGCTCTAGTCATGTGGTCGATAGTGTTGTGTTTTTCCAGGGAAGCTCTGTCCTCTGCAGAGGTTAAGTCTTGCTCACCAGACCCAGGCTGAGAAAGTGTGACTGGCAGCTCTGTGGCTTGTTCCTGCCTTGGAGTGTGTGGTCCCAGTGTTGGTCTGAGCTGTATTTTCCACTGTCACTCACATTTAATCTTGCAGGGGCCCTAGGCGTACCTGAGAGCTATTTCTGCAATTAGTAAGTTTGCAGAGGAATTCCTGTTAATTAGCGAGGCTTTTGCAGCATGCTTGTGGAATAGTTAAGTGATATATAAATAATATTAATAGTTAAATAACTATTAAAGCTGCAATAAAGTATCCTTAAAAAGGATATTTGGATAATAAGGAGGGATTGTACTTTGGTATTGAGGACTTTTTGCAAACCACGGTGAATGTGGTTTCCTTTTCTGGGCAAGTGTGTGCACATGTGACAGAACAGCTCAGAGCAACACTCCTGACGGTGCCCTCGCGCCTGTCCTGAAATGACCATAAATGATGCCAGCGAGTTCAATCAAGCTGATCCCTCCTGCTCATCCTAACATCAGCCATCTGGCTCCATAGCCTTTGTGTTGTGCATGACCAGCCAGTTGACCATCTGCATATCTCAGGTTCAGACCCCTAAGCCTCCCTTGGACAACGGCCTCCTTTGGGGCTTGAATTGCCGCTCAGGCTTCCGTGAAGGTGTAACTCCAGAGAAACTCCATCGTACTCAGTGAAAAGGCAATAACAACATGGAAAGGCCATTACCTTTTCTTTCTGTCATTGAACTGTCATGCAAAAAGGAAGAAAAGCAAAGATTGTATTAGAGTTGCTGTTAGTATGAGGGAGCAAAGTCCTCAGCTGCTATATGCTGCTGTGATTTTTATTTTTTTTTAAAGTGATAAGCCTGCTACTTATACTAAAAGCAAAATAATTGTCTTTGATATAAATTTGTTCCTTTCAGTTGAAAGCCTCTGAATCTTTAAAGTGACTAGAGGCTTCCTTTCGTCTTTCTTCACAGAGTTTTTGAAGAAACCAAAGAGATTCATGTTAAAATGGGAACCACTGCAGCTTATTCCACAGTCTTCTCATCCCGTGCTCAGTTCCTCCTTTCAAAGCATTTGTTTAGTCTGCTCCCAGGAGAGCCAAGCTTTGTCTGACATCCGTTAGCACAGGCAAAGAGGGGCCATCTTGGCTCACCAACCAAGGCGTTTGCCTGAGACTAAATTCTCTTGTAGATCTGGGCTACAGCTGTAGGAAGGCTGTCTCCTCTTCCCCTCTCTGGTAGAGGGAGCACAGCCTCAGTTTGAAGGACCTTGACTAAGGTCAAGGTAGTGTCAGGGCTACTTGTAAGCAGCCATTTCTTCTTTTGGCCAAGAGGCTGGTGCTAAAGGGAGAGTATCATGTCCCAGTGCTTTGTAGAACAGAGTAACAGAGAGAGGATGGGATGTATCTTGCTGTAAAAGCCATTCTGTACGCTTCTGAAATAATCTTTGATAACTCAGAGAAAGGTGCAGCTGTGCCTTTCATTGAACAGCAATGAGGATGGTAAAAACTGCTTACCCCTACTTATGCAGGCTTTTCTTTTACATTAATAGCCATCCCTCTCCCTGTCTGGGCTGCCAGGGACTCACTTAATTCGTGTGCTCAGCAGACTAGCAGGATGGAAATTGTGCCACAAGCAGTTCTTGCTGTTGTCATCCAATTTTCCATGGGGTGTGTAATGTTAGTAACTGGATGCGGCAGGATTTGGTGGGTTATTTCCCCACGCTGGAAATCTGTCTTTTCTGCCCTTTTCTCAGGCCTCCCTTTCTTGTTATTGAAAGCCAGCTCTTCTGCAGTCTTCCAGGCACAGGTAAATAGGGTAGATTAACATTCTATTATTGTCATTATCTTATTGTTCTTTGTGTGACACTGACCATGGGTCTGAAGTGCAGCGTGAAACATAAAGGAGACACAAGCCCCACTCATAAAAACAGTTTCCAGATTATACCAGATCTGATCCTGCAGGCACGTGGGAGAAAGGGCACTTGTTCCCGTTCACCTTCACAGACTGTTACTGTGAGCATGGGTGTTTGAATTACCTTTATGTAACAAAATGCCTTGTATGTGGCTCTTCAAAGGTAGATACAGCATAATTAGGAAAGGAATCTAAAAGGTTTCAGTGGGGATTTTCCAAGGCTTCGAAGTCATTAAGGGGTGTAAGTAACAAAGAAATTGAGTGATTTATGTGCTCTTGAATCCAGCGCTTCAAGAAATCCCACTTATTTCTGTTTGTGGCCTGATGCAGTCCCTGTTACTACACTGCTTGATCTGTGCCCTATCTTTTCTGCTTAACCTTGCTGGTTTGAATGGGCTCTGGGAGCGGCGTCACCGCCCTGTTCTCCCTGGGATGAACTGCAGGCTGCATTGAAGTCTTATTTGTTGCAAGACAACTTTGGAATTCCTTGTCCTTATGCTGTGAAAGGTGACACCTTTGAGCACAAAAGCTTTTATTTGAAAGAGCAACAAAAAATCTGCAGCGAGTGTTGACCTGGTCACCGACAGAGAAAGCAAGTGCCCTTGTGTGTTCGAGGAGCTCACAGTTGAAATGTTCATGAAGTGGCACCACCAAAGCCCTTGAAATCAAAGGTGTCAGTTTGGCTGCCAACCCCACTAAAATGTCTGTAAGATATCTCTCCAGGTAATAGGAAATTCTGATTGCCTGCTTCTACAGAGAAGCCTGTATTTTAATAATTTTTGCTATCTAAAAGTAATGCTGATATATTCCATCAGCTGCCCTGAAAACAGGAGTCTCATGCAGAAGAGCTGTCCATTGCCCTGTTCATCCCTTGACAGGGATGAGAAACAGCCACAAGCAGGGCTCACTGCCATCATCCAGTTTTCCATGGAGTGGATAACATTAGCAACTGAATGCATCAGGATTTAGTGAGTTCTTCTAGTGGGCAGGGCTGGAAAGCATCTTGAGCCTTTGGCTGTGTCTGTGAGTGTCTGACTGTATGAGACAGCCTATGTAAGAGCTGGTGTGAGTCACAGCTCTTGGTCCAGTTGGGAGCCCAAAGACATTGCTCTTCCATTTTGCACCTTGAGTACAAAATTGTGTGGGTTTTATTTGTGTTGTTGTTTTTGGTTGGGTTTGGTTTTTACTTTTCTTTTTGTTTTGTTGCTGGTTATTTTTTTGGAGGTTGTTTTGTTGGTTTTTTTAAGGTTACCTAAACATGATTTCCCTTGTCTCTATATGCACTACCGTGGCCTATGTTTTCCCCTTCTGGCTTTGTCACCTCTTCCCAAAATTACTGGGCGAGGGAGTAGCTCAATAGCAAACACTGGTTTCTCAGCTGCTTGAAGCACTAACTCAAGAGTCTGAAATATGGAATTAAGAGGCTGGTTGTATTACTACATTTCGGTTTCTTAACATAATATCGTAAACTAAATTTTATCTAGTGAGTTACGAGACATTAAGATCTCATTAAGGATGAACTCCTTACCCTGCTGAAGTCCATAATGGCATTTGTGTTGTTCACAGACTGAGCTCTGTGTATCATCCTGTGATGACACTGCTGGCTTTGATACAGACTGGACAGAGATTGTTCCAAACTTTCAGCTGACACTGCTTCCCTCTGCTCTTCTCAGAGGGGAGTCAATGGAGACAATCAGGAAATAAAACCCCCACCTTTTTTCTTCAAATTATTATTATTTGAAAGCAAGCCACACTTTATTAGCACACAGACTGGGTGTCATGGACCATTCCATCTGAAGAAATGATTTTTTCAGACCTCTTTAGAGCTAGAGTGAAAGCCCGGAAACCTACTAAACATAGAAACATTGGACCTATTTCCCACTGGATTTACTTCCATCTGTGCACGTAAAGTGCAGAATCCACCCAGGAAAAATAGCAGAGTTTTGCACCAGTTTAAATGACTGTGGAGTGCCAGTGTGAAGAGAATATGGCCCCATATTTCTCTATGGAAGACAAGTCGTTCACAAAATAGGAATGTGATGCGGTGCGTGGTTTTGTTTGCTAAGCCCAGGGGCCTTGTCAAGTTGGTTTGGGATATTGATACCTTCTTCACAGCTCTCTACTTCCAGGAATATTGTGGGTTGGAAAGAAAAAATCCTGCCAGAGAAAGGACTTAACTATGCAGCAGGTAATACTGCAGCTGTTGATCACGGATGTAGAGATGTTTGATTATTTAAATTTTTTTTTATTAGGTAAAATAATGGTTGTTTTCCTCTAATCAGAGAGATTTGTCTTTTCACTCAATCTCCATCTTCCCAATCAGGTCTTTTCCCCCTGGATTTTTTTGTTTTGTTTTGTTTTTTGTTTTTTTTCCCTTCTCTTCTCTGTCTTCCCCTTTAAGTGCAATCAACAATAAGAGACCAGGTCTACAGCAGTTTGATGTTTATAAAGTGGTCCAATCATAGCTTCACTTCTGGGCAGGAGTAAATAAATTCATCAAGCAATTGATGCTTTTGTGCTGCTGTTATGATAAATGTTGCCATCAATTACACCAGTATGCTCAGACTGCAAGGAGCAGAACTAACCGAATGCTGCTACCTGATAGGAATGACAAGAAGACAATACGTGCTGCCTCTCTTTGTGCTTTGTATTCATAAACACAGCTCTCCAATTATACTAATTTGTTTGTTTGGATTAGGCAATAGATTAAAAAATGTTTTTAGTTAACACTGGAGCATAACACGCATTAATATTTTGGCAAACATGACATAATTCTCTGCGTTGGGCTGGAATCAGCCGCGTGGTGAGTGTAGTTGTATTGGCTTCAAAGTTGTACCAGCTCCATGCTGCTGGAACATGCTGAAAGAGCAGCCACTTGACTACCTGAGACCTCTACGGAAAAAGATGCAAATGTCACCTGCTGTGTGCAGGACAAGAATGGTGTATGGTAGCATTTGAGTATCACCTGCTTCCTTAAATGACTTTGGATTCCTCTGGAAAAAATGGTACTGGTCCCAATACTGAAGGTTTTTGTTCATTGTTGTTTTTTGAGGATGTTGTAGGTGGTAGTTTTTAGGAGATGTTCTGTTGTTTCATCTCAGGACTGGCAATAATAAGATAGCAACTGGCTTTTGTTTGCTTTCTGCATTGGACTCAGTGCTCTCTTTTGTTCCCGTGTGGTGTTTATCATAGTCCTTGTGTGATGTGATTACAAAAGATTTGTTAGAGAAGTGAAAACCAAGCTAGCAGATAGCACACTGTAAAATCTAAAGCATATTTAACATTATTTAAATACATCCTTTCTTTGATCACAAACTGTGAAGAAGCATTGCATGAATTGAAGGAATTAATTAACTCAAGAGAGAGTGTTCCATTTACTCTTTTGAAATTAATAAACAGCTAGCAGCTTTTCAGAATGGGACATTGTCACTTAAATACCTAGAAACAAGTGCACCTTACAGCTCAAAGTGGAATTAAACATACAACAGCTGCTTCTTTTGGTCCGGTGTTCACAGGATAGCGTGTTTATTTGACACTTGGAATTTTAAAATTCAGCAAGTGTGTATGGACCCCGTATAAATGGCTTGTGAAGAATTTTTAATTTGTACTCTAGAGCTATAAATTACTTGCACGCAGCAATTAAAGCCAGAAGAGAGTTCTGTCTCTGGTGTGCCATCACAAGAGCTTTATTTGCCATGTCTGCTGTCTTCGTTACCTCATTTGTTTGCTGTTCAGATATGGTGGGGTAGCATTCGGGTTTTTTGCTTAGGTGGTGATGGAGACAAGCCGTGTCTGATCCTCTAATGACCATTGCTGGCATGAATTTCAGACCTGTCTGCAGGTAGGATTTGTGTCAAGAAATAGGTAATTCTTAGCATCGGATCAAAATCAGACTTCCTTTTCTGTCTTAATACCTCCAAGAGAAGACTGAACATAAATGACAATCTGGTCCATATAAACAGCTGTTGTTGTTTGTG
>WUAM01000311.1:6795381-6812081 GCA_024336885.1 Actenoides hombroni
AAAAAAAATAAAGATGGAACCAGAATACTGCAAACTGGTAAGTTATAGTAGGTGTGAGGCCAGGGATTGACCCAGTAGAGCAGCTGTGTTGAGGCTGCTCTGAATAGGGCCAGAAATCCCTGTGTGAGTGAGACTGTTGCAGACATGGGGAGTTCATGCAGCAGGTTGATTCTTGGTGAGATCAGCCCGCTTTTCTGATCCAGCCAGAATCAGCGGTGGTTTGAAGGGAAAGCACTACGAGAAAATGAGTGCAAGTTTTCAAACTGAGTGTGTGATCCTCTGCGTTTCACAGATCACACATTCAGCAATTTACTGGAATTGGTAGAGGGTCTGGTTCATTATAGTGCATCATGGGTCACAGTCACTGAAGCATGAACTGCAGAAACACAATATGCAACATCCTTATTAAACACAGGGCATGGTCTGCAATCTGAAAGGAGGAAGGCTGAACCCTGTAATCTACTCTGCAGAGAACAATTGTGCACAGATTTATAAATGACATTTACAAATGATCAGAAGAATGCTGTGCTAATAGCATCCAGACAAAAAACTCACGGGAAGATAAGAAATGGATTTCAGTCCTCATAGCAGTTCGTTGCAGCAAAAGGATTTTGTCTTTTTAGCATTTTCTTTTAAGTATTCATCTGCCTCCTTATCGAGAACTCGGGCTTTAATCCACTGGAGTTTGTTTCCAAACAAGGTGCTTTTTTGTGTTTCCAAGTTGAAAGCTGGTTGTGGGCATTATTTACTCTGTTGTCCTGCCCACTACTTCTTTATCTGCTGTAACATAGGTAATGAATGTGATTATGTCAGGATAAAGCATCTGATTTACAGATTTTGCTAAAGGAAACTGTACAAGTCTCCTTGTGCTGCCCCAGGCTGAAGGTCTGTCTTCTGGGTGGTGTTTCCGCTGCTTTCCCTAGATGGGACTGATGGGCAGCAAGCAAGTGAAGGTCTTGACTGATTTTTCAGGTTAGAAGAGCCCACCTTATACTTTCATAGGAATGGAAAATGCTGGGATTTTATAATCCATTGGAGACAATATGGAAAAGGGTTTTCTGGTTTATGGCAATCCCAACTGTTGCAATGATGGATTTTGGGGTTCAGAAATGAAACAAGAACTATGAGAATTTCACATCCTCCTTACTCTCCACCTTATCCAAACATGATCGAGGGAAAAGCTTTGATAAGGATTCAGTGTTGAAATTTCAGAATCCCTTTGTCTATTCTGTATCGAAGTCAGTTGTACTATCTCCAGAAGTGCTGTAGTATCTTTTAAATGACTTTTGGTTGGGCTTTTTTTTAATTGAAAAATCATTCCACTGCCTCCTATTCTTGGCTCCTATGTATTTAACTGCTCTAGGAGAGAAAGAATGTATTCACAGAAGTCATTTGCACCTTCTAATACCCCACTTTTTGTTTCGTGCCGTGCTTGTAGGATGCTGTGTACTAACTGGGCTGCTACTGATCTAATTATACTTAGCCACAATAGTAATATAGGAAAAGGAACAAAATCAGTCAATCTGAATTGCAAGAGAATTCTTTTTTTGCTGGAGTGAATTGCCTGTGGAACCAGCTTGTGAAAAATCACACTGGTGCTCCAGCAAGATGCCTTGCCATGAACGTAAGAGATGTTGCTTCTGAGACTGGTGCCTCTAATGACCCCCCACCCCCTTCTCCTCAGCTGGAGAGGAAAGCCTTGATGTAAATATAAGCATAAATAACAGAGGCACAGCATATCTCACAGGACACTGTAAAGCTTTCTTGGCTGAGACATCTGGGAATATCCCAGGGACTTTGCATTTCCAGGGAAGCTATTTTAAGTTATTCTGGAAGAAGCAAGTGTGATTTCGTGCTACCTTTTCCATTTTGCATGACTTCTTGTAAACAGGCACATCTTAAATACAGATAATTGGATGAAAAGGGAAGAAAATAGTGTCTCTTTATATACAAGTAATTGCTGTCACATCTAGGTACTTCTGAGACAGGTAACAAGCTGTGTTCTTAAATTGCTATGCAGCTGTGGTTTGCACTTGCCCTGAAGATTTTAGTGTTTTACATTTCCCTTCCATAGTTTTCAGGAGCAATATAAAGTAGGGTGCTTAGCTGAATCTCCAGGCTTGACCTCTGTATTTGGATGCCGCAGTTTTCAGCTGAATATTGCAAGACAGCATGCCCTTGGTGCAGATGTGCCATCCCCTAATATTACTTAATATTAGTATCTTTGGTGAATGGGAGCTGATTTGCCACATCCTCACCTGTGGTTAGGAGTATATTTGAAGCATACTTTTCTTTTCAATGTACAGCAAAGCTTTAAGTTTACTGTCCAGTGAATTATAGCAGTACCCAGCACATCAGCTAAAGAGATTTACTCTTCACCCAGCTTTCTGCTCTGGATCTTGTAGGTGGTACATTCAGACAGCTTGACAGGGAGGAACCAAACAAAGGAAACAACCCTTTAAATGCGGAGAAACAAGGTACCATACTGCGGCTAGTTGTGAGCTGCTCCACTAGAGGAACCAGGCAGGGAAAGGAAAAGCTGTTTTGAATTTCAGACTGATTATAAATGACAAGTTATCAGGGAGCATAAAGAAGGAACTACTGTACATTTCATAACACCGATACCCTTTGTTAGACTACAGACAAAAGCAGGCTTTGATTTGAGACTGCAGGAGAATACAAGATGAGAGGCTATAAAGATGGAACATATTGATCTTCCCTTTATCTTTTCAAAGCATTACTCTTTTGTCAAGGGTTCCTATTTTTGTATAGCATGATGTCCCTATCTTCTAATACTTTGTGCATTTCAGTGTACCCTTTTTAGGGAAATACTATATTAATGTTTTCTGTAATTGCATTTTTTAAAAAAAAACCCCAAACCTAAATATTTTTGAGTAATGAAACGCATATTTGCAAATAAAGAAGTTATCTCCAAAATAAAGTAATAAAAATGGGTTAGTTCCTAGCCTGGCATGAAAGCACACAGCTTCATGTTCCTCACTGAAAATATATTGATTTATATGAACTAAGCATCTTTTTCTCTAAGCCCCAAATCAGAGTGGGTTATTTTGAAGTACGCTGTCTCCTATAAAGTCTAGAAAGGGAAGACTTTAGTAGGGAGTTTGGCAATACACAAATAATTGATTTCTTTTCTTGGTGACTAAGTGAACGCTGGTGAAGAGAAATATCCAGACTGAAAATGAATTATTTAAGCTTTTTCACTAAAACGAAAAAATAAAAATTGAAAGATCTTCAGAGTCAGAGTTGGGTCCACTTCATATCAAAGTGTCATTTAGAAGTGTAAAATTTACAAGTAGGAATATGTGAAAATTTCAAAACAAAATAACCCTTTTAAAGTTTAATTTGAGAAACATCCTACCATCAGTTGCAGTAAATGCTTTTGACCCATTTTTCGGTGTCTAAATTATATTTTTCAATGATTGAAATCATCTCCCAGGTTAGCCAAGCCCCTTGTCCCCATGTGTCTTGAGCACAGCGTGCTGTTGAGTCATTGCCCTGTTCTGACAACATATGAATGCACTGCTAGTGAATTTCCAGGAAATAAGGGTTGACTAATGCACTCTAATAAAATATAGTGTTGTAATACAATAAAACACACACAACCATTATTCAAGGTGTAAACCTTAAGAAAAACTCTTAATTTGTTTTCAGTGGGGAAACGATTGAATCTGTCCCAAATCAGTTCTTAATCCACAGCTGCTATAAATCAACAAAGAAAAGAATTAAGTTTCAATTGACTTTCCTGACTTCAAGTATCAAACAAGAATCACTTGAAAGATGAAGGGAATGCTGCAATCTGAAATTCAAATGCACTGCAATCAGTAAGTTCCCCAGACTGCCTTTGAGGGTGCTGTAGGAGTCCAGCACAGTGAGAGCCTGTTGGCAGAGGCTGGGTAGCCCAGCTGGGAGATGAGAGCTGTGTTAGCTGGGGTAGACTCAACAGCAACAAAGTTAGACTTGCAAGCCATACAAATGTTGAATGATTTTTTGTTCTTCACAAGTTTTGCATCCCAAAATGAGAAGTTATCAGGATTGAAAATCTTCAGTGTGTTATAGGTGTGACAGTGGGACACATTTATTCATCTGAAGTGTAGAGGAATTTACTAGAAGTGCAAGATCACAGTTTTCATTTTCCTTTTCTGATTTTAACCTTTTCTTTCAACTCAGTACAGAAAGTTTGTATTTTCTAATTGTATAAGTTTCTTCATGAAAGCAACAATGGAGTGCTACAAGCTTTTTGTTTGAAAATTTTTCATAGGTTTTAAAGGAACCTAACAAATAACTGTATTTCTTTCTTCTCTTTAACAAGGAAGAGTTGGTTCCTTGCATCTTTAAAACCCTTCTTATTTCTAAGAGCAATAGAGAATTCAAAAGTCCATGGATCTGTTTGAAGTTGTATAATTCGATTTTGCTTTATTTTTCACTTTGATGGAAAATGGGAATTTGCCCTCTAATCTGACAAATCTGAAATTGGTATTTTTAAAAGTCTGTGTCAGGTTTTACAGCAACTTCTACTGTTTGTTTTCTGGAATGTCAGTGCTGCTTTAAAAAGACCACAGGTTACTGTCTTTATTTTAATGGAGCATTCTAGATACCAGTAGAGTTAAGGTACTAGGATTTCTGTTATATGCCAATTCCATTTCCAAGCTGTGCTGCGAGGAACACACAGAAGGAGAAAACCTCCTGTTCTGTTTTGCCTCCAGCATGACCCTTCTTTCAAGTTCTCTAAAAATCTTATGAAAGTGATACAGATTCATTTGAGTGTCCTTGCTTGAGAGGCTGGAGCAACTTTTCACTTTGATATGATGATATGGAAAGTTTTTGGTGTTCAGAGATTGTCTTTCTCCCACTAAAATCAGCAGAGGAATGCTTGGGGCTATATCCTGAGCTGTTGGAAACTAGCATAGCTCCATTTACAGCTGTAGGATCAGACTATGGCACGAAAACAAATGCTAGAGGCGTTTTAAAAAGACATGAACCTTGGGATTTATTTATGACTATCAGTATTAATATTAAATTAAGTAAAAATAAAAAAATATAAGAAATTAGTATGAAAGAGCAAAAGAACTGCAAGAAACAAACAAAACATTACTTTTTAATTGGGTTGTGCATTTTCTAATTCCCTTTTCTAATCCAGTGTAAGCAGCTGGCTTGTGACAATATATTCCCAAAAGAATAAGCAATTTTCCTCTAACATGCCAAATTGTGTCCGTCATGGCAGTGTTTAGTGTCTGGCTATCAGATACAGATTTTCATTCTTTAAAACAAATGGGTCTTGTCTTCCTTCTTCTCTGCACCCCAAAACCCCCTAAATTCTCATTAGGGTAGGAATTTTTATAAAATCACAGAATCATTTAGTTTGGAAAAGACCTTTAAAATTATTGAGCCCAACAGTAATGCTGAATTATCTGCTGTAGGATTTACTGTGATTTAGAGGAGTGAATAAAAAGGCATTCAGATCCTTCTCTAGCCATTTTAAGATGCTATCAGATTTGCTACGGTGTATTTGGAGAGAGATTTCAGAGGGCAAAGAGTGGACAAAAGGTTTACTCTTCCCAGTTGTGACTTGCTGCAAGTTCTTAAGGCTTTCTTATCACATGGCTATGGGACTTCAATACTTTCTTTGGTAACGTGATTTCCCAAAGTGGAGCCCTGCCTTTTGGTGTTTTTCAACAGCATTGCTACATCTTGGGCTGGGATTTAGTGTTGTCATTGTGCTCCACCCCAGGCAATGGTGCACGGTTCTCTGAGGGGTTAGGATACCCTGGTAGCAGCAGATGGCGTATTAACAACATCTGCATTTTCTTCTGACCTGGAGGTGATGATCTCTAAAAGTTACACAGCAGTAAGGACTTAGAGTTGTAGCTAAGGCTATTTACAGGATTTTGGGGGTTTGCCTTTTTTATTGTTGTTTGTTTTGTGAATGTTGGAGTCAACCAAGATTATCTCTGTCAAACAAACTGCCTGTGATAAGTGGGTAAAAATCACAAAGAAATAATTATGAAAAATAACCACCCCAAATCTTGTTTCTGAGGCTTTGCAGTAATAAAATCCAGTGGGTTTTTCTGTCTGCTGTCTTTGCTAAGCTTACAAATATGTGAAACTGTTGTGGATCACAGCTGATGAACCTGACTTTCATCTACAGCAGCCACAGGCTACATATGTAGAACTGGATGTTGCTTAGTTTGTTGGCCAGGAGGCCAGACATTACCAAGTTGAAAACTTGTTCCACCACAGCGTGTTTGTGTCCAAAGAAACACAAGTCACTTACTGCTCCAAGTTACGTAGTTTTATCCTGCCATAATCCCTGGAAGTCCACTGTTCAGTTACTTCCCTTCAACCCAGAAAACCCTCATGTGAACACGCTCCATACAGGTGCTCTCCTGTCAGCTGCATTTAAGGAACATTTTTTCTTTCTGGTCGCCCTCTATGCTGCAAGTTCAGACAGTTGTGCAATTGAGGAACAAAGTGATGGAAGATGTAGCTTAGAAGTGTTGTGTGTTCCACAGAAATTCCACTTTATTTGAGATGAATTTGGTACATGTTTGTCTTAGGATTGTCCTTGTAGTTGTCTGCAGCATGCTTTGGAAAGCTAGGTGAGTGTAGAAGACCATATGTTCTCTGATTCTGATGCAGATTTTCCTTAAAATGAAGGATTTAGCTGACACAGGTCAGACTCAGTAGTCCTTGCTCAGTTTTCCTGTTTGAATTTACACTGATGCTGTGCACAATGAATTGCAGTTACAGGAATTCACATTTGCAAGGCAGAGGATTTCCTCAGTGCTAAATCTCGTCTTCCAATTACCTTAATATTATAGTGTTACGTGGCAGTATTCACTTATCTAAGTTTAGATTAGGCTATTTTAAGAGTAATCTGATGTATTCATTTATGTCATACATAGAGTGGATGTTATAAAGATGTGCTATTCTTATCACTGCTGCCCATTATTATTTGTCTTGTCTGTGTATTATGTATCAGATGGAAGCATCTCAGCGTCCCAGATCAGGGTCTCATTGTAGATAAATGCTCCATTTGAGCCTTGAGAACAAACTGTTTAGGAAAATGCCGTGGGGAGAAAAAGGGAATTGGAAGGTTCATCAACAGAATTAATTTGATAGTAATCAGTAGTTGTGCCTGTGACCAGTTAGAGCCAGTGGTAAAACCTGTTCTGTGAATATTACCTTTGACTCTATTACCAGATTAATTTACAAGTTTTTACTTTAAGCCTTTTTTTTTTTTTTTTTTTTACCCTTGTCTTGGGTACCCATGTGTTTGAAATGATACCTCTACAAAAGGTATGCCCCTTTTGAAGGCTTCCTAAATATTATTTCCTCAAACCAGCCCTGCAGGACATTTGCCTGCACAGTCAGCTAGCTTCACTGGCCTCCAGTTAGCCAGTTAACAATGACTATGTCTGCATCGGTCTTTGAATCTGTAAGATGATGTATTACTTCTGGGTCTGGTTTTATAGGGTAGTGAATGTTGTCAGCCCTAGAACTACATTATTCTTCCTGTGCCATTCTGTCTTTTCTTGGCTCTTGGGAAAGCATCCCATGCCAAATCCTCTGAGGCCCTTCTTTGCAATACCACAGAAATTCCCTAACCATGTAGTGACCATAAAAAAATTCTTAAGACTTAGGAGGAAACCAGCCTTGGCTATTTTAGCTACAGACGCATTGGATGAATTTGAGATTTGTATTAACTTTCTTTTATTTTTTATTTCCTGTCCAGTCTGCCCTAGACTTTATTGGTAAGTCCATTCGATTTCACTGTATTAACTTGCCTGCCTCTAGTTTCCTCTTGCCCTAATCCAATTCATGTTTGGTTTCCTCTTTCCAGTGTTGAAGAAGTTGCAGTATTTCATGTGACAGACAATTACTGTTTCAAGAGAATTCCCCTAACCTTTTGTCAAAAGTTGAATAACCTCAGTCTGTCACCTGAGCTACCCTTTAGTATTTACTCTCGCAGGGTACCGTACTAATTGTGTTGCACAAAGCACGCTAACAAGCAGTATTGCTTGCCCACTGCAACATTTTCTCTATTAAATAGCAACTGAAACCCCTGCATTTCAAGCCAATGTTGGTCTGTGCTAACCTCTGTCAAGACGTATCCTCCCAGGGGCCTGTGTGCCCGAGGGATGGAAGGGAAGAACCAGCACCAACAAAAGCTTGGCTCAGCACTAGGCAGCCTGTTCACTGCTTGTTGCTGATCTTTGGTATATGTAAATCAACAGCAGCCCGATAGACATTTAAAGGATTTAGTGTCAGGAAATTTTTGTGAGCTGATACAATTGGACACATGTTGGATATAATACATAACGATAAATAGCATAAAGAAAACTACAGACCTGGTCCTTTCCCTTTCATGTTTCCTTTATATGGGTGGAATATGATCTCTCCTTTATGGCTGGTACTAATGTCCATACTTGGAAAAATCAAGCCACTAACATAAAAGATCTCTCTGTATTTGGTATCAAAAACAGTAAGTGTCCTGTATCGCCAATTATATCTCGTGATGTAGTGGCTGAAGGCACATGCTGTCTGAAATGCTTGTGAGTTTGGCTGGGGGCTTTCATGCTGCAGTGTCACTGTAGAGAGTTTTGATGAGAAATACTTTACCCTCAAAATAAGTAAATATATAAATAAATTAAGCTCTTCAACTTCATAGCCCAGAGCAAGATTAATTAAGAGGGAAAAATGATTAATCTATCTGCTCACCACAGAATTAATGAATAACAAAGAATGCCTTCCCAGAATCCACAGCTAAAAGGGTTATGAATATCTGTGCATGTCATAGTTGTGTGTCTCTGTCTACCTGCAGCTCCCCTCACCATATTGCTCTTTTGGTAGCTTATAGCAGATCTGCTGATTTTTCCTCCCCCCTTTTTTTTTTCCCTTTTTTTTTTTCCCTTCTTTTTTTATTTTTTTTTTCTTTTTTTTCCTTGGTTTGGCCTTTTATTTGTTTTAAGCTGCATATGGTCTTTACATCGATTGAGATGAAGATTAATAAAAGCAAATTCTGTCATTTCCCTTATGGCAAACAGTCCCTGATTTTCAAATGGAGAAATGGAAAACAAGAGAAGTTGTGTGGTTTGAAATGGGAAACAGCATAACAGTTCTTTAAGCATTTGCATAGTCCAATATAGTCTCAAATGTTCTTTTCCTACAAACTGGCTTGTTTTCAAATGCATTAAAAAAAAAAAAAAGCCTCAAAAACTGTTAAATGGGACTTTGTCCTTTACTGGGAATATTTGGGAATTCAGCTCAACTAAATGAGTTTGGTATTTTCATCCTACTTCCATCTGTTAAGGCTTCTCACTGGCATAGTTTTTAGGGTGGAATTTTACCATACATCAGCTTTTATCATCTTATTTTCTGAAGATGGTATTTTTTAAAAATGCATTAAAGACTTTAATGCTAGAAATGGTTTGGTTTCTATTTAAATATTCTGAACATCTCTGTTAAAGGCAGATGCAAACTGTTCTAAATGTTCTTTATTACTCATACATGCGCTATCCCCGTGAAAAACACCATACATCAGAGGCAGCAGCAGTGATTCTTCAGATTTGCCCAGTGACAAGCCACTGTATAGCTAGTCTTTACTAAAAATGTCAATGTCAACTTTATTTGCCAAAACATGTTTTCCTCTTTCAAGCTGCCAGTCGTTGTTTCAAAATAAATGGAATCCAAAAATCTCATTATTTTTATTGTTTAAAGCCAGCATTGGGTGCAGCTCTGAGGGTCAGAAGGTAACAATACTAATTTACCCCTGTGCTGCTGCACTTAGAATATTTAATCTCTTATGACTTTGACATGATGACTGGCTGTATTTCTTAATTTTGTTGTGAAGATTTTGCTGGAGGGCCGTGCATCTCCTAATAACGTGCATCAAGACAGAGACAAGTAAGTAATGAATATTATATGAGGTTCTTTTCCTACAAGTGGATCAGCTTGGGTAAATACCTGCAGAAATCCACCTCATGGTGGAATTGGGACTGTGGTGATGATGGCCAAAGATTTATATACCCTACTGCATTCAGTGCATATTTATAACTAGTCTAAGGCAGTGGCAAAGTTCAGCTTTTTCATAGGCTTTTGGCTGGATTGGACAGGGAGCAACAACCTTCCAGCTTTATAGTACTAGAGAAGAACTGTTACATTCAACATCTACCTGAGAAAGCCTACTTCTTTTTGCCAGTCCTTTCAGTAAACAGGCTACTACCTAAAGCATGGCTATACTAAAAACATGCCTTAAGATAAAACTTGATCTGGACAGTGTTTTCTGCCTAAGATAATATTTGATTAAATACTAATAAAAGAGCTGACTGCAAATTCTGTTACCATAAGGTTGGCCATTTAAGAGTAAATGAGACAATTCGATTCCAAGGAGGAACTCGGGGTCATAGTCCACAGATGTAACCTGACAGATAGAGCCAAACATTGATTTATTCCTGGGGATAGGAACACCATTCATGCCATTCAGGAACCCTTTTTTTTGCTTCTTTTTTTTAATAAATAAATAATTCAAACCCAAACAACAGTACTAGTAAAAAGCTGTCTCTGCTTTAAAGCCCATGTGGAATATGAGAGCAGAAACAGTGACTGCAGCAGAAGAGGGAACACAGGGAACCAGAGGACATTAGTGCTCAGGATGAAAAGCAAAAGTCTTGGCACATAAACAACCTAGATGTTCCTTAGGTTCTTGTAAGTTTTCTGGCAACAGGAATCAGTGAAGATGGATGTCAAGGAGTATAATGGAGTAATTTCTGTATCTGTAATAGTTGGATATTAAATTACATTTATATATCTCTTGCACATTAGTTTTCTTTGCTAGAACTCTTATAAACATAGAAGCTATCGTTGAAAACTTCCCAGATTTATTTTCCAGTTTGTGAGTCTCTCTCTATCTTTATTTTATCACGGTACCTCTGGAAGTTCTTACAGTAAGTTGTGATGGTTATCAAAAACACCAGTCTGCAACCTAGGATCCCAGTGCAGCAGCTGTCAGACAGGTTCCAACCCCCTTCCATTTCTGAGTCACAGATGGACTGATCCTCTCCACCATTTGTGGGAGACGAGGTCCTCAAGTACTTTTTTCTGTTGTTGCATCGAGTAACTCTAAGACTATGCAAATAATCTTTAATCATGGTGAATAGTGATAATCCTCTTTTAGCAAACAAGCACCTATTCTGAAATTACAGTAGGGGATAATAATAGAAAATGAATAGAGGACTATGCAGTTGGATTTTAAAAAGGTAGGAGCTCAACTCATTAAAATTGGTGGGAGCTGTAATGTTTGTAAATTAGAGCTTTGTAAAATGTAAGCATGTGGGTTGAATATTTTAGTCTTGGCAGCTATTTATATTCTGCTTTTTACAATGAGCGGTTTATTGGGGTTTTTCGTGCCTGTTTGGATAGTTGTTGGTTTTTATCTGTACGCTATCTCCTACGGTGTGGTCATCAGCACAGTATCACAAGCATGAAAGCAGCAGATCTGCCTGCAGTTCTGCTGTGTATTACAAACACTCTCTGTGAAGGAAACCTGTAGTTTTAATACAGTATGAGGCATATAAGGGTAGTGTATTTTTTTTTTTGTCACAGCAACGGGTGCTAGAACACAGTGCAGTGTGTACATCTGACAAACTGTCCCATGTGCGAGTGGGAATTGCTGCAGTTTTAGAAGGAAGCATCCCAAAATTCCATTTAGGTAACTTCTGTGTAACTTTAATACGTGCTAATACTGCCAAATATATCTCTATATAATTTCTGAAATGTGTTCAAATTCTCAAGCATCTCATTTGATTTAGAACCATGCTTAAAATGAAGTTAAAATTCCGCACCTCCAGGCTAATCTTGTGAACACTTAATCCCTGTTGTTGTGTTGGTCTGCTAGTTACGAGTGAGTCTTTGCACACTGTAATTGTGACCCTGTTAATAAACGCCTGTGGCATCAGGTCTGTAATAAGTGTAGCAGAGAGGTCATTCTACTAAAGTAAACACATTCATCTTGGTTGAAACCACAGAACATTGTATTGTCCTTCTGCTCCGAGTAGACGTTGATTATATTCGGGGCTATCCAGTCACTATACACCTTTAGTTTCTGAACCAGCACTAAATGTTCCCAGCATAGAAATCACTGCATGGAAATCTCTTATGGCTTTTGGGCTTCCAGCTTTTTTAATGCAGTTGAGATGGATACCAAGCTGGGGATTCCTCTCTTTGACTTACCTGGACATAGCACTTCTGTGCTAGCGATAACAGGCATGTGATCAACTGTGAACATGCTCTGAAGCCTCTGCATCAACGTGAGCAGAGTGGTAGTTTGAAGCCTTAGGGATTGGCAGTGTCTTGTTGCAAGAGGAATTATTTGGCTATTGGCCTTCTCATGACTCTGTAATACCAGCTTGTCATCTTCTCTGAAGCTGCAGCAGAAAAGATAAGAGGCTGGTTGGAAATGTCTCAAGTATGAGACAGTTGAGGTTTCCTTATTTATTTATCTCTGAACTTGCCAATTACTTCTGCAAAAAACTTCATGCAGTTTCCTGCAAACATTGTTCACATCTCTTCTTGCAGAGTCTGCTGGAATTGTGGTAGGAATGGAGCTGTGCAAATAAATTGCAGAATTACTTGATGGGCTGCAATACCTCTTTGCAACAGGATGAGGGCCTCAGTTCTGTATGTCTGGGTATTTTTACAGAGATCTTAGATTTTGTTGTCTGGTTTTGTTGCTGTTTTCTCCCAAATAAGTACCACTTAAAGTAGAAAAATATTAGGATGCATTAAAAGTCTAAGTGGTGGGCTAGTAAATGCGTTTGGGATTTCATTAGGAAAATGGTAGGTGATGTTAGTGTGTGTGAATAACTACAGCTGGTATCTACAGTTGCAGATCATCACTTGCATAATAATTTGTCTGTGGTTTTATTCTGTTTTTTCTTTCTTTAAAGCTAGTGTTCAAATACTTTAAACATCAAAGCCTTTTCTTCACATTATTCATGCTTGCAAATGTCTCATATCATGCAGTAGAATGATCAGAAAGGTATGTCTCTTCAGATATGGTAAATCAGTCTTGTGTCCTTTTGGAAAAGTGGTTGGGAATGATTTTACAGTTGTTAACTTGAATTAAATTATTTTTTTTTCAACCTAATATTCAAAAAACTTTCAAGCAACTTTTCAATCATCCTCTTCTCACCTTTCCCCAAAAGTAAAACCTTCCTTTCTTTATTTCATGAGCAAGCCAATTCCTTCATCTCTTTCTAGGGACATGAAAATGAAATTCAACAGAAAACATCTCAGGAAAAACTGAAACTCATATTGATTATCTGAGTATGTGCCCACCACACCTGGGACTGTACAACTGAAGGCATGGTGATTCCCAGGGTTCTGCTATAGAGATGGTACTTTGTAGGTCTGATGTGATCTTTTTCTGGCCACATTAGGGGAAGACTTGAGCTTGGGAAATGTCCAGGTAAGGATGGGCAGCTTGGTCTTATTCAGTTGCTGCACAATCTACAGTTTTCAGTAGCTGGCAAAAATAAATAAATAAATAAATCTAGTTCCTCTGTATTTGTTGAGGTTAGTAGCTCCAAATGAACTGGGGTCAGATTGGCTTGGAGTCTGTTGCCTTGACTAGTTGCACAATGGGCTCTGCAGATAATGGCTGTAAGACAGATGTTTTACTAAAGGTTCTTTTACAAATCTTTTAGTTCTGTCTTGTTTGAAGTGAAATTTACTGTCCCTGACCTCATTAGCTAAGCAGAACAGGATTGCGAATGCAGAAGTGTTCCTCTATATCAACATCTTTGTGCCAAGATGGAGTGTTCTGCAGTGACCAAAAGTCAACAGAAGTAAAGATAACTGTTGCAAGATCAACACTGTACAAGACCTAGCGCAGCTTCAAGGAGAGCCACAGACAATAGCAAAGTTTGGTGGGTTTTTTATGCGGTTGTTATCATTACAGCCTTAGCTGTTTGACAGTCCAGTAGCAGCTCAGAAGTGTGCAATAAATCATTTTTCCTGCATTAGGGGAGATATCTATGACAGATGGCTGTTTTAGAGTGCTGACTGGTTTGGTTTTTTTTAGTCTTTTACCTCTAGCTCCTTAACATCATCTTCATCTTCAGCCATCTATCCTTCATCCAGGTGTTTATTCTGGCTGAGCACAGTGATAGAAGAGACATGTAAGGAGTATGATCAACTATAGACTATAATTTGAATACATAGTATCTTGGTGCTTCTTTATAGCATGTTCCTAATCCATCTGGGATGATATGGGTGAAAACATGAACCCTATGGAGATGAGTAGGAGTAATAAAGAATCAGTGAGAGAGGCTGGATTTGTGATTTGGAATGGGATCCTGGCATTGCCTCTGGCTTCTTCCATTGATTTGGAATGAGTTACCAATGCCTTCCCATGCTCTCCATTTGTAAGATGGGTCAGAATCGGAGCTGCTTGGCATGGTTTCAACAAAAGCACTTTCACTGAAATCCAGATGCTGCATATATTGATTTTGATCTAGTTATCTTTTTGTAATATCAGCCTTTCTGAGTGAAGAAAAATTGGGACCTGACCCTTTTGGGCAGGAAACAGTGGCTTCAGCTCAATGCTGTCTGCGTGTAAACATTTCAAAGCTTTTTGGGTTTTTTTCTGACCTTGAATTTTTTCTCAAAAGCATTAGTGCCATCCTTCAGTCAGCTCTAATAGTATGTCTTTTGCAACTTGCTTTGGGATCTCTGAATGAACAGTGATCTATAAGAGCTGGCTGTTATTTGAATGGTGTTAGGTAAAGGTTTTGGCCATATAAGCATATTCTCATGTTTTTCTGTACATGCCGTAGACTATTTTAAGCTGATCATTTTAGAACATTTACTTAGCAAAAAGAAACAACTGTTTGACCAGAGTCAATCATGGATGAAATCCTATCTTTGAAAGACCCCATTTAAAACTGCAGTGATGTGAAACAAATCTCCATCAGAACTTGGTAAACTCTCTGAGATGGTAAAGGTGTTTTACAACTCATGGGTCAAACTGTACACTCACGTGTCAGAGTCCAAACTGAATTCTTGTGGCCAGCTTGTGAACTTGAGGTTTATAATGGAAATAGTGATCTAACAGATTCTTAACCATATGAAGACCAGCAGGTGTTGCTATAATATATTAAATGCTGAGGAGGCATCCAATAAGCTACACTTGAGCATTAGTTCAATACGTTTTCTTAGATCAATTGGTATTTTCTAGGAAAACGTAATGCTATGACAGATTTGCAATAAGAATACTACTGAAATAATCAAAACACTGGAAAATTGCAGGTTCTGAGCCGCTTCTGCTGAGCTGACAGTTTTAGTACTGCTTCAGGGAAAGAACATCTGACCCTGCATTTAGGTATTATTTGTCTTTAACAATACAGTATGTAGGAAGTAACCGAGTCCTGTACAGAGTTGTAACTGTTTGCAAGAGATGACCTTGCAGAAACCCGTGACATCTTTTGCCAGGGATAAGACTAGGTTATGGTGATGCTCTAGTCTAGGATTGTTCAGTGCTGCTGATTCCTACAACACAGGTTTCATTGGTGATCCCCAAAAGACAAGGGAAGAATTACGCTAAGACAGAAACATGTCTTCTCAAACTGCACCTTCAGGGGCTTGGCAGAAGGTGAACAACAGGACATTCAGAAGTAAGGCAGCAGTGAAGAGATTATACCTCAAGGAACCCTGAGCAGGCCTCGCCAAGTTATAGTGAATTTAGGGAAGTTGTAACTGTTGCTGGATTTTGAGCTTGGAAGCTCCTGAAATTAAGAAGGAAGGATGAAAGGAAAAAAAATAATAATCCTATACTAATGGTTATATTACAGTATGCAACCCTCAAAGTGAGATGGTATACAAAGGAGGACCACTGTGAACGTGAATGGAGAAGCTGCCAGCTGAAAGGTCTTATTTAATGTCCATACGTATCGAGCTTAGAGATCTTAGAAATTCTTCAGCAGTCACTGGATGTATGTGTGTGAGATTTAGACTAGATATGAGAGGTTTGTTGGGGTTGTTGGATGGGCCTCTGAGCAATAGTTGAAGATGTCCCTGTTCAGCACAGTGGGGTTGGAGTAGTTATCTTTAATGATCACTTCCAACCCAAACTATTCTATGATTCTGTGGCTTTATGCATGCTTGGCAAGGAATTCTCTTGCACATGGCTGTGGTCACAGCCATGTTACTTCCACATAGGATCACTAGCCAATGTTGTACTTTGGCTGCCAGCAAACCCATGGAACCAAGTATGTTATCAGCTCTCCCTCTTGCTGGGAGCACCTGAACTTGTTTCATTTGAGTTCCAGGGAGGAGGCACGTGGATATCTGTGCACCCATAGGCAAGGTCCTGCCTGTTCTCAGGAGTGATGCTGGGGCAAGATAAGGGCCCTCTAGGTGGGCAATGGAGAGAAAATGGCCACTGGTGTGTTCTAGGGGAAAGGAGGACCCAACTGCCCTGCCTCGTTCACCGCTCTCTCGTGCTGAAATGCAGCGGCGAGCGCCGGGGCTGCGCCGCAGGGCCCAGGGCAGGGCCGGGATGCGGGGCGGGGAGCCGCGGGCGGGGCGGCTCGGCACGGCTCGGCACGGCGGCTCCACCGTGTGCATGTAGATGAGATCCCCCGGAGCACGTCACTCCGCACCGGCGCTCTGCGTTTGGGGCG
>WUAM01000311.1:6812267-6936679 GCA_024336885.1 Actenoides hombroni
GGCCCCCGCGGGGCAAAGGCGGGCGCCGGGCGGGGAGCGGCGCGGCGGTGCTGAAGGACAGCTCCGCTCCGCGCGGGTCCGCGTTTCGCTCCGCGCAGCTCCGCGCCCCGAGCGCGTCCCGTCGCCGGGTGGCCGCGAGGCCGCCGGCTCCGCCGCGCCTTGATGTGCCCCCCGCCACCGCGCCCGCGGCTCCCATGGCGGTGGCACGGAAAATCAAAACTTTGTTGACGGTGAACATCTTGGTCTTCGTGGGCATCATCCTCTTCTCCGTCTACTGCAGGATCCAGGACCGCTCCCAGGAGCTGGTGCAGATCGTCCGGAGCGCGGACCGCCGGGCCAGGAGCCGCGGCGCGAAGGTGGGCAGCCTGGCCGACAGAGAGTCCATCCTGCAGCGCCTGGACCACGTGGAGGGAGTGGTCTACAACCAGCTAAATGGTACGGAGGGCTGGGAGGGGAGGCAACGGTCCTGTGGTGCCCTGGGAGGCTGCCGCAGACTGGGGAAGAGCACTTGAAGTGGCCGCCCGCTGGGGAGGGAAGCCTGGGCACCGTACGCACTGACCTCGGTGCTGAAGTGCTGCAAACGAAGGGAGAGAGGTGGCTGCAGGGGTTTGCTGGAGGGATTTGTCGAGCCCCCACCAACCAACTCTCGGTCCAAAGTCAGGACTTCCTCAGTAAATGCAAAGTTAAGGAGGCAGCAGAGTTCATGGGTTAAGGATTGGTGGAAGTCCCTACAAACTGTAGAGGGTTGTGCAGTTTGCCTGGATATGTTAACTCTGCGTGGGTAGGTGTTTGTAAAGCAAATACACTGTTATGTTATAGCTAGAAGTCATATACTTGGTCTCGGGACTACTTTAAAAACATTTTACTGAGTTTTTAAACCCTGTGGTCTTAATGGTCTATTTAAACATAGCACCCATACATTTCCTTAATGACTTTGCCACTTCTATCTGATATTATCTTTGCTGAGGAGGGGAAGCATCCACCACTTCTTTTAATGACATTCCATTCTACCTTCTCCAGCCTGGAAAAATCTTGGTAGGTAAGCAAAGAACCTTTCCCTGGTAGTTAGAACAGACTAAGCCATAAAAGTAGTTATAGGACAACTGATATTTCACATAGAAACTAATTCTTCAGAACAACTGTGTTTATGTTTACATAGATTTATGAAGTTCTAAATGTAGAACATCAAAGAAATAAGTACATGATTAAATACTTTAGTGCTTTGGATGCAAAGAGGCTGAAGGAGTGAACTTTTACATGAAATTGGAATATAAATGTAACATTTAGTGTCTAGTACCAAATAAAATTTCCACTGTAAATATGTTTAACTATATCAAATGTGCTCCTAGGCTGCTTGCAAAAATCTTCCTCATAACTTGATTTAACGAAGGCTACTGTAGTCTCAAAATGCAGACAAATAGGAGTGTTAGGATAAAGTATATTTCCTATTTACTACTTTTGGAATGACTGTATAAATCTAAGTAGATTCGACTGTTAAGGCAATATGCAGTCCATTCCAGCAAGTGTTACAGAATGGGCATTCCCTTACACACTCATCTGTCAGAAATAGGGAAGAGAGAAGGAGAATGTGGAATGTGGCTGCTAGTCACAAAAATACACATTCATGAATAGGAGGGAAAGCGTCAACAGCTGTGTTTCCTGACTGTATTTTGGAGTAGTTTTGAAGAATGCAGGATTGGGAAATCCTCCTCCCAAAAGCAACAGAGCTGTAGAGTTCCCAAAATAAATTAGATCAGTCCCCAAGCTATATCCAACTGAATGGTGGTTTTGACCTGAAGTGATTTGTTCTTGGTGTTGATCATAGGTGAGACTTTGGGTAGGATTTACCTGCTCTGGGTTCATCTCAGTGTGTCATCCTCTGGAGAATGAGCAGAAATCCTTAATGTACTAGGCAGGCAACATTGCACATAGTGACTGTGGTTTCACAATAAATGGGAGTTGCTCCATAACATACACCTCTATTTTGAAACTTCTTTAATTTGGTTTGTTGGGTATGAAACATTATAGTGAAATTACCTGAACTTTAATGTTACGTTCCTTCTTCAGGTCATACTAAACACTGCAGGCAGTTTCTTCTTGAAAGTTCTTACACAGGAAAATACACAAAGTTCTTCAAGCTGAGCTATTGGAATTTCTTACTCATTTCCCTTCCATTTCTCTCTGACACAATTGTTTCCTTTATTACATGGTGGTACATAAACACAGATTAATTATTTCACCATCGTTGTGAAAAGATACTTTGTTGCTTTCTTTTTTTGCTTCCCTCCCCCACCATCCTGGTGGAACAAAACTGAAAAGTCCTAAATAGGAGGTGCTCCACTGAAATCATCACAGTTACATCACTTCAAGTGAAATCTGGATCAAGCGCCTGTGTTTGGGTTTAGCTCACTGGTATTTAGTTTTTAACATCATGACTCATTACATATGCTGTTAATGGGCGTAATGCTGCTCTGGCAGCAGTGAGAACCGGGGGAGCCTCTCTGTGACAGTGCTCTAGTGTGTCTCACAGGAAGGCTGGTACTACAGAAGCACACTTTCTGCTCTGGAACTATGCAGTTTCATCCTGATGTCAAGCAAGGTTGCTCAGGCATTAGCCTGTATACTGCTTCATCACAAGGTTAGAGAGCCATCTGAGGCTTTCTTGGCTGTTATTTTTTCATGAGGTGGGTCAAAGTCACTTTTATATAGAGAGACAGACATGGGTAGACAGATTTTATTCATAATGAATATGAATTCCTTGCATATCCAGAACTCCTGCAAGCACCAGGATTTTGGGCCCAGCTCAATGTTATTGTGACAGTAGGTCTGTCCAGATCAGTATTCCAATTTTCTACTCTGTGTTAAGATCAGAAAATTCAGAGCCACTTATCAAGTATCTTTTTTTTTTTTTTTTTTTGTAGTAAAATCTCAATGTTCTTTTATTTATTTTTTCTTTTCTATTTGGGTTAGTCCTAAACCTGGTTTTTCTAGAGACTCTGTTGAAGATTCAGTGAGAGACCAGCCCTGTAGCTGCAGCTACACAGACTTTTGTTTCTGTCAAACTTACTTGTTTGCATGCAATCAAACATTATTTGAAAGTGCACCCTTTGCGAGGAAACAAGTTATAAGCATATCAAGAGGCAGCCTGAAACTGATCACTAGAGAACTCATTAACTTTTCAGTCTGAATAAAAGCTGAGCATACAGTGCCTGTGGAGGTGTGTGCAGAACACAGAGGACCATGCGTGAAAGTCATTACAAAGCTGGTCCTTGCAATTATCGTTGGCAGAACAAGAGTTTTCAGAATGGTATGAATGAGAATCGCTGTGATTCCCGGCAGAGTCATGCAGACATACACCCAAACAATAGTTTTCAGTTGGCTTGTGCTTTGGTTTTCTATCAACTTAGCAAAGTAGTATTTCTGAAAGCTTTCTTTATGCCCAGCTGCTGCTGGTTTTGGTGGAAGTAAATGAATGAAGCATGCAAAAGGAAAGGAAAGCAATGAAATGTGTCTGTGGAATATCTTTGGTGAAACTATATATTACCTCTCAATATTTTACTTTGGATATAACACTTATTTTGATGTTATTTTAGATCTAGTTCATCAATCTCTATATTTTTCATTTTTACTATGGCATTTCTATTGATGAATATGATTTATTGTCAGTCAACACAGAACTAATGCCAGATAGCCTTAGTAACAATTCATGAAATGGCATAGTGATAACACCTTGGTATATTTCTTCCTTTGCTTCTATTTTTTGTAAAGGGGGAAAAATAAAAAAAAAGATTTAATTAACTAAATGTTTCCCCAAATCACTTTTGCATCTGAGTCTGTTGCTAATGATTTACCACAGATGATAAAGAATTTTTGATGCCCCAAGTAGATCATAACCTTTCATGCCAAAAGCAATTGAAGGGTCATACTAGAATTTCACTGTAATTGCCTTTTTCCCTTTTCACTGTCTCTTTCCAGTAATACACAACAATCAATACAGCATGTAATTAGATTTCATTCAATCTGCGAAGATTAAGAGAGTTTTCATCTTCTCGTTATTTATGCTCACATCATGTCTCTATACTCATGTCTTCTACATTAGACCTCTTTGACCTGTTCTGTTGCAGATATGGAAGGATAAGTTTGGAGTATTCCCTTGAATTTGACAGATGATCATTCTTTACACATCATAATTTGATTTTGCTCTTTTGGGGAAGATTAAATACAATAACAATTTTCAGTATGATAAATGGGTTTTATATTGCATATAGCTTTCCTGGAGGAGACTAGGGAAAAAGAGTGGACAATTCACATAATTGCAGCACACAGGCTTAAAATGATGGAAATAGCAGGTCCTAGGTGCAGAGGACTGACTCATGCAGACTGTTACTCCTGATTTTTAGAGTGTACTGGAAGCAAAGTGATTGCATTTAAAATTCAACCTGGCAATCTGCATGCTTAAAAGGTACAGTAGTATTTTTAAAGGGACAGTTTATTCTTCATAGCCTTGGAACCGATCAAAAACGGATCCCAATTTCCATATTGAAAGTAGAGAGTTGGGAAGAGGCTGAAAGTGAATCATGCGTATGTCCACAGCAGATTTGTCAAAAAGAAGCTTTTACAGCTTGCAACTTCAGGCTGAAGAGTAAGTCTTTTGTAGTGAAGAGAGGTAAAGCCACATGTGCATGGGGGAAGATTAAGTGTGACTTCCAGCCTTGCGTTAATGAAACTGCACCTTCTTATAGCCCAGTACAGATTCTCATGTTGTAACTATTTCTATTTAATTTGGTTTTGATCTGATGCTAATAAGCACCTGACAAAACTAGCCCATAATTATCTCCTAAGGTATCAGCTTACTTGTGGGGACTACTCTCAGCCATGTGCTTTCCTCTTGTTAGTGACTAGCTTCTTTTTGAGGATGGTCACTGTTTGAGGATTTTTTAAGAAATGCAAGGTATGACCTAGTGAAGGCAGGAGTGAAAAATATCAACTACCTTGTTTGTTTTTTAAATTAAGCTGCAGTTTATCGGTTTCCCACACAGCCTATGATATTGAAACTATTTTTCAGTTGTTCTGGATCAGTTACTCAAGATTAGGTAAGTAACCCTTGTCAAGGCCTGACCTTCTCTGTTGCAAAGTGATGGTCAAGTTCAAAAGACTGATTTCCACTTCACGTTGGCTTTAGCTGTGTTAGTCTTGATGTATGTAGCTGAGGAAACACATAATCAGTGCTTTCAGGAAGGCCAAGATTTTATTCCCCAGAATAAGAGAAAACATCATGAGTCAATATTTGGATAGCCCCTATGAAAATAAAAGGTAATATTTGAAATAGTATTGCTCTATTTAGGCACATTAGGAAGAAAAGGTCTGAAGGTTTGATAGAAAAAAGAGGGTAAATCTCTTTTGTAAAACACGCAAAATTGCATTCAACTCTTCAAAATATTGACAAATATGAAAAATATATCTCCATTTCAGCAGAACATCAGTGATTTTAAAGTCTCTCCCTCTACTCTGTGTTTCATATGCTGGTAACTATTTTTTTTTTTTTTTCATGTAATGTTTCTGCTTTTTGTGTTCGTAGCTGGGAAGAAAGCTTATTTTGACAGAGAAATCATGCGGTACTTTTATCATTGACTCATTTCTGTAGAACTTGAATCATTTGTACTATAAATGATTAAAAGCAATGTTTACAGAGGTGGAAAGAAATTCTTTGACTGTTGTTGGTTTTGTTACCTTTTAGGAGGTATTTCAGTTCAATTTCTTTCTGTTTCTATGTAGATGTGGCTGGAGTTGGAAAAGCGAATATGGGTCTGTCATCTTTCTAGTGTAGAGCAGCAGCGTGGTTGTTGCACATCTATAACCACCATACATGTTTAGAGGATTAGAAAACCTGGCTTTCACTTAATACCCTTGGTAGTGGGAGGTGGGGTTGTTTTTTGAGTTTGAGGTGGGGGTTTTTTTATTTGTTTATTTGAATTATTTTTTTTTAGTAAGTAAAGGCAGGTAGTAGTTATACCAAGAGCATCATTTAAGAATGCAGTTCCAGCCACTGAGTGCATGGCTGTTCTCCAAGGAAATAATAAGATTTATGAAAGGAAGGAAAAGAAATGAGTCATGTTTAACAAATCTTTCTTTTATTAATGCCTCTCTCTAACCTTACTAATGGGTACTCAGTCTCTCTTTCTCTATATAATTGGCATACTTTTTTATTGTTGTTATTATTTGTGGGGTTTCACTTGGTGGTCATTTCCATCATTTAGTTTAAATGAAGAAACTGAAAGGGGAGCAAAAAAGAAAAAGAGCCTGTGATGTTTTGGATAACAGGAAGGAAGAAAGCCAATGACAGCAGAGCTGCTTCCAACCTTGTTGTAGTCCTATTGATCAAAACTGTCCTCTGAAATAAGAGAACTTTAGCTTCTGAGAATGAAAGCCAGATAAAGATCCTCCCACTGACCCAAAGTCATCTTTTCCTGAGAGCACAGAGCTAAAGCCGCCAAGTGCTAATTGAATGTGTATATGACTTGTGTCTGCTTTTCCTAAAACCCCTGCCTATGGTGCCATGGAAATGGCTGTGAATGTCTGAAAGCCTTGTAGGTGGAGGTAAAACCTATGTCAAGGACAGCGTGGCAGATCAAACAGATTAGAAGTTATCTTTCTGCCCTGTAGTATTTATCCTTTCAGTTGTTCTGGAATACCCAGGTTTCCCAGGCAGTTTTAGAGAGAAGCTACAGCACAACTGACACTTGCTGGTTACTTGACAAGTCCTTTAGGACATAAAAAATAGCACTTAAATTACCTGTAGCAAGACTATCTCCTAAGCCAAGATTCCCTTGACTTATAGAACAGAAGAGAGTAGTCAGGGAGCAGCGTGATGCAACTTGGTCTCAGGTCCTTTCATTTAGCTGGGGTTACTTTGAGTTTAAATGCATGATAGTACTGCTGGGGGTGAAGGTGACAATCTCAGCTCTGTAATGTATTTCTCAGTCTGTTCTGCTAGGCTTTAGAGTTCTTACTTGCAAACTCTCCAACACACTGAAGGGTATGGAATTTCCGTATCCTGCAGAAGATAGCTTCAAAGCTTGGTAGACTTCACCTTTTCAATGTTGGTTTACTTTATTTTTGTTATGTCTTCTTTTGTTGCCCACAGTATCTGCACTGGTAACGTACAAGAGTGTGTCATTGATAATTTGTGTCACTTCTTTGGCCCTGGTTTTTTGAACTCTGAAGCAGTAGGATGTATGTTGAGGGGGCTCACTTCGATGTCTATAGATATGTTTGTTGGTCTTGTAGCAAGAGGAAGAAATGGCTGTCCTCAGGATAAAGTAAACCCCCTTGCTGTTTGCCATCAGGCTGTTAACTCTGTGTGCATTCTGCCCAGTCTTGCAAAGCTGTCCTGTGAAGCAGACGTGGTTACCTGCCTCTCCCTTTATTTTACTTGGATGGCTTTTCATGGGGAGCTGCTCGCAAGCCAAGGATGAGCCTGACCATGAATTGTTTTTTATCTTCAGTGAGGGGTGTGCTTTCTGAAACAATGCAGTTGAAAAGGGGCAGTTCTGGGAATCTCTGGAAAATGGCAAAAGGCTTAATATATATATATATAATTTTTTTTCCAAGTATGTCCTTGATTACTGGCTTTGGAGGAGAGTCTGAGGGCACCTGCAGGGTAGATAGCTGAGAAGACAATAGACTGATTCTGCTTTGTCATCATGAGCAGTGTAGATGCATAGTTTTCTCAGGGGCTGAAGAGCTGTCTAAGTAAATGAGTAAAACATTTTTAGAAAAGGTGAGGATATAGATTTCTGAATATTTTCAGCCTTGCACCACCCCCTATGGAGCTGTTCTCTAGCAGCCCTTTCACTTGCCACCACAGTCTGATTTATTCTTATAATACTTGAGCTGTAATTTGCATGTCATCCTGGGAGAATGGGCAATCATTAAGAAAACTAAACCAAGGAAGAGGTTTTTGAAAGAGCTTCTCTAAGCACTATTATTTAAAAATGGTTCTGTCAGACAGAGCTGTTTGATGCAAGATTACTACCAGAGAGAGTTACCTATTTCACAGCATCATTTGGAAATCACATCTAAATAACCCAAATTCAGTGGACACAAATACAAAGGAACACGTTGGTCCTCTGGGATTCTTTAGTGCATTTCTTTCAGTCTTAACCTCCTGGGCTAAATGTTCAAGTAAATACTTAAGAAGCTGCTGTAATGCCAGTATCTCCCCTGGGTTGAATAGCCACTGTAAAATGGCATAGCACTGGCAAAATCATGCTATCTCCCAACGGGGTGGTTGGATGGGGTAATTGCTCAAATAGGTTTTCATGCCTGCAGAAATGACCCTGACTCTCCTCAGCTCACCCATGCACGTAGTCCTGTTGAAGTCATCTGCCTAAATTCACCTCTGATATTGATCCAGCAGCTTCAGCACATACAGTAGTTATCAGCAGAGTAACTCCAGTAGCAAATTTGCCCAAATAAAGGTACTTCTGCCACAGGATGAATAGTCTATTGGCTAGTTATGATGATGTATATGTAGTATAAATGATGAATTCATGCTGTGTCCCTGTACTACTTGAGTATGATTAAGAAAAGGATCCTTCCTCCTTGAAGGTTTTGAAGTGATTCCCCTTTCTAGTGTGGATCTGGTGAGCTTTGTGTTTCTACCTCCAGCCCTGACTATGGGAGTCTTTGACTGCTTCTATGTTTGCACTGTTTGGCTCCAGTTTCCATTTTGCAAAAAGAAGTACACAGCCCGGGAGGTCAGATTAGCACCAGTTTAGCAGCCTTGTCGTGGCTGTCTTGCTCCTGGTACCCAAGCAGACTTTGTTCAGAGATTGATTTGTATTTCCACAACACTGCACAGTACTGCCTACCTACCACAGAGCAAAACTGTATCTTCTTCTCATGCCGTGTCTGTTGTGTGCTGCTGGACACAACCCCACATGCCTCAGCTGCTTCCTGCACTCCCATGGACATCACTCCTCCCACCCCTCAGCCAGTGCCTGTGTGGTAGAAGCCCTGCACTTTTTGACCTTTGAGATCTGCTCCTCCTGTGTTAATTTTTGTCTCTGCTTGACAGCACTGAGCAAATTGATGCCTCACTCACAGAGTCTAACTGGGATACAAAACTAGGCTTTTCCTTAAGTTTTGATTAAGAAGTATTTTTAGTGTGTGTGTGTGCAATTATATGCATGTGGGTTATCTGCATCCTAGCTGAATGCCTTAACCACCAGTATATTGTTTAAAAAAATTAAAACCAAAAAGAGGATCATATAACTTTCCCTTTTCCTTAGATGAAGAATAAAACCTCTGCTGTACTCTTCAGAGCTGCGGGTCTTATGTGGGCAAATGTTTTCAGACTTCAAAGCAAAGATGGATTTTTTCATCCCCAGCTCTGTTGACTAGCCCCATCCTGAGGCCTCAGCCAAAGGTTTGATCTCTCCCTGAAGGGAGAGCAAGTCCTCAGCAAGCCCTCAGCTTGGATCCCAGGTGCTAGTGCCTAGGAGTTATCCTTAGTGTGTTAGAACACTTTGCAATGCATCAAAACTTATGGAACTTATGCAAGGTCACACATAGTCTCCAATTCCTGTTTCCCACAGCCTAGCTGAGCTTCTGCTGTACCATTCTCAAAGCAAAAGGGGCTTTGTGCACAGGAGCTCCTTTTTCTTGGAAGGTATCCACCACAACAGCTGGAAAGCCCTCTCCTGCAATACTGAAGAAGTTTGCTTCTCATTTTGTACCTGGCATTTTTGGTGGGGTGGTAGGGTTAATTGGTTGGTTTTCATTTGGATTCTTTATGCTGGTTTTGTATTTTATTTGACAATGGGGCCTTACTGCCCTTTTAGAAATTGAGTTTATTTTTTCTACAGCTCTCATATGCCTCTAGGATGTGAACCTTTTGTAAATAAAAGTGTGTTTTTTCTTATATTAACTTATTTTCAAGCAAACCTTGTGTTGTAGAAAAGATTGGTGGTATTCTTTCCTGTGCATACTGAACTGAAGGCAGTGATAAGACTAAAAATATCCCCAGTTGAAATAGCATTGTATAACCCAAAGGTTAGCCTTCCTCGGGATTAGAATTTGCTGTCACTTTATAGATTCCTTATAAGGCAGATTCCTAGTCATCCAGCCATGTATAAAATGAGGCTACCGATAGCTGCAAAATTTTGCAATCTGCAGAACTCAGTCCCATTGGTGACGACCACAATCCCAAACCTGCTGACAGAATGGAAGATGCTGATACCCATTGTGCTGGTGTCAGCTGGCCGGCGAGGCTTCCGTGTTCCTGTGACATTTGTGTCCTGGAGGTGCTGAGCAGGGGCTGGGTACTCTTCTCACTTCTAATGGGAAAAACAGATTTTGCTGCACAGAGCTGTTGATCCTAAATCATGATGATAGATTGCAGGTGGCTTCATGTAACAGATGGGAGTAGAGTATGAGGGAAGAGTGAGCTGATCATGTTTGAGGTATAAAACAACCTAATACTAAATTGCCTAACTGCTGAAATAGTTGATCCTTACAACTTACAGAAGAAGTGAGAGGATTTGGCTTGGAAAAATGGGTGGTTGAGTGGTTTAGGTGTTAGCCTGTGGTAACCTTGAATTTGGAAACCAAATTTTTTTGGTAGTTCTGTTACATGATTCCTGTGTCACATGGAGAATCCCCAGAATCCAAGTCTGCAGATTTAGGCTTCTGACTTCCAGCACCACCACAGGTATATGGGCAGCCAAATGCTCTACTGGAGCCTGCTTGTGTGTTTCTTCCTGGTCACCAGTCTTTTCTCCCACTTTTTAATTATCTTTTGCATGTGCTAGGAATTGCAGCCCTCTCAGCACTTTAAGAATGTCTTTTGTTTATTCACTGCTAGTATTGCAGGGACCAGTGGAAAGATTTGCAGGTATTAATTAGAAATTTCCATCTTTCTTCAATTTAATATTTGGCAAACTCACTTGATATATCCTTGCCAGGATACTCCTTTAGGCATAGACCTGAACATAGCAGCACCTGCACTGAACACTTTGCTCTCAGCTACTTCAGCTTTGAATACACAAACCCAATAATCTTTGATTTTAGACTTGTGCCAGCCTGATCCTCCTCCTGAAGTAGATCCATCTGACTCAATGCGTTTTCATTCAACAGAAAATTAACTCTGGGACAGAAGTGACTATTATACCCAGTGGGGTTATATGTAAAAACTTTTTTCTTCTGAAAGAGTCAGCCTGGTGTAGTTCCCATATTCATGGCCATATTCTCATTTCAGGCCTACAAAACTCTAAGCCAGGCTGAAGAGAGCCCTCTTAGATGAGGTCAGGGAGTTAAGAATTTCTTCTGTGATTCCTTCTGAACCTGATCTGCCTAGTAACTAGACTCTTTGTCTCCCTTTTTCTGTCACACACAAAAAAGTTCACAAAGTGAGATTATTTTTTTTTTTTTAAGTCTTCCTTGCATAGAGAGTGAAGAGAAGATATGCAGAATGGAGGAGAAATATTAATGAGAGAACAAAGACATGGCCTAACTTTGAAGCTGGATGGTACAGCCTGGCATGCCAATGGACACAGGCTGGGCGATGCAGCTCTCAGAGAAGGCGTTGATCATCGCAGACCACATTTTTTGTATATGTTACAGCCACTTGTTCAGGCATCTCTCAGCCTTTAATTGTAGTGACAAGAAGCTGAGGCACAAATGCTGCTGTCTTGAAGACACAGTGCAGGTTGAGGAAGAAAGAGACCCACAAAATGCTTTGTAAAACTCTTCTTACTACAGTTGCTTATAGTGGATGCAGTAAGCATGGGATTAGTGAACAGAATTTGGGGTCTGCACATGAGTCTGAGTCTGTGCTAGAGCAGCTAAGGGCTGCTCTAGCTCTAAAGAGAGGTAGAGTTTCCCATTGCAGCACAGTGTACAGCAGGTTATTCTGGTAAAGCCCGTAACACAGTTTGACAATTCCTGTTAACATAGGTCGTTGGTAAGCATTCTGCACCAGAATTTCAAGTGATGAAAGCTGTCTCTTACAGAGCCTACTTACAGCACTGTAGTAGCAAGGTCAGAATCGGGCCCAAAGAACAGGACAGCTAGTACAGGACCCCCACCAATTAGGCACAACTAGGCAATGCTCTGGGTGATGGTAGGCTGAGATATCCTCTGTACGCTGTACTATCAGAAGACAAAGCTGGGTATTTCTGGATATAAATCTATTTCGGAAAAGAATTCAGTGTATAATCTTTTGGGTTTGTCCCTGAACTGGAAGAAGGTGCCTCTAATCTGTTTGATGGGTGATAGTGATACTGATGCCTGTGGCTTCTCTGTGCTAGGTATGAGTGTCTCAGCATATGGTTGTGAAACTAGAAGCAATTATTTTCAAAAGGATTTTGACAGATACTGAGCTGACAAATTCCCTGTTAAAAAGAAACAAAAAGAGTTTGTTTGATACTCTGCTGATGAGGCCGTGTGGATTTGCTTTCAAAGGTAGGGAGGGAAAAGCACCCTTACTATAAACAATCAAATTAATTTCTTAATAAATGCCAGGGCTGCATGGAGTGGTGTGTCCTGCTGTCATGGTGCCGAGCCCGTGAGTCTGTCTCTCTCCCTTTCAAAGGGAAGAGGTGCTAATTTAGTGAGTCAGGCATTTCCATGTGAGTTTTCTTTAACATGGTATCTTTATGGGAAAAGTAGTTTTAAATGGAATCATAGAAATACCTCATTATTTCATTAGGAATTCCTTAATCTGTGACCAGAAAGCAAGTTTTATCACTTAACCTGTTTCTCATCACTGCTGCTAATGTGTGACAAGAAGCACATGAAGCTTGCAGAAACAGGAACTGGAACTTCAGTGCTAGCTTTGAGAAAATATTTAGAGCTGCTGAAATACAAGACCTGAGCATCATTTCCAGGTGTGCCTTTCCTTTGCTCTTTAGCTGTGGTGATGGCACATCTCTGCTCTTTTCATCACCTTTCCTTATCTGTGTCCTCTACTCAACTGAGGAGGTGAGTGCTGGTCTGTGCAGCATCTTATCTTGTGATACTGTTGATCAATGATATAAATAACGGCCAGACATCCAGCAGACCTAGGCATCCAGTAATTACCACAATCCTAAAAATAACTGTTTAGTTCCTTAAGCAGCAAAACCAAGAAAGTTGACTTTCTTAAGGTGAATTCTTGGGTGTCTCTAATAGTTCCAACAGGTCTCTTGATCTTTCACCAAACCTCTCAGGAACATTTTAATGCAAGTTTCTTCCCAGATGTCGACTTTTGTGACACTTGCAGAAATGTAATTTCTGGAGACCTCTGACTGTCTGCCAAGCTTTGGCTGAAGTTAGACACAGTCCTCAAAGTCTAACAAGCAGAGATGAGGGGAGGGCATGAGAGAGGGAAGCTGACTGATAGACGAATGCAGACAGTGCAATCTCACAAACTGTTTTTTTTTCTTAGCAAACCTGGCTAAAAATTGTATTGGTGACAAACTGGATTTTATAATTTAAACACAAACATGAAAATCAAGTTCTTAGCTTTTAAAGGAGTCAGATCTTCATGTTGAATTCCTCTGTTTGTTCTGTTAATTGACAGTATGTTAACACAAACATTTTTTTCTGTTTTCTTGTTTACTTCAACTATAGCATCATGAAATTTCTGACACTAAACCAGTACTGCAGGAGAGCCTCTTTTATTTTCAGCTTCCTAAATGGCAGACTTGGGTCCCACTAGCTTGTCTTACTGTCTTTCAGTAGTGACTGAATAATTAAATTATGTGAGAAGCAGAGAAATGATCCTGTGCTGCTCTTTCCTTGGCAGCGTGAAGCGTGCCCTGCTGCTCACCTCGTCTGATACCCTTCATGGCCCAGCATTGGCTTTCTCTGGGACTATTTGGTGTTCGAAAGCTTTCTGCTTATGGGAAAGGTGGGTCTGTCCTGAAGTTTAAGTATGACCAGATAGCACATCTGCTTTGTGTCCTTGAGGAGTGATATAAGCTCAGACCTCAGCTTTCTGAAATTCAAATTAAGATTTTTGCCTGTCTCTTCACTGAAGGATCTGTTCCTGTATAAAGGCACTTTCTATTACTGCCTTCATTTCTCTATTTACTGTGTCATTTAACATCTTATAATGTAGTCATAAGTAGAAAGCTGAGACACATAAGGGGACAGGAACATTCATCCTTTTGTGGAATTTCTGCATAAAGTAAAGGAAAACTTGAAGAAAAAACGAGCGTCTGAAAACTTGAATTTCTTTTCACACAGCCTTGGTGGAAAACAGATAAGCACGATTGCAATCAGTGGTATTAGGAAGGTAAAGATGGAGAATTCTGATCCACTATTTCAAATGCTCGGCCGTTGTCTTTATATATGATCTGAATTCCCTGTGTGTGTGATAGCTTTAAGCATTCTCTGTGGGTGGATCAAAGTATCATGTTGTTACCCAATGCACCTCACCTTTGCCAAGCAAAGCCTGCTTTGTCTTGCAGCGAGTTTGTCAGGGCCTAAACTCACCCTAAGTCACAGTCAATTCATAAAAATACCGACACGCCGTGAAGCCAGTCTTGTTAATAATGAATCAGGTATTACAGCGTCGCTGGTTTTTAAAGTGCCTGTAACTGGATCGTAGCTTTCCTGCTCCTGGAAGTCTGAGTCAATTTGTCTTTATATCAACAATAAACCAGAAAGGGCAGAAATCAAAGTAAGCAATGCTTTTATTACCGCTTTTAAATAAAACATTGTGCCAATATTTTTTGCCTAACATTACATCTTTATTTTCTCAAATTTATTGACAATTGCTATTTATCATCATTTCTCCTTTTTTTTTTCCCCCCAAAACTATCTCATCCTTTATACTTCAGAGGATATGGTACCTAATTCTTCTTATTTTTCCCTAATAAACCCCTCATTAATTGTATGTTATAAGCCAACCATGCAACATTGTGGCTTTAATTAATAAATAAGCTTTCTTTTTTGAATTTCAAGCGTGTCTCTAGAGCCAAAACCAAATCCAGGCTCCACATTTCCTTAAACAATAGCAACGTACTTCAGAACCAAGTATCATTCTCATCACTGCAGACCCCTCCTCCTATGTGAGCAGAAGAGAATCAGACCTTTAGTTGTGGCTCATCCTTTAACAGATCTGCTGTAAAAGTGGCTGTCAATTTATCTCGCCAATTAGGAAACCTCTACATAGAAACTTTCTTCATCCACTGTAGCTTCAAAACTGCCAAAAATTGTTGATTTGTAAGGATATTGATTTAGATGATGGATTCTAGGCTGTATTTTTGCTGTTTCAAATGTGTCCTGTGTTTGAACTGACTTGTCCTGCTGGTAGAAAATTAAATCATATGCATATTAAGTGGTTGATGGAAGGAGGCACTGTAGCCTGGCATTGACAAGCAAGGCACAGCTGTAGCATATGTTGATATGAGATATGAAAATAAAGTGAAGGGAGGAAAGAGAAGGAAAAGCAGAGATGCAAAGCAAATGTCCAAGCCAAACTCCTGAAGATGTATCAATGTTGTGCCTGAAAAAGAAGCACAGAAACATAGTTCAAGAAATATACATGTACCTGCAGATGTAAAATAGGCAGTCTGCTGGGAAAATTAGTATGTTTTGAAGCCAGTCATTAGTATTGCTGTGTAATGGTGCAAAAGAGAAGTATGTCCCCTTTCAAGAGCCTATAAGGTCTTACCACACTGAAAGGAAAATGGAGGAATCAAGGCATTCTCTGGCTTCTGTCAAAACCAATATTCAAATTCACTGATTTTCAAGTGTGGGCCCTTGAAGAGATCTGATGGAAGTATTTGAAAACTCATCTCCTCAAGAGCAGCTGATCTCTTCTACTATTCATTCCAAAGGAGAAATGCCTGATGATAAGATTGAGAGGTAGCAGATTCGGATAATTTGATTCTCCATGGCCATCAAAGACACTGGACAGTGACTCTCAGAGCATGGAAAGGAGAACAGTGGACATAGCCAGCAGGTCTGTAGGTTTTATATTGATTCATTATTGTAGTTACATTGACGGAGGTTAACTTGGTAACTAAGTTCAAATCAAGATCCTGCTTTCAAGAGTGATGTAATTTTGAGTTCCAGCAGCTACTACATCTGGGTTTAATGTTGTCATCCTCTGCTGAGTTGAACAACTGGGAGCTTTTCAGTCATACAAATGTGACTTTGTTATTGGGAAAGCTGTCTGTGATTATGTTAGTTTAATTTAATAGCAGGCTGTTTAGGTAAATGAGCAGGGAGGCATATGAATGTCTGCAAATAATGTGGAGCATGATTGCAAAATGATTCTGCAGGAGATGGGCTTGTCTGGAGCTTGTTGAGAGCTCACCGAACACCCTTGAGCAGGGAGAGGAGTCTTGCTTAGTCTTGGTGACAATCCCTCTGAGACAGAGCAGTGTCCCAAGGGTCCCTGACTGAAACCTGGGCTGAAAGGAAGTAATTTGGCAGGCTTGGTTAGTTTAGACTTCAATATCAGCACAGTAGAGTCTAGAGCAGTACAAGGCTGCATAGGACGTGAAGTTAGATAGGCTTTTTTTAGACTCCTTGTACTTAAGGATAATTTCTTCATTATGGAACCTAACCCTGTGAGACTTACTGCTGTAGTCAAGCTGATCTAAGAATAGGCCAGTCAGGGGTTTCTCATCCAGAATTGAGTCAGAAATCAAAGGGGTATTTTTAATGGTTAGAGACGTGCAGTTAGCTCTGTAGGTGCAAGAAAACATCACTGCATCCAAGAGCATCTTTTCAGCTCTGTACTCCATCCTGTCAGACCTTGGGTCAGAACTCCCTTCCTGCAGCAGTCTGCTGCTTCTCTTCCCTACCTCTGATTGACACCAGCAAATTCCTTGTTTTTCAAAACATCTTCTCCTCCTTTATAAAATGAAAGCCCTTTAACTTGGCTTGGAGCAGCTTGTTGCTGAATCTAATTAAACATCCCCAAAGTTTTAGCTTTTGCGCCCTGGAGCTTTTTAAGGAGAAGCCCCTTTCCCTTTCTTTACAATGGCTCTGCTAACGCTTTAATGATCACCTTCCCCAGGAGTTCTCACCTCTGTTTCCCTGGAAAAATTAAAGAAAATCTAATATATTGATACAGATGATCCATTTCATGTGAGTCAGTGACACTCTGACCGTGACAGTACCAGAGGATTCATTGCTGCAGGAAGCCATTGAATCCAGTATTAGTGGCAGGGCTTTTAAAGGGCACTGGGTACTTTTAAGCCCTGTTTCTACCTGTCTGAGTTAAGATAATGAGGATAATGTAATATTATGCTTCAGGGCCTTAGTTACCTGCCTGTGGGGTTCAGAAGGGAATTCTGCTTCCAGGGACTGTGCAGAGTTTAATTGGACAAGTGCTTTATGATTTGTGTGCCGTTTCCTCTGAAGCCTCAGGTATTGGCTGCTGCCAGAGGCCAGATACCAAACTGATGACACTCAGATTTTGTCTCCTTTTAATATCAGTGGGCTGCTGGGCAGCTGCATCAACATATCAATCCCCCCTCCCAACTCCAGATCTGTGCCATCACCAGAGGAGTTTTATGGCTTTCCTCCAAAGCCCCAAAGAGAAAAATCCATCTTATATATTTCACCAGCACAAACCACAAGTCATCTGGGATTTTAAAACTTCTGGAGGAATCTTGGCACCTGCTATTTATTCAAAGAAAGCAAACTGATCTTTCTGTGTGAATGATCTTTTTTGATCATTGAAATGAAAATGTGAAAAAAAATAAATCAGAACCACACATGTATAATTTAAAATTATGCATAGGGGGTAGGATCATTTTTTTTGTTACTCCAAATTTAAGTTTAATTATACATTTCATAGATTTCCTTTGCTTATGGATCCTTGCTTTTTAGGAAATTTATTTTTGTTTATATCAAGACTGACAAAACTCTGGCATCACTTATTATCTATAGGCTTGAAATCAGTGTCCTACCTCACAAGTGAGCTTTTATCTTCATCTCCAGTGGTCTGTGTAGCTCCTATTTCTTGGTCCCTCCAGTCGTCAATCTGTTTATCTCCTCCCTAATTATCTGTTGTAATTAGAATACATTTTCCTCATCTCAAGGGGAAACCAACTCCAAATGAGTATTCTATAAAAGTAATTACTTTTGATATTAGATATCTGTACATAAAAACACAGTATTTCTTCCAATTAAAAAGCACTAATGAATTTTCTGTCTAGAGAGGAGGTAGCCTACACAACTGTTTCTGCTAAGCCAATGAACACAGAATGAGCCCTGGAAGAGGGCTGCTGAAGCCATCAGTGGCATGTGTGCCACACCTAGTAGGTTAGGGAGCGGAGATGCTTGTGAGAGGATGTATATTCCTTTTCTTTCCCCAGCAGGCCTTTTGTATACTATGATGGACTTAATTATTCTCCACACTGTGCCAAGATGACTAATAGTTTTTCCTGCTATGCTTGTCTCCTACACGTGGCCCTTCATTACAGGTTTTGTTTTTGTATTTCCTCAGATATTTCTCTCTTCCTCAAAGTCTTAGGTCATGCACTAGGAATCTTGTATTTGGCATGGAGCAGCTTTACTAGAGAGCTCCATGGAATCCTTCCCTCTATAGACACAGGAAGAGTTGTGCTGAGCCTTCTCATCAGGAAACCTGTCTGACATATATCAGAACTGCCATTTTTCATCATCTCAAAATAACATGCAGGAGTAGGGAGCTTTTACCACAAGCTTTTCTACAAAAGGAATAATTTCAGAAACATATTGATCATGTTATTTTGAAGACTATAAATCTTGTCCCCAGGTTTCTTTCCCATAGGAATCCTCTTCTTTTCATCCCTAAGAAGCCATCTGTCTGTGGGGACATACTAGGATAGATTCTGTTCAATGGGTAGAAAAGAAGATCCTCCAGTGGGCTGTGGAACAACTTGTTTTCTTGCTGTTGTGACAAGGATGAAATCCACAGGCCTCTCCTACTGATCTATGTTGTCTTGTTGTCTTCTCCCCTGATTATCTTTCTACATCTGTTTCTTGTCTTCAGCATTGCTAGTGAGATCTTTGGGCTAGAAACTCTTTCTGAGCTTGTGTAGCATCTGCTACAATGGTGTCCTGAATCTAGACTACATGCTATGAAAACATGAAGAAAAAAAAGCTGTTCTGGCCAAGTCCTGTCCTGATAGGGATCACTGTAAAGACTTTAAGGATTAACACATCAATATGGTAGGGGCAGAATGTGTAGGATGGAATAAGGGTCCAGCCTAAATGCTGATAACAGCCCTGTGCATTTTTATGGCATTTTTCATCTACTGTACTTTGAGCACTTGACAGATATTCATAGACTGTGCCTCAGAGTGCTCTCCACAGCCAGGAAATGCCCCTGTTTTAAAGAAGAAACAACACAGGGCAAAGCACATAAGGAGCTGGGTATCAGTCCTCTTTCCAGATAATTTGTCTTGATCTACAAAATTTCCAGGGCTCCTGATTCTGCACTCTCCCTGCCTGACCAGCTTCTGTGGGCAGAAAAGGAACAGCTCTCCTACAGGCAGAGCTGCCAAATCACTTCATCCCTTCACCATCATTTATCAGTCTTCTCACACATAGACAGATGTCTTACGGGATTGTTAGTTGTCAGTGGATGAAGGCTGAGAAACAGTATTGCAGACTTCCACTTGAACAGGCAGAAGGGTCTGGAGATGAGGTCAAGGTACAAAACTACTATACCACCTAGTTTCCAGACCCCAAAACCTGGAAATCAAGTGCTTCAGCTTTACAAGTTATTGTACTTTTTTCCTTTTCAAAGCATCAGCCACAGTTTGTATTCTCCCTGGTACATCTTCAGAGATACTGGGTGCTGATACTGGATACTAGGGGACATAAATCTTTCAAGCAAGGATGCAGTAAACTTGATTACAACTATAAAAAATAGGAGTGTATTTTGGATCTTAGAAAAATGGAAGTGCTGGAGTCATTTAACTTGGATGGGGTTTTGTTTGTTGCTCTCTCTGCAGAGAGTTGGAGCTTGTGTCCCCATGGAGTGTGATTTGGTGAATGTTTCTGTATGGAAAACTAAACCTCATTCACATCGAGCATTCCTTCTAGCTCAGAAAGCAAGCACCTTTGATATGGGCAAAATTCAGATCAGTTCCGTGGGCAGCAAATCTTATATATTATGTAGGCTTACTGCAAGGTTGTGGTGAGAGAAACTGATATGGAGTGTTGGGATATGCAGAAATTAGGGGCCAGGCTCTGTTTAACATTTAGATTGAATCATGAGCTAGGTGCTACCGACTCCTTACGCTGCATGCTGCTGTTTGCGACGTTGACTGAAATTGTGTCAAATACTGAAGTAGTCTCAGATAAGATTTTTTTTTTTTCTGGGTATTGTTCCTCCTTGTGCTTGCAACTGCAAAATGCTTTTACTTTTGTAGGTTTAAAACCTACTTTTGTAGGTTTAATTTTGGTGTGCTGAGCTGCTAATGCATTCAGCAAATTTATGCTTATGGGACAAAACTTTTCTTTTTCAATTATTTTTATTATATTCTTCAAGGCAATAATCTGAGAGAGGCACTCCTTAGTTATGGCCATTTTTTCATTAAGCATAGTTAATGGTGCTCATGGCACCTTTTCTCTCAGCTGTAGCAACTGTGCCTCAGAGGGTCTTTCTTAGCCTCCCCAGGATTCTAGTAACCAGTCTGGGCAAGGTACTGAGCTGAGCAGCCGATCAGAGCATCCCTGGGCTGTGCTAGGTGTGTGTGAGAGGTGAGGCACTGTTTATGCCACTGATCTTTCTCTGATGTAAATGTTATTTTGGAAAACTTACTCCTCTTAGTTATTTTTAGGGTTCACTAAAATGGAACAAGACAACTGGTCAGCTGTGACCTTTTGCTTAGTGTTGAACACCTCACTCATGTTGCTCTTTCTTCCACCTCCTCCAACCAGCTGCTTTTCTTGTGCATCTGCATCACTCTAACTGTTAACTCCTGAAGGAGAAACACCAATTTTTTCCTCCATGCCCACAGATATGCCTGTCAGTGAGGCTGTAACCTGAGTCTGAAGTTTTTAATTGTAATGCAAGTACAAAGGTAGCACAGTAAAGTAATTCAAGATGGAAGTATTAAGGCTGATTTATTAGATGCAACTCATTTAATACCTGCTTCCAAAAGGGTGGGTTTGTATAGAATTAGCTTTAAAAAAAATGTCATAAGCTGTCTTGTTTTAGCTATGTTACTGAACCTGTTCTAGAGTCTATGGACCTTTTTCTTTTCTTTCAAAAGATGTAACGGGAAATGTTACAAGCCAGATTTGTCAATTTATACAGAGTTGCTATTGCCTCTGATTTTTATTTTTTTTTATGGTTAAACTAGGATTTAAAAAATTTTATTGCCTCACAGGTTGTTTTCAACTGAGAACTCAAAATTGGAAAAGGAAAGAAACAACTGTTCTGCTGATGAGTTTTATGTTTCTTGTTTAAAAGAGAAGTGTTCAGAAGAGAAGTGTTTCAGGAGTCATAGGTAAAACTGCTAGCAACCAAAATACTTCTGTGCATTATCTAAGAGTGCAGATGGTTTAAGTGAAGATAAAGTTTAGAAGTTTGACTTTGGAGCCATTCTCAGCCTAAGACTGAGAGAGTTCAGGGAGGGCTTTTCAGAGACAGTCATTCTGTCAGCACTTACCGAATCTGGTGGCACTGGTGATGGAGTTGGCTTTGTGATTGTGTCCAGCATCTCTGGTTCCACCAGGGCAACCTTCTAACGGAAGAGGGATGAGGTGTGGGAGCAGAGCTGCAGCTGCTGAAGGGGAGGTGGCCGTGCCAGAGGTGGCAGGAAGGCCAGAAAAAGGCTAAAAATAGACGTGTGCTATTGTGAATGCGGGTGTATAATTGTTTTCAGTCGCTTATTTTTTTATTTAGAATTATCAGAAGGTTAATTATGTCTAAGAACCTTGGCTGAACCTGATTTACAGCTGCCTGTAATTGTGTTGCAAATAATGAAAAAAGACAGTAAAATAACCACAGCTGTAGTTTGATCTTGCTTTTACCACAGTTTCTCACATAAATCTCTCCTGTAATTTTCCCATTGTGACAGGGTTTATGGTGAAAAATAGAAGGTCTCTTTCTTCCTAGAAAATTATGCATACTGTGGAGTAATTAATCTGGTTAAGAAAGTAAGACTGGTTCATTCTGCTCTCCATTCTCCCAGCAATTTCTGTCTTAAAAAGAAATCTCTGCAGCAAGAGCAATAAATTTGAAATGAATGACAGACACTAATTATTTGTGACCTCATTGTCATCTGCAGCATTGAACTGGGTATGACTGATCCCAATGTATGGGCTGTAGATCTTTTTAGTCTAAAAATTTGAAGAAAAGACAGCTTTAAAAATAGCAGCTCACTGGGCATTGCCCCTGCTGCTCCCTGTCTCTCCTCTCTGCCCATCACCATTTCAGAGCTGGCAGGATGATTTCAATCCTTCACGCTGACACGAGACATAGGGTTACACTCTCAGCAGTGCTGCTCTCTGTACGCTGCCTGCAATGGCTTCACAAGCCATGGAAAAAATGGGTGAAATGGGTGCTAGTTAGAGCCACAGGTAAGTAACTCGAAGATAAGAGGAAGGCTCTGGAAGTCTGCAACAAGCTTTAAAAGGAGAAGAAAACAGAAAAGTGCTCTCATCTGCTCTGCCTTAGTTAAAACCCAGGTATATGCTGGAAATTGAACCAGAAACGCTCTTCCATCTGTCTGTTTTAGGTTTCATACTGCTCTCCAGCTCTGTAGGACCTAGACACCCAGCATCCAAAATCAATAGCAATTGTCTCTCTGCCAAGAAGTAGTATTTTCAGAAATGTATCCCTTTTTCCTGTTGTCCAGTACGCGAGACCCATGGGAGTGGATTTTCATATGAGCAGTCCCTGAAGGCTGTCTAGGTTTTCGCTGAGCAGAAAACGCCCAAGCCCTAGGGTATAAATAATTTGTTCTTTGCTGACTCTCTGTCTTTGGCAGCCCACCTGTGCATATGTGGGAGCACTGCTGTAGAGTATTCTGCTCCTCCATGGCTTCCCAGGTGCTGTGCCCATGCTCAGCATCTCTGATGAGATGATTCTGCTCAGTGGTCCCAGGCTGTTGGGGCTGCCTCAAGTGCAAGCCTGGAACATATGCTTAAAGATGTGTCTTGTTCACCAGCTGCCTCTGCTTCAGCCAGACCCAGCAGCAATGCTGTCTCCCATTGCCTACCTCCCAATTCCATCTCTTAAGACCAACTTTTCTTGTGAAGATGCTGCTGACCTGCCTCCCCTTTTCTATTTTTATCCTAAAAAGATGACCAGTGCAGTTACCTGTAAACTTGGGGATTAGCAAGTTATGATCTTGACTTAGGTAGTCGTGGGGCAAAGCACTCTGTTGAGGAGACATTTGCTGAAGCAACAGGTAATCCTTTGAGATGAAAAATGCTATGCAAATATTATCCTATGTGTGACATAGGTCTATTGTGTCTAGCTAACCAACCGTGCATTGAAAAGTGTTGCCTGTAATTGCTGCGTTTAACAAGTGCGCACACGTGCATGTATAAAATACATTCATTGTTCCTAAGAACTTCTAGAGACACCTTAGTGCTTTTCTTGAAGAATGAAGCAATGTGATATCATTTATTTAATTTCTTCTCTATATTGGTCAATGCTACTGTATTGCTGTGATAACTGTCAGTCAGACTAGGCTACAATTTGGGTAATGGATGGGGGGAAAAAACCTCACAGCAATATCTTCTGAGAGTAAGTCAGATATATGATGACTCTTTCCTAGAATAGGATGAGATTAGCAGCATGAAGAGCTAGAATATCAGATTTAGGAAAAACGTATATGAAATAATTGTCATTATGCGTGGATTGGAAGGCTCTCTGACTTGTTCTCTCAAAAGAAATATAGCAAAGTGCTTGATGCTCCCTGTTGGTTGAAAGTTTCATTCCACTGTAACTTGCACCATAGAAATGCAAAAGCTTTGTTCAATAAGCTCCAAGAGCATGTAGTATAAAGTTTTCAACTACTGGAATTAAATTGTTGTGTAAAGTCAAATGAGCACGTCTCATCTTGGAGACCCTTTCATCAAAGCAGGTCAGTTAACTTTAATGAAGTCGTCTTCAATTTGCTTTGATGTAACATCAGAACCCAGCCCACACTGTAGTCTTTCAAGGACATAGGCGTTATGAAGTGTCTAGTTTTCAGGATTCTTTAACTTCTGAAGTGCCTAATTTGACTCCCTTTTAATAAGGTCTGCTTGTGCTTTTTTATATAATTTTTTTTTTTTTAGGGAACGCTGAATTTTCTCTGAAACTGAACCCCCCTTTAAGATGCCACATATTGGGCAACTGAAGCAGAGGCATGCAGCACCACTGCTGGCTCTTAGTGTCTTGTAAGTCTAAGACAGTAGGCTGCTGTGTTTTTCCTTTTGGGTGGGGAAAGATTTAGAGTCTCAGACATGTAATGTCTGTAATTATTTGAGCAAGGATGGACTAGTTGTCAGGCCAGGGATGGCAACATTAGACCCTTCTGTTCTAATTTTTCTGAAGGAAGTAATATTAAATGCTAAAGCTAGTCCACATGCCAAATAGTCTCTCATCCTAAATTGTAACAAAAGGGACCAATATTTAACATGTGTTGAGGTGCTTCACTTAGTAAGGTAAAAGATTTTCTGTTGTTTAAAATCACAAACTGCAATGCAACTCTTAGAATATTGTTTTTCAAGAGATCATGTTGGGCTAACATTAGTCATTCAGGGTAGGATCTCATGGTGTGTTTGTACATTAATGGCAAACTGTAGATATCATATTATTTGTAATAATTAAAATAGAACCAGTCAGGACTGCACTACAGAACAAGAACCAGTGTCACAAGCTGTATCCAGGCTCAGCATGCTCAGTTGTGTCTCTTAGTAAGCAGCAATTCAACTCAGTGCTATGAGGTGGATTTGTCTCTTGAGTGAATTGCTACCAGCGTAAGTCAGCAGAAAATTCTGACTCCTGAGCTAGCTCGTGTTGGCCAGAAGTTTGGACAGCAGAGATACAATTATTTTTTTCTTCATTTACTTGAAGATGCAGCTGACCAGAGATTCACATGGCCAGTGTAAGATCACAAGAAAGACACCCGATCTCACCCCCTCTGCTTTGGCACAGGGGAGGAGCATGGCTGAGACAAGCATGCAAAAACTTTCTAAATGCTTCCGCACTTACCTGAAGAGTTTCATGAATTCAAGATTAATGAATGAAAACTATATAGACATGTGAAATAATTATAATAATAGTTGGAAAACTCTAGCTTACTGTTTTGCAGTTGTTGCATTACGTACAAGTTCTCTATGGTTTAGTGGCTTGTGCTGGTAACTCCTTGTGATTTTTTTTTAAGTTTTATTTTATTTTTCTAATTTGTTTTTTAGCAGAAAGGTAATGAGCAGCAGTAGGTGCTCTGCCATCCTGCTGGGGCTCCACTAGTCCAGTTGAACTGATTTCTTGCATTCTCCTTGTGCTGTCTGAGGCAGGACATGTACACTTTCCAATTTGTCTTCTGGGTTATTTCCATACCTTACTGAAGGAAATCGTGTTGAGAGAGGAAGTCAGCTTAGCTGCCCTAGGAGGAAGAGCAGTCATTAAACAGCAGGAGGGCTCTATTTTGTGTTACCAAATTTTGGGGGCTAAGTCATGAAAGGTGGCCCAAGATCCTATTTTGACAGTGTGACTGACAGCAGAAGAGAGCTGTCACTGATACCATGTTCCTTTGCCTTGAGCATACCTTTCATTTTTCCTCGCATTTTGTTTCACTTACAGCTTTGAAGAGGTTTGTTATCAATTGAGTGTCTGTATCAATCCCAGTCGCTCGGTGCTTTCTTTCTACTTTCCCCTCATGGGTGCATGGCCAGTGAGGTTTCTGCTTGTGCCTCTGTTCGATCTCCCTTGCTAGTGAGACCTGGAGTTCACCTCCTGCACACACCTATAATGAGACCATGGCTTTGTGAGCCTCTTGTATTCCCTTCTTTTCAGCAACTTCCTAAGCTGGAATGCTTGGAGCTGTCTGAATTTTTCAAAAGCTTGACCATGCCAAGAATGTTTTTTCTGCAGGGCACCCTTTTTTTCTTATTCTGCTCTCCCCCCCACCTGAACTCATGATTCACTCAGAGACAGTTGAGCATTTCAGTGCATGATAATGAGGAACATGAAGAAGACATCAAAGACAAAAAACACAAACAAGGTCTGTCCTGACTTGGGATCACTGATTGCAGTGTGGGGTTATGCATTTTTGTAGGCAATGTCTGAAACTCAGTACCAAAATTCCTGAGTAGTGCAGATACTCAATCATTTTATGTTCAGACTATTTGTAGTGTTGTATTTAACCTTAGCACAGGATTTTCTCATAAACACTACAGCAGAAAATGCTAACTTTTCTCTTTCAGACCACTAATGAACCACTCTGTTCTCTCCTGTAATTAAGCAGAGATGATGATGGAGCTGTAACATATGAGGATGGTGTTAGCAGTGAGGTGCAAGAGATTCTTTCATAAGGAAATAAACTGTCCCAGATCTTGTAGTGACTCAGAGAAGTCAGTCACAGCTTGTTTTGTTACTAGCAAATGTTTACAATTTCTTTTTGTCTTTCTCTTTAATTGGTTGAAATAATGACATTTTCCTCTTGAAAAATTCTTAATTTGAAAAATGTTGAGCAGGTCAAAAAAACTCTACTTGCATTTTCATCTGCGTTGTAAATTATTTGGAGGATATTTGCACATTTCCCTATTCCCAAGGCTATTATAAATAACTTTTTCGCTTATAATGACTTGTTGATATCAAGCCTTTTGAAAAGGAAAGCTTTGACACTAAACACAGGATATTTGAGCTGCTTATTTATGAGAATTCAGCACCAAGTTAAATGCCTGTTGCCATGGAAGAGGTTCTTGGCAATGTGATCATATGGGCATTTTTAATGTTTAGTTTTGTTTCACAGGTATTTTTGAGTTGACCACTAATATTCCAGTGATTGAAACCTGTACCTGAATTGTTGACCGGCTAACACCTCAGCACTAACCAAGTGGGGCTAATCATTTTAGCTCGTGTGTCCAAACTTTCTGATCCTATAAGCTGTGTAGAGCTGAGTATCTTATAATATATATACTTAGTTTGTCAGAGGTCTGAAGGACAAAGGAAATCTGGAGTAATTCCCAGGTGAGAGGTGGCATCAGCTCCCTAATAGTTTTAGCACATCTTTGTGGCAACAGGCTGGGAAAGCTGTGCAGCTGAGTCCAAATGACCCATCTATTGAATCACTTAGTTAAACTAGATTTACCCTCTATTTCCTACCCAGCAGAAGCTGGTGATCAGTTGCATAGTTGTATTCCAGTATGGGAATCAAACCTGAACCATTCAAGAGCTGCAGGTGGCCTTAGAGCCACAGAGCAGATGCCTCAGCTTCATCACTTATTCCAGAACTGACAATATGGAGTTAAACTGGCAGCTCTGAATGTGGTAGAAATTCAACCTGTCTCCCTTAAAATGTTTGGAGTTATACTGGGTTATATTGGGAAAAAGCCTGGCCTCCAGCTCTTATGAGGAAAATTTATCTTAATTATCTTAAGGATAATTAAGATAAAATGGAATGTTGGGAAACAAGATTCTTGTTTCCAGGGATTTATACAGGAAAAAGGAGAAATCACAAAAGCTGCTAATTGATTCTTTATAGTTTGCTCATTAACAATTATGAACCGATACTACAAGATATGTTGATATGGACTCCGGTTTGAAAAGCTAAGGATAATTTCCAGAGAGCCATGAGGATTTCAGAGATGAGTTTCATAGGAGTTCAGATCTTGTTTATCTAAAAACATTCTGAAGTCTTAGAAGAGGTTAGATCCATTTCTTTATATTAATAATTTGATTTGATTTTTTTTTGTGTGTGTCTTTTTTCATTTAGGTCTGGCAAAACCCATGGGATTAGTTGAAGGTCCAGGAGGCTTGGGCCAGGGAGGAATGGCTGCTACCCTGAGAGATGATAGCCATGAATCAGAGACTAAGTATGAAGAATATGGTTACAATGCCCAACTCAGTGACAGGATATCACTGGACAGGTCCATCCCTGACTACAGACCAAAAAAGTAAGTTAATTCCACATTATTATTAAAAGTACGTGATTGATTGTTGTTCTGTTGACTCTTGGAAGCATTATTCTCTTCACATCCCTTCCTGGTTAGACAGCAGGTAGTAATACATACACCCCTGAATTTCATCAAAATTAAAAAGACCAACTACCATCTCAAGCATGAAGTGCCGTGTTAAATGCATAGATAATTCTGTGAGTAATGCGTTAGTCTGTATATTCATGGCCTCAGATCAAAAACTACATCAGGATATTGGTGCTTATTGGATTTGCTTCACTTAGAAAAAGCCAGGTAGCACCTGCTGAACCCATTGTCAAAGGTGGGGAGCCTTAGTCTGTGCTTCTTGTAGTCATGTGCAATGGAAGCTGGGGGAGTGACAACAAACACTTTGGAGACACTGGTCACTTGAAAAAACAGACAATGAAAAACAACTGTCTTTTCTTTAAAAAAGCACCTGCATTTGATCTTGTTAGAATTGTTCAGTGAGGGTTTACAGTGTGCTGAAACGTGGACTAAATGCAATCCATCATGGTCCTACAATGCACTAAGATTATTTTGGTCTTTACAACATGTGGTTATTTTTATTCTTATGTTATAGTCTTCACATGCCTGTGCTATGTTTGATATTGCAATTATATGTTAAATATTTGTACTGATTTATTATATTTTGTATTAAATGACTTTCAAATCTTTCATATTTATGGGGTTATGTATCTTCCAGATGAGACATCCACACTGTCATCCTACGAATGACAATCAGTAATGTCTTAATGCAGAGGAGATCAGCAGCAATGCCTAGTTACTCTCAGGAGACAGGATTGAAAAGAATATTTAATTAATTTCTAATAATAATCTTCTGTTCTAAGACCTAGTGGGGCTCCTCAACAGAACTGAAATTTAAATAAAAAAGTATCTTACTAAGTGGCGAGAAAAGTTTAGCCAAGCAAAACAGCTGTGCTCTGTGAGTAGATTGCAATTGAATTAGGATTTTAGGCAGCTCAAGCTGCAAAAAACAAAATCCAGCAAAGCAAAACTTCAGCTAAACTACAAATTTCGTTAGCTGCGCTACATATTAATCTCATCTCAGAAGTATTGACTCAGCATTTGTTTTCTCAGACATTTGCTGTACGAAAGAAACCTAGATAAAAGATGTGACAAAGAGAAAAAAAAATCTACTGCTTTGATATCACATTTGATGCAAGTGTATTGACTTGTTCAGTGGTCTTATCTTCCCATCTCTCTTGATCTATCATAAAAATCCATCATGGAATTATTCTGGGGAAACAACTTCTCTCTAGTTGTGCACCTATTTGAGCTGTGCATCAGGTCTGGTCCAAAGACCCTTAAAATCAGTGTGAAGTTTTTCAGATGAAAGTCTGGGATGTTTGACCTGGTCTGTTATTTGCTGCTGCAGTCAGGTGGGCAATAAATGAGAATGCTCTACTAGGAAATACAAAAAAGCAAAAGTTTTAGAGCTTGAGTCTAGCTCAGCAGCTGTCGGAAGCATGAGAGCATTTGAAAAGCAGTGATGTTTCACTTCAGATTATACTCTTCCACAGTTTTACTTGGAAGCTTTGATGAGTCATTCAGATAAGCTTTTTGACGTGCTTATTTTGAGAACTTCAGCATGATTAACTGTCTGAGTTACTGGGAGAACTGCCTTCCTTGTGGTGTTTTGACACTTTTAAGGTGGTTCTAGTTAGGTCTAGAGGCTGGAAGTGAAACACTTGTCTCTAGATACTCACCAGTCCCATGAAAACCCAGCAGATTCATTTTGCCATGAAAAATGAATGAAAGTTTGGAGAAGGTTGAAGCTCTTATTATATGAAGACTTTCATCTGCTTCTATTAAAGGAGCTCTGGCTACGATTTGGTTGCCATTTTCTATGAGAAATTTATGCTGTCCTCATGAGCAGCATTTTTTATCTCCAACTCCTTCAAATGCACAGCTATTTGTACACAGTCTCACTTGCAAGCTCTTGCTCTAATGCTGAGAGGTAATTTTCACTCCCTACCCAATCAACCTCTTTGTATCCACCATGTAGTACCACATCTGCTTACCTAATAGATGACAGTTTTGTGTCACAGCCATAAGGCAACACTGAGCTTGTCTCCCTCTTTGGTTTAGAGACTGTGTTCTGATTATATATTAGAGAGAACTAAACCTCCAGATCTTTGAGAGAGGCTTTGGGAAAACCACTCTTCTTTTGTCTAGCTTTGTATGCTGACTTGGCCAATGTTCTTACCTCTCCATCTCTTGGTAACAGCTCTCATTGCTGAGCTCTTCTTAATCTGCTTGTGATTCATATTCATGTCATACCCAGAACTTTACACTTTTTAAAAAGGGAAGACTTTTCATTTCTGAATGGAGAAGCAAGGTAGAATTAATGTCCAAGGCCATGTACAAAGTCCCTTGCCAGTCTGTGAATAAAAGTGATTACCTGGATTCTCATTCCCAAGGTATAATATCATGCTTCCTCCCTATTCTGGCTTCCATTTAAAATGTTCAGACCTACGTATTTGCACACACCAGTAGGTATTAAAGATATGAACCGGGAGAATTTATAGTCAAGTCTGCTTTGCATAGACACAATTTATGAAAGTAAACACAATTTCACTATGCAAATGTGGGACTTGTAATATTCCAACCTTAGTCATCTTCTTTTAAAAGAAATTTCATCAGAAATATCTTTTAGTTTAGTTTATCTTTGAACTCCTCCCTTACCGTTGCCCAGTATCTTATTCTGGTAGAATAAGCCTTTTGTTCCATCCACAAGCACAGCTTCAGTAAACATTCAGCAGTCTAATTGCTTTTCAGGAGGTATTTTCATCCCCTCACAGCAAATTAAAAAAACCCACATTACACTAAAGAGGTGTACAGCCAGACAGTGGGACCCTGAAGGCTCCTAAATTGAAGTCACCTCCATGTCCTTCAACTGCAGTGAAGTCTACAAGTCTGGGTGGTTAGCCCTGCTCTTGAGATGCTTTTTCCCCATACCCACACATGGTGTTCTTGCTGCCAGGGCAGATATTCCTTTTAACTCAGCAGCCTTTTCTTTAAGATAGGAATTGCTAACTCAACAACAGCGGATTTTGTGCATGTTGTGTTTGTGTGCCAAATGGAAGCAATGACAGTAAAGAGCTTGCGTGCGATTACAATTCACACGGTAATTACAAAATTATAGTTTGATCTTAACATGGTGTAATAAATGTCTCAGCTTTTTCTTCTCCGATCCCTCACATCCCACAGCTTGAATGCTTGCCTTGTCTCTGTGAAGAAAGCAGATAACCCTGCAGAAACAGCTCAGAAACACATAGGAAATTGGTATTTCAAGCTATGTTTAGTTTCAAGAGACATGTAAATAGAGAAGTTGCAATATTAGTTTATAAAACAAAGCAAAGCCTCACCAACAGTTTGTAGGTTTGTTCAGTGTGATCTTGAACACTATTTTAATTTCTTGTTGGTTTACACCTAAAGCAAATGGGCTGATTGTTCAGTTGTGCTGATGATCTTTCCATAAGGTATTCTGTGTCTTAATGGTGACTTTTGCCTTGGAGCAGCCGAATGCTCTGAGAAGATGCAAGCACTGCGTAGTGGGAATGAAAGGTGTTTGAGTTCAACATCAAGCAGAATACTCACAGTTTGTTATGGCTGATTGATGAGTATTTAGAAATATTCAGCTAATCATTCTAGTGTTGGACTGACCTGAGATTTTGCTTCATGTACTCAGTGGAAAGTGGTCGATATCTTGTTCTCTGTTAACTTATGAACTCTAAAACGGTACTAATGAGTGGTCTGATTAGTACTGACTGTTATTAACTATCTAAATTCTAGAGAAAATTTTTTAGTACACATGAAATCTCCATTAATGCCAAAAGAATTTTGCTGGATTACTTTTGTTAGAAGGAAATTCCTAATGCTTGTCATGGAATTATTTTCATCCTCTGTCATATAGGCACAGATCAAGCTTAAAAAACATTTCTTGAGTCAAGGGCAAGGCACAAGTGGAAGGGGCAAGGGAAGTAGCCCAGGTCTGTACATGTCCCTGCTGCAGGCCCATATGGATTTCTCAGAGTGCTGTAGTATTTCAAGGGCTATACCACCATGGAAAATAACGTTGCGGAGAGCTCAGGGTGTTTAATGTCTAAATCTATCTTCCCAGTATTAATAGAACTTTCTAGCCCTCCCTAACATACCCTATTTCCTCTGTGCCATGGGATAAAGAGAAGCTTTCCTTGTATGGAGTAGGTTATTCCCTTGGAAGCACATGGCTAAGCTAGGGCTTGCTCTGAATTTCTCTGGGAAAAGCGTTATCTGATAGTGAAATATAATTGGATTAATTTCCATTTATGTTCTTCTATATTCAAAATGAGTGTTGTGATCATATAAACCCGAGTACTTAGTGGAGATAAATCCAGTGTTGGCTAATGACCCTTATGTATGTGCACGGGAAAGCCTAAGCACATGCATTTGTATCAGTTATCTGTACTAATATGTATAGATGTAGAACAGTCATTAATCCTACCCACAGGAGTGCTATGGAGTCTACTGGGCTGTGTATGTGCCTTTCTTACCAGAATGTCAAAGGGCCAGTATTGGACCGAATAGTAAAAAATAGCTCTGGAGCAGTACAGCTGAGATTTGGATAGAAATCCCCCACTTTCAAACAGAGGTGCCCAGTCAGCTACCTAAACCCCAGCATCGTTATTTGTCTTCAAGTGGCTTAATTTGTTAGGGGTACTGATAGTAGAGAAAGAGAACAGGTTTAGCTGGGACATGCTGTATTGCTACAATAGGCTTCAGGAAAGGCAGCAGCCATCCATCTGCCCTTCGAGGGGAACAACAGCCTTCACTGCTGCCAGCAGTAGCACAAAATATAAGCCCGTGCTCCAGTAACAAAGGATCAGACTCAATCCTTCCCAATCATGCATGAAGACAGAGGTGCTACAGCCCTATAAGACAGTAGATCTCAACTTTATCAAAGATGAAGAATGCAGAAGTTGTTAAAACCTTAGGGGACTTCATTCAAAGGCGGGGAGAAAGGCCCCCAAACTTACAAAAGCTGTTTGGTTTAAAGTGTGTCATCCTGGAAAATTGGGAAGTGTCAACTAACCAGATGCTTTCAAACATAAGCATTGTCTCTCAGGATAACATAAATTCCCCTGTTCTTTCTGGTGCACAGGCTGGATCGCAAAGGGTTGAATTAAACAGGTTGAACACCTGTAAATCTGGCATTTTCCAACTTTCTAGCACTTGACTTTGCAACTGAAAAATGTCTGGGGTTTCCTTACATGCAGGACACGTCCATGCATATGCACATATGCACTTGTCAAAACTACTCGCTGTGATGCATTACACATACTTTTGGGAAAAGTTAATGTGATCCCGGCGTTTCCATAATGGCTAAATAGGCTTTTACAAGAAATAGTTGCTGCATGGTGAGGATCTTTAATTTAACTGATCTATTTTTTTTTTTTTGTGCAACTTGATGCCGAGTGCATTGTGGCGGTTCAGTGATAACAGTAATACTAATGCATGGATTCAGTCTGCTGGCTCTATCAGCCAAAGAAGATATTTCTTTGTGTTACGGTCATAGACGTTTGTATTGAGAAAATTCAGCCCTACAGAACAAACTTATTAATGCTGAAGCAGCTCAGGTCTTTAGCCATAAAAAGCAGAGGAGTCTAGGTCTCGAGGAAATGACTTTCATTTATTCAGCTCTTTTATAGAGGCGAGCGTTTTCGTTGCTTGCTGTAGACTTTTCACAATAGCAAAGGAATTGCATCTCTAGGGCTCTGAAGTGTAATTAACGGTTCACTCCGCTCTATACCTAAGGAAAAGCTTTTTTTAATTACCTATCAAAAAGGATTCTGGAATTGATCAAACAGTGCTATCAAGGGGGCAGACTTGGTAAATAGACCTCTGATTTGTTCATTCAGGGGTTTAATAACAGTAGCAGTATGAGGGCAGTAGCTAGAAAACAGCCTTTCTGTAAGAGACTGTCCTTCAGTGGCCAGTGAGCTCAAGCCTTTTGAGAATGCAGGGAGCTCACCTTTGATTTTGACCCTTCCTTTTGGCAGTAGAGCTCTGTGGACTAACTGTTCTATCCCAGCCATCAGTCAGCTGCTCTTTCGAGTGAAATCATATATGAGTTTGCAAGTTCTGTGTCATGAGAGGAGGATCAGTGGTCGGGTAGCACGGCCCCTGCCCAAGGCTGTTGGAACAGGTAACTCCTCTGCTCGTCTGTGTTGGATGTCCCTGCAGGAGCAGGGCAGGAAGGCAGATGGCTTTCAAGAGCATCAGCTTCTGCATCAGTGGATCAGAGAGGGCTAGACCTGGTATTATTTGATTTTCTCCACCTTTGATGCTTGCTCTGCCTCATGACCCACTTTTCCAATCCTCTGGGGACACCGGGTGTTCTTTGCACTGCTTAGAAAAATGACACAAGAATCTCCAAATTAAAACAGACCCTTAGGATTCTTCCCAGGTTAACCAGAGTGCAACGTAATAAGCCCCTTTGCAAGGAATAACGAAACTGGAACAGATCCAGAGCTTTTCAGAAATCAGAATTTCTGATAGGCAGACAATGACAACTTAAACGACAACACCTAAAAATATTTTGTGTTAGACTGAACATCTTCTGTGAAATAATTATTTAAACAAAATGTTTAGAGTACTGAAACATTTGGTTTCCCATGAAAAATTTAGTTTTAAAATAATGAATTTTCTATCACTAGCTTCTACCAATACTTTCAGACTAACATCAGGTCACAGCAAACTGACGCATTTGTGAAAATTCAGCATTTCCTTCTTTCAGCTGACAGCGTTTCACAATCACAGTACAGGCACAGTATTTTGATTTCAATTAGGCTTATTTTTTAATAGGGGAAAATTCTAAACTTTTTCTTTTGCACCTACTCTCAGTAAAATCTAAGAAACCATGCTAAAATGCTGACAGCCCCATTTTGGCCAGTCTGATTGCACATACGATGTAAGCTGTAGCAGAGAGAAGGTAAAACAGAGACAGAAAATGGAGCAGACAGAATTACCTCTGGGCAACAGATTGGGACTGCTCGTTGGAGGGAAATTGAGTAAGAGATGAAACTAACTGAAGTGTTTTAATTAGATCCAAATCAATGTTCAGATGTGGATTTTGATCAGTGCAAAGGAGGCGTGTGTGTACACGTGCTCTGGGACTCTATATAGATCTCAACCACCTTTGCCAAGTTACATGGGCTGGGCATTTTTTCTCGGGCTGTGAATCCCCTATAAGTCCCAGCAGCTTTTGCACACACGTTATCTGTATGCACAATTGGCAATACAGCTTCACAGAGACGTACCCAAGTCTGAGCTGACTTTCTGTCTTGCCCAAGAGCAGAAGGCACTGGTGTGGGCTGAGTGAATACCTGTACTGCTTCCTCTGCAGAGAGCTGGGCTCTGACCAGCTACTGCACAGTGTTTGGTGTTGTAATTCTGACTCAGTTCATTTGGGATATCAGTTGACAACTTAAATTTGCTCATACTGCTGCCTCTGGGCCGGTTGTGCTTATTTGTATATCCCTGTGTATGCCAAAGGCTTATCACTGCGTTTTGGGAAAGCATTTCCTATTTGGCTGTAAAGGGCTCAGGCTGGAGCTGTGTAAAGCCCTCAAAGGAGGGGAAAAATCACTTGCTCCTTTGAATGGGAAAAGAAACTCCCTGGGAATCACAGGTACCACCAGCCCACCCCTGGCTTTACACCCAGTGCTCTTTATTTGTGCCGTTCCTCTGTAGTTGTCACTGAGACCTGTAGTTGTGACTGGACCCTGTTTATGAAGGTACTGTAGGTCTTTTCCAAACCGCTGCAGAAGCTCTGCATAAATAATGATATATTAATTGGAATGTGGGCTCAAACCTTTGTCTCCAAAATCCCAGGTCACCATTAGGTCTTTGAATATTTAATTAGTTACACAATGTTAAATTGTTTCAGTGAGAAGGAACAGACTAACACTGTCACTATGTTTCCCAATAATAACAAAAAATAATTAAGACATTTTCCAACCACTTTTTCAGGCGATCATTAGGAAGGTTCTCAGACTTCTTTTGCTTGATCAATAGCAGTAGGACATGACCATGAGGGAGGACCGTGAAGCTGCCCAGGTTGCACTACAGTAATACTCTGCCTTCTGCTTTGTTGTGCATAGGGCTTGGTGACCCCAAAGGCTTTGGGCAGACAGCACCAAAGTTTTTTTCAGGACGTGGCTCCTAAGCAGAGATTCTGCATGAGCTGGACTCTATGCTGTCTCCATAGGAGCAGTGCTGGAAACGTGGTAATATCTCACAGTTATTTGTGGTAGTTCATAGAAGTTTTCTCTCGCTTTTCCCACTAGATATATTATTGATTCCCTTTTGTTTAGTGCTAACTAGGCTTTCCAATTAAGTAGTGACTTTAATTATACCACAAAGCATATAATATAGATCTTGATTATTAACAATGGCCCATGAGATAATGAAAGGAGGCCCAGCAAGGCTAAATGAAAAAGAACCATAAAAATGAACAACCTTTTCCAAAACCGCACCTTACGTTCAAAAGCAGTAATTTTCCTCTTGTAACATTTTTGCAGTGTCTTTGTATTAATTGTTGAAGACAAATTCTGCATGACTGTCAGCACTAATAAATGTAGATTTAGTGGAGACTGAATTTGATTAACTAGAGAGCATGAAAAATAACTGATTGCAATGTTGTGTTTAAATGCAGTAAGCCTGGAAGCCATTCCCTGCAATTTGTCTGCACCAGAATGTACTCTTGAATACATGAATAGTTTACCTAAGGTGGGTTGCATAACACTGACTAAAAATTAGACATCTAATTCAAGGTGACCAACTTGGCTGCCTTTATAGTCAATAGAGGAGAAGACAACCTGGTAGCATTGCTTAACATGTACAGTGTGTAGTGTCCTCGGGAGGTCTTTCCTTCAGGAACCTAGGACAGCCAGCTTAAATGGGATTTCAGATGAATCCAATCCAAAATGTTAACTGCTCCAAGGCGTGCAGAAACAAGAGGGAATTTCTCTGTTAGCAACACATGTTGAAGAATGACCTGCCAGCATTTGCAACCTGGGCAAGGTCCCCACTCAGCAGCTGCAGAGGCAAAATTGTGGAGGCAGCACAGTTTTCAGCTGGGAGGGAAGGGAAAGATGATCAGAAAGTTATTTTGCATCCCTCAGTTTTCTTTATAGGTTATAAGACTAAATGTGTCTCATGCGACCTGCACATTTGCAGATGCCTTAAACACAATTGCTGGTTTATTAAAAAACAGCTTTAGACGGTAGCAATTTTCTGAACTTGAAAACACAGATTCGCAATATTTTCATAGCAGAAGGAGTGTTGTCTTCTTAAGAAGAGCAGTTGTGGGATGCTGTCTTCAAATCGTGTACACTATTCTTTCACAGGTAAATACATTTCTGTAAAGCAGAAGCACTACTGAGGTCCAGCCACGACTTGCAGCTGTGTGTTGGCATTTTAAAGTTTCTTTCATTTCCCTTCCCTGATTGTTGCTCGCTATCTGTTCCAGGGAGAAAAGGCTATTCCTGTAAATTTCTGAACTGTCATGTTATGTTAGCACTCCATGGTATCACTTTACAGGATAAAAAGAAGTAACAGAACAAGTCAGGCAATGAATTCAGGGCGGTTTTTATTTTCCTTTTATGTTTCTTTGCATGTATCTCTGTTACACTACACCTTCCATCCTTCTTAGGCTTTGAAGGAGTTTTTCTAAAGGTTTGAAATGGTTTCTTTCTTGAACTGTGCATGCATACTTATTTCTGCTGACCATGTGGGATACATATTATCTCCAAAGGCCTTTTTGGTGTAATTTTAAAAATTAGCTAGTTTTGGTTCCTGTTTTATTTGGATAGGTTTTGTAGTATAAGAAAGTCAAGGTTTCACATCAAATAACATCAACGTTTTTAAGTTGTTGTTGATGTAGGTTGTGTCTTTGTGATAAAAACATGAACAGGCCAAAATGTCAGCCAGTTTAGTCTTCTGTCTGAAATAAAACTGAGTTGTGAACTCCAAGCTGATGCAGTGTTTCATTTTAATAGTGTTTGTTCTTGCTTGTTTTGCCTGCGTCTCCTGTTCTGAGTGAATTTAGTGCTAATAAAAGTGAGAGACTCTTAAAACTCGCCAGAGCCAGAAATACCTGATGGTTGTAGGCTAGAAAATGTAAGCTCCCTGTCTCGGTTAGCTTGATCTAGGTGCTTTCCAAGGTTTTGTTTCTCTGAAACAGCACCTGCCAGTTTAGTTGTTTGATAGTTTTATGATGTTCCTTCAGTGTTCTGAAAAATTCTTGGCTTCTGTTGTATTGCTTGTAAACCTTCTGCTGTGATCTCAGAAACAAACCTCAGTCAAGCCAAGTCACCTTGCTGGATGTGACTCCAAAGGAGGTCCAGGGACAGTTGCTTCCCATGCAGTCTTTGCACGCTTTCCCCTAAATTTCTGCCAAACCCACTGACTGTGTTAATAAGAAATCATTGTGCAATTTTGACCTGCATCCTTTTTGTCCACAAGAAATCCTGCAGCAGCTGAATGTTCCCACCTAGAGACCTCTCTTGAAATACAGTACAAGCCCTGAGGAGCAGGAGCTCCAGGCCTGTGTCTTGATGCCTCCTTTGTCAAGTCAGCACCAGGCTGATCATTGTTGTTTCTATTTCTTGGATGTCCAGGCACATTTAAATAACCCTTTTTGAAGCAAGCACCATGCAGTATGTGTTACAAGCCTCAGAACTCCAAGGTAGTGAAAAACTCGCTCTCTGCATATAAGAGGAGGAGATCAGGGTGTAAAATATGCTGTAGAATCAGATTCCTGATCTCTGTGGTTCTTGACAGTTCTGTGCTTTGAGAGGAATAGTCTTGTGAGCACTGGGGAAACACAACTAGGAATGTTTAACTAGTTGATGCATTGCAATGGCAGGGTCACTGGGGAAACACACGGCATGCTCTGTGTTTCTAGTTTGTTTAGTTAGTTGTGGTTTTGTTTTTTTTTTCATTTAGTGTGCAAGTAAATCGTCTGTCTTAGGACAATTAGCCTCAGTCTGTAATTAGTGAATACCTGAGGCAAAGTTACTCTTTACGAAGAAGCATGTTATGCGCTGAGTTTTCTTCACTTAAGAATCCTCCATACGTTATTGTGACCACCTCTGGTGTGTAGAATATACATGAAAATAATGGTTGGAAAATACTCCAAATCAGTGTTTCTTAACTCCCCTCCCCAGAAAGAAAGCTGAAAGGTCCTTGCTCAGCAGAAGTTTAGCAGTAGTGACAGAAGAGGAAGCAACATTATTCTCTGTTTTCTGTAGAGAATTATGATATGGCTGATATATTGTGTAGGGATCACTCAAGCAATAACAAGCCATTCAGTGGAGGAGAACAGAGCTGGCTGCCCAGCACAAATACACATCTCCTCATATGTCTGAATTAAACACAGAAAATAAGGACAATTGTCCTGCAGACATCAGGCAAAATCCGAATCCCCTTGGTCTAAGAAGTGTACCTGCAATTTGTGGTGGTGGTGGTGTGGCAGGATTTATCAGCGAGGCATTAGGCAGCTTTAAATTACAGGAGATTTCATCTCTGTGCATTGCTTGTGCTCAAAGCTCCCTGTTTCTCAGCTTCTAGAAGCAAAGGCCTCTGGAGTTGTATTTTACCTCTGTGAGATGCCTTCAGGTTGTCAAATAGTTCCTTAATTAGTTTATTTTCTTCTTTGCTCCAAGGGATGAGTATATTATTTATTCTACATTCCCAGTCTTTTGTTAGTCTGCATTTATGTATTTTGTCTTCATTGTACCCTAGCACTGGGCTACCCTCTGGGGTAGTATGAAGCACACCTCTCTGGCAGAGATGGGAGTTCAGACTTGGCTAATGGTAGAATATTGATAGCAGCAATAATAATTAAAACAGTGCACTAAAATACCCTTGGGTGCTGCTGCTGAGTTAGGCTGTACCCCTAAAATTCCTGAGGAAAGGCATAAATTTTAGTTATTTCCACCCACAGAGGAAACAGTTGTCTCATTCGGCAGCTGGAGTGAGCTTTCATCCCTGCTGTGGATGTTTCATTAGGACACAGTTCTCCCAGAGGGTCATGGTGCAGTTTACATTAAACTCAAGATAAAAATGACATTGAAGCTTTGCTCCTGTATTTTCTACACTGCCTGAAAACAAATGCATGACCTACAGCTAGTTCATTGGCTTATTGCTTTGGTGTTACTAACCCGTGTGTACCCAGGAGACAGGGAATTGTGTTCTATTTGCTCATAGAGGAGCACTTGACTCTTTTGCCTGACAGATCTGTGAGTCTCTGGAAGCAGCGAGGGGAATGTTTCTCTAAGTACAAGTTTGAGCAAATAGTCTGGATGGAACAGGTTGAATGTGCCTGTCTATAGATGAGAGATGGAGAAGAGCATGGTTGTGAACACAGCCTCCGTCTGCTGGGCAGACAGTTAATGGGAATAAACTGTTCCCCTAGTGCAGAGCACTCACTTCTAGGTTTCTTTCTGATGGCAAATTAATTTCAATCTGCAAACACTGAAGATGTGGCTTCAAAATGTGTGGTCTATGGACAAATAGGAAAAGCATCAGACAGTATATAGTGAAAAAGGAAATTGGTGCTCAGCAGGCAGATTTGGGCAGGAGCAGTTCATGGATGTTGAAGTGCTACAGTGGCCATAGCTTCTCAGATTCAGAAGAAGATAAGCATGTGTCCTTGGTCTGCTCAAATTCCCAATCATACTGAAGTATGTTGCCTCGTCTAGGATATGTGCCTAATTTCTGTCAGCCTGAGTGAAGAGTAAGCATATGCTCACCTGTTTTTCTGAATTAGGTAAGAGCTTACAGATTAAAAAAAAAAATCCTCATACACTGAAGTGTTTTGCTGCCATGAAGTGTGTGTCCTAGATACTAACTTGGTGCTAGACAGTAAATATGGCTGGATTTTAATTACTTTTTTTTTTTTAAATTTCTAAGTGTAACCAAAATTAATCTAAAACACAAGAGTTTTCTGAAGTTCCCAAAATAATTAGAAGGTAAGAAACTGTTGTTAACATTTAACTTCTAAATGCATGGAATTGTTGAATACCGTGCTGTTCACCTCTAGCTAGCCTTTAATTTAAACAAAGGCTATAAAAGTGCAATTAGGCTCCAGTCCAATGAAGCACTTAAATATGTTCCTAGTTTTAAGTGTATGAGTAACCCCAGTGAAGTTAAGACATGCTTAACTGCTTTATTTGAATAGGAAATTTCATAAGGTAGTTATAAGACCCAAAGAACACTCCTGCAAGTATCACTGGGAAGGATGTAAAGAGGAGTAAAGTCCCATCTGCACATCAGGATCTGACTGCTCTTAGGTTTCCACAAAGCTGTTTTTGCCTAGTGATTTATCCTGTGGGGTCCTGATCCGAAGTTTGTTGAGATGTTTGGATGCGCTCCGTCGTCACTTGTTAAAGAGGCTTAGTTTCTCAGGCAGGTTCCTGCTTGTCTACCGAGGGAAATACGTGCGGTGCCTGCACCTTCATTTGTTCTCTCTGCTTGACTCGGAGACATGCCTTTTTATAGACATGCTGCTACTATCATCAGGCTCTCGGCTCAATCCCATATAAAGCATCTAAACATCATGGATTTAATACTCCCATTTTCAATGCTAAATCAATGTTCTTTATGCATTTGTTCTTGGAACACTGCTCTATTTGAACCATAATTCTTCCCACATACCATAAACTTCGTCTGTTTTCACTCTGATAGAAATTGATCATTTAAAGCAAGAGGAAAAACCCTGTGACTACTGTTTAAACATTTCAAGGCTGTTGCTGGTTAGTCCAGTCAGCTTGTGCATCACTTCAGCACACCAAGTGTTGTGATTACCAGGGAAGTGTTACCTTTCTGGGCTACAACCAGCCCTGCAACTGCTGGGACAAGGCAAAATTAAGAGCTTCTCACTACGGTTTTGGCAGGCAGTGAAGGAAAAGGTTTACTCAGTTTATGACTGACCTCCCATTTGGTTGTTTACTCCTCCAACCATCCTGTACTTGTACATAGGTAGAAAGAAATATTCTGCTGCACAACTGGATTTGACCAGAGATTAGAGCTGGTCTCCTGTGAAATACAACAGAGCCCATTAAATAAAGGGTTGTTTGCCAAATATTGTCATATGTCCTCCCAAGATCATAAAAAACATTGTTAGCTGAAGTAATAGTGGAAAGTGATTGCATTCCTCTATCTTCCTCCTTACCACCACCCTACAATGTGACAACAAACCTGTAATGAAATCCGTGAAGAGCTCAGCAGCAGTTACCTTGAAAACTTTTTTATTGCCCTACATTTCTAGATGACACTGTGATACTCAGCCTCTGTCCGGCACCAACAGCACCAGCTGAGGGATTGAGATAGTCATAATTAAACAAAAGAACCTTGAATTTTTAATATTAAATACTTGCAGGAAAAATTTTAATAGTCAAGGATAACTTTCTGTATTTACATATTATTATCTGAATAACAAATAGCTTCAAGGTTACAGCTAACTGTTTTGTGCAAGTGGAAAATGGTGAGCTTATGCTTATGCATTATTTATTGAAAATTATTCCTTTGATTTCATCCACTCCACTTATGTCTGGCATGGACTTGCAGTGTGATGGGAGAGACATTTTGGAGAAGGTGGTATCGTAAGATCTGTGGTCCAGTTTTGGATATCTGGACTGTTGCCTTCTGAGTCCCTGCAGACATGCTGGGATTAATTCTTCCTTTGCCATAAAGATGTTTTCTGGGGAGCTTGATGCATCACCTTGAGTGGAATGGTACTTCTTACTGGGAAATCTGCTAGAAATGCAGATAAATAGCCAACTTCCCATTGCTAGATGGAGAGTAAATGACCCTTGGTGGCAGGAACAAGAAGTGATGCCACAGGGTAGCAGCCAGTTTTGTGAATGCACCCTAGAAAACATTTTCTGGCTTCTTGAATGGCTCTTTGGGAATCTTTCCTATTTGAAATATGAGGTTTTAGTTTTGGCAAAGCACTGAGATGAGAGTATCTTCTCTCTCCTCCATAGATGGCATAGTTCCCAGAATTAACTTTCAAAAACTTGTACGAAAAGTAGTGTTTTCGGAATATATTTTGCTGGTAAGAGTTTTGAATCAAAACACTGTGATTGTAAAGTGGCAAAATACCTTTAATTTTGCCTTTATTTAGTATCGTGTCATTGGGTTTACATTCACTTCAAGCTCAAAGAGCTCTCCTATCTCAAGAATTTTTCAATTCCACCTTTATTTTAACACAACTCTTGCCTAGTTTTTACTTTTAAAGGATGCAAGCGAAAAATCCAGTTGGAATAGGGACCAGGGTCTTTCAGAAATCTTCAGAATCACTTGACAAATCTCAATAAGCCGTTAGTATTTAATCACCTAAATTTAGGCAGAATGCATGTCACTTGGAATTTAGTTGGACTTTTCCTTAAATGTAAGTGCAGCACCATTAAAAATAAAGCCGCATGAGGGATACAAGTTCTTTGGGGATTTTTGAAAAGCATCTGAAGGCAGATTTCAGCTTCTCCATTAATTTCCAATCAGGCTAATGCTTTGTGATGCAGCATGCATACAGCCACAGGCAGATCTGAATGGGCACACTAGGGGATAGAGTGGAAATCTCTTACAGATGGTATTTCAAAACATATTAGTGACTCAAGTTAAGTTACCAAAAAAATGCAAATACTTTTTACTGCAGAAGGATCTGAGCCTGAGCTTTTAGACATTTTTCATGTTAATAAAGGAGCTTGTTTTAAAAGTGATTGGAACTAGTTTTAGCATTTTTATATGTATAAATCAATATGAGTATTAGACATGATGGCATGCTTCTGTATTGTTTGCCTGAGGAAAGCCAGAAATAGCTCACTGAAATAGAAAGCCTCTTATTTTATGTGTGGTAGCTACTTTTGAAGAGTCTAATAATCTTAAATGTGGAGCCATCTTCTTCATGATGCATATATTAACTATGCATATATATTTTACTATCAGTCATTGATTGACAGTTCTCGGTGCTTTCTACCACACACATAAAATAATTTTTCATAAAGAGGGGAGGAATTGAGCCAAATAGAGCAGCAAGTGTGTTAAAAACCCCCAAAGATACAGAAGTGTGGCTTTGGTTTTGTTTTGTGCAGAGAAATTAGTCCCAGTTCTACCAGCCTAGAATTTAAAAATGAAGGAAAAAGGAGAAAAGTGAATGTCTGATTGTCAGGAAAGACTTGTGCCCTATATATTATTGCAACTTCATGGGAACCTTTAACCTACCTGTGAAACTGCCTGTGTCCCAGCTTGAAAGAGCTTCCTTCGTGGAAGTATCACAGGACAGAAATTCCTGTAAATTTGGTCTTTTCTGTAGGAAATAGGACAGAGAAGAGAGAGTTCTAAGGTATAAAAGGCATTTATTTTAAAAAGGCTGCTACTGCTTTTCACTCTGCAAATCCTACAGGCATGAAGTCCAGTTGTCCAGCCTGGGAATGTGGGAAGTTCCTAGGAGCAGATGTGTGCTAACATTTGTTTCTGGTTGATACTATATGAAACTTTTTCTTGATGCAAGAAGTGCTTGAGATTACCTCAGAAGCAAGGCTTTGGCCCAGTTTCTTTCTGATGAATGTGGGTGATTTCTTTCTTATACTTTTGGATGCAAAATAAGGAAAAAATGTGTCAAGGAGGCTTGCAAAAAAAAGCTGATGGGAATTCCAACAGTATGGAATACATTTAAGACCTCAGTTTATTATAATCCTGAAAACGCCCATCAACATCACTGTCTACCAGAAAAGCTGAAGGACAGGTTAGTTTAGTTGACTTCCCTTGAATTTGAAGCACTGAAATACTGCAGGAGGAGGAACAGACACAGTTTGTGCTCAGGAACAGTTGAGCAGGTGTATTTCTTTTAATGAATTTCTTCTTTAGGGATAACTGCTGAGGACATGCTGTACGGAGTGTGGCCAAGGGAGCGACTGAAGTCAGGTAGAAGTTACTCAGGGAAGGAATGTTTTAAATAATGCATGCTATGAAGATGAGCTCTTGAGCAACAGAAAAGGACTCGTTTAATTGGCACTACATTTAATTCTTGCAAGACTGTCATTCAGTTTGTTCTTTCTAGAAGAATCAGGCATTAAAGCTCAAAATTGGCTTTCCTTGCTTTGGCAAATACTTTCTTTGCTGAAGACCCAAAAAATGGATGGATACAGGAAGTCGGTGTTAATTCTGAACGTCCAAATACTGGCAGAAGTGGTATAGTACTTGCAGAGGTGGAGGGAAAACTATCCCAGTTTCTTTAGCTGTCATTCAGGGGAAGAAATTCACCCACCATATCCTTCATTCATCAGTGTTAGTGAATTTTTTGGAGCTGCCTAGACTACCAACCTTACAGAACCAACAAGAATTGCACTGTTTCTTGTATCTGCACTTCCCCAAATAAATTCAGGAAAAAGGAGAAGGTGTTGGTTTTTATTCTGGATGATAAATCAAAGTGAAGGCTGTTCCATAAAGTAACACAAAATGCAAAGAAATAGCCATGGTACCTTCTGGTATCACCACAGTTCCTAGGCTTTTTCTGAGAGCAGCTGTCGCTTCTGTTTTAACCTTACTTGTAAATACAACGGGCTGCTTCTCTCTACATACGCAGAGCATCAGTGTTCTGTACCACTGCTCCCTTGTTCACAGTTGTGAGTTTACAGTATTACATGATTCCTAGCAAATGCTGTCCTTGAGCTGCAAAACAGAAGGAGAAAACAAGAGTGAGTCTCGAAGTCAAATATTTACTGTGTTTTGTTTTGGTTTTGGATAGGGCAAAAAAAATCCATCCTTAGTAGAAAGAGAACGTTATGGCACAACACAGTGAACAGCTTCTATTGAGAAGGAGAATTAATTAGGAAGGAGTTGAAGCCCTCTGCCTGGCAGATTCATGATCCATGAAGCTAATCAGTTTTGTAGCCTGTCATTGCTTTTACCGTGCACTGGTCAGCAGTTGCATCCCATGCTGGGGAAGGAGGTGTTTGTGGCTTGTCACATTTTCACTGTTACGCCAAAGTGGAAGGAGAATGTAATGATAGTTTCTTTCTGCATCTGAAAGTTACTATTACATCTAGCACCAACTGCAAAGCCTCAGTGGTTTTCTGAAGTAAAAAATCAGACATAGAACTAGCCAGCAAATTTAGTGATTTAGCTGTTGTAAGTTGTCTGTGCCTATGGAAGTCACAGCAGCATTTAGCTCCTAGAAGGTAACTGTGTATGTAAGATTACTCTGAGTCTTTGGTTTTAACTAGGTTCAAAGCACAGATTGACCTGGTGATTAAAAGTAGTATTTGTAAACATTAACAAGCAAGGATTCAATAATCTTTATGATATTTATCTTTGTCCTTTCATTGATCACGTACCCAATGAAGTGCTCTTTCCACCTCTTTCCCCTGCTCTGGCTATAAAACACAAACACAGACCATCCTGCAGCTTTCAAGGTATGGTTCATGTTGGATTTTTTTTGTGCTAGAATTGCAGAGGAGGTTTCTTCATGCTCAGCAATTTCATCAGGTTTGTGAAGGAGAGAAACCCACAGTTATCTCCATCCCAGTGGTTCATTGGAAAAACATATCTTGTATTAAATACTTTAAAGATTCATGAAGCAGCTTTAATTTTGTTTGCATTTCTTCCTTGAAGGGTAAAGCTGTCAGAAATCTCTAAATGCATTGCCTAATCCATTTCCAAACTCAGTATATTAAGGTCTGCAAGCAAAACTCATTTTTGGAGTTTAGCAGGAATGTAGAGAAGAGAGAAGGCAGGAGTAGGACAGTAGGAAAGATTTTTCTTTCCTTGTTAATGCACTAAACTACCTGCATGTGGCTGTAGTGTCAGCCCTTCACTAGAGATAGTGCAACTCAAATGGACTGCACGACCTGCTCTGATAAATAGAGGACTTCACGTGTTTCTGTTGGATCAGCTACAAATAGAGTAAATGCATCTGTCAAGGAATGAAGGTTCAGATAAAAGGAAATTTCCTTCCCTTTATTGCCTACAAGCTCACAGGGCTGCCATGAGCAGGCTTATGTGTGTCTGAGAAGCTTTTGTTTTCTCATTGTCCCAGTTTCTAAGCTATGACCTTTTTTGTGTTAGTATGTGATTTTTTTTCCCCAAGGTTCTGGTCCACCAACCAAAGAGCCTTTCCTGTTTTCTTATGCCTGCACAGACAGTGCTCACAATTGGGCTCAGGGGGCTGGCTGGGAAATGTGCATGTAAGGAACCAGTTCAATGCAAAGGCAAGAAAGAAAGAGAAAATCATCTCCAGGGTAGAGAAAGATGATCTGATGTGAAGCTCCCCAGCATGTGCAAAGGAAGTACCTCTGGGTTGCCAGCCACGCTCTACAGAAGCCAATACAGAGCAAGAACACTCAAAGACACTTCCCAAGACAACAGCAGGATGCCTCAGGTTTGATGCTTGGCATGTTGCACAAAGGTGCCCGAAGGGCCATTTCCTATATCAGGTCTAATCCATCCTCATCCAGTTCATGGAAGTGATCAGCCACGGCATCGGCAGTCGTTGCTTGGACTCGCTAGTCCGGAACGCATCCAGTGGTGTGTTTCCCACAGCATACCTCTCTGCCCTGGAGACAGGCACTGCTGCTCACACAGACCTGAAGTCTTGTGCTGGTTGTACACGGTGAGACTGATGACAGTTCATAATACTAATTTAGAATCACAGTAGTATTAAATGTGAGTTATACCTGGCCAGCTTAGATGATTATCTACCACAGAGGTCAATCGTATGCTCTAAGTTCTTCCCTAACTCAGTACTGTTACGTGGATGTTAATGAGGCCAAGATTCGGCTATCAAGCACTGTAATTGTCCTCCCTCATCTGGTTGATGCAGTTCATAAAGCGATCAGAGCTAGTGCAGAGAAGTGGAGACCAAGGAGGTCTCCTGCTCCCTTCCCCGGCAGACTGCTGGGTGTAGTGCTGGTGTTGTGAGTTCCTGAGCAGGGCAGCCAAGCTTATCCTTCCTGAGAAGAGCTGCCTTAAACACCCGGGCACCATACTTCACAGTATATCAGGGCTGACAGAAATGGATAATTTCCTAATTTCTTACCAAAGTCCTTTTGGTGGACAGGTTGAAGGATATAAGCCTTGTTAGAACACCTTCATACTGTTTGATGTCCTCACCTTCTGGTTAATTTTCTTCTCAAAATGAATAATATAAGTGAAACATCTCATGTTAAACTCCTTCATCATTACCTCACAGATTTCTTGCCTGATGCTTTCCCTCTGTTTCCAGACTGCTGCTCCAACCATTTTCTGAGAGGATGCCCTATGCCTTATTGAAAGTCAGTAGGCTTGTTACAGCCTTACTTTTCCCAGTACTTCTCTGGAATAAGAGAATAAGCTTCCCTCCTGTCATGCTCCAGGGCCAAAGTCAAGGACTGTACCGAGGAGAACTTCACGTGTCCTCCTGAATCTTTGACTTTCTCAACCTTGCATATAGGCACAAGTGACTGAATGTACCATTGCAATGTGCTCAGTGTGTTGTCAGCATCCTGCCAAGAATGAAGTTCCAAAGGCGTTGTAAGGTGACAGTGGGCATGGTTGTGCTCTGATGGTAGAGCATCCTTGCGTGTGACTTGCTAATGTCACTATTTGGCTCAGGGTGTCAACTGCTGGTTAGAATTTCTTGGAATGAAGGAAGTATTAACTGTAAATTGCTGTGGCTGGTATCTAATTACAGAATACATTGGGAAGCAATTGGGCAACAATCCAACAAAGCACTTAAGCACCCACTTATTTTTAAGGAAAGGCCCTTAAATCCTTAACTGGGATTGCTTGTGCTCTCAGACATCATCAGGAGTGTTTGTTAGTGGACCGGTACTTTCTCATGACTGCCTCAGCACATCCATCTCATTTTCTGAAGCGACTTAACAGAGTTGGGAGTTCAAGGTTGACTGGAAGTCTGCTGGAAATAAACTCTTAAATCACTGCTGTACATTGAGAAGTCTACTAAGCTGGACAGCTTCTTTTGCTGTTCTTCATCCTAGCTGTAATAAATAAAATTATGACAGCTTATAAACCACTGTTAAATTCTGAGGTTTGCCTTTGCCTATCTAGATGTTCCTGCTGCCATGGGGTTACCCAAGTTATTCTAGTACATAGTGGTTGGAGTGATCTTTCTAAATGCAGACATAATGCAGTTTTTCAACTATGTCCTACTAACAGAAAAAGGGGAGAACTAACAGAAGGAAGGTTGTGTTAAGAAGTGATTGGGGTGACTTAACCCAGGTGGGATAATGAATTCCAAACAGCCTTTTATTTAAAGCAGTCCATGATGCTCCACAATGTAAGTAATTATTGAGAACCACAGCATGAAAAGTCTTGTGAACCAGTGAGACAGTGGAGTCACACTTAGGATAAAAACACATTGACTTAGTATGACGAAGAACAAATAAATCGAAAGTGGAGGTTATGGTTTAGGTGTCCTGATTTTAAAGCTTGAACTAGAAATACCAATTTTCTCAGAATGTGAGTGGGAGGATGGAAAAAAAGCACTGAGGATTAGTTCTACTTGACCTTTCAGTTTGGACAGGAACTTGTCGCTGGGTCGCCAGGTGTTTCCATGCAGTTACTGATACAACAAATAACTTTTTACGCCATAAAAGTTCAGCAAAATTTCATGATCAGAAGACAAAGGAAGTCCAGCCTAATCCACTGAGATCCTGTACTATTTCAGTAGCTCCCTGTCTTTTCCTAGTCTAAATACTTTAATTCTTCTACACAAGCCTCTCTGCTTTTAACATTTGTGTTCATCTGACCTTTCCTTGATTGCGTGGCCCTCTACCTTGCAAGCACTGCTTTGACTGCCCTCTCATTCTCACTGCACTTTCTCCTCCTACCATAGCCTCTTTGCCGTGTCCAGACTTTGACTACGTGGTTTCTTTGCTTCATTTCTTTCCTCTTAGCTCCGAGTGCTGATGCAGGACCCAACAGGATGTACAGCCTGGGATGGGATCCCTCCTCTGCCTTACTTCTACAGGAAATGCACCCACCCCTTGGGTACCAGTCCCATTTGCTGAGATACAATTTGCTATGTCCCACTGAGGCTCTGAAGCAAATTGCTCTCAGATCAAAGATGTCCCTCATCAAAGGAAATCTTGCAAGGTCCATGTTCTTAGCTGATGGCTCTGTCCTGTTAGTGAAGTATTCCTGATGGACTTCTTTGATATGTTGGTGTGGTCAAGAGGAAAATCACATTCAAAAAGAAATTCAAAAAGGAGGCTGTGTCAGAGCATTCACACCTCCTGTAAATCTCTGTCCTTGTTCCCAGTTTATTTATAGATTGTGTAAGAATGCTGCTTAGCCAGAAGTTTTACACAGTGGTCCTCTGTATGGTACAGGCCAGCAGCAAGCTGCTGGTAAGTAGCTATGGTAACACTGTAATCAATGACAAGTACCCAGGTCTCTGAGAAAATAGCGCTGGGATGAGTAGGAATTATGAATAATTGCACTTTACTAGAATTCGTAACTGATTTCCAGAGGTTATCCAACAGTCAAGCCTTTGCTGCCCTCCCCATCCCCATGACTGCTGATAGTGGGGAAAAAAAAGTGATTGTTATGCCAAAGTAATGAGCGAAGAGGTCAGAAAGTTTGATAAGAGCAGGAGAAGTCATTTCCTATGATATCATTAGCAGTATTTTAGAGAGCAGGTTCAGTAATTGCCATTCTGAATGGCTTTTGACTGTGAGAACATGTGTGTAATTTTTTTTAAGTTAGCATCTTTGCTAGTGAGAGAGAATTCCACTAAAATAAGGCAGTGTGGTGTTACAGAGAGGCATGGGCTGGGGGCTTGGGAAGTAGAGGCTCTGCTCTGAGCTGTGTGACTTCTCCAGGTTTGATTTTTTCCTTCTCAAAACAGTCTATGGTAACCTAGATGTACCAGTGAGCAAGCACAAAAGGAAATGGTGAATCTCGGGATGTGGCTGCCTAGCAAGGTGATGACTTGGGTGGAAATATTTCAAATAATTTTTTTTTTTCAAATATTTCAGCAAGTTTGTGCCTGTACAGTAACATGCTCTTTGTGTGGACAAATGCAAAATGTGCTTGTGAGAGTCCTGGTTTTTGTAAGTATGAGATCTAATTATGAGTAAGCAGCAGACCTTCTGATGGTTCCCCTGGCAGCACAGACAGGCTATAGTATTGTGGGCCTTCTCCAGGTTGATTTTGAGCAAAATCATTGAAATTCCTTTGGTTTTCAAGAGATGCTTTTTACCTTCCAGAGGCTGAGAGCTGCTACAAGTCTGTGTACGTGCAGATATGCTTTGGTTTCCACTGGGTTGATGGAAAGTTTGCTGCCTCTAGCTATGTTCTTTCTTTTTAGTATTTACCACATCTTTTTTAGGAGTTAGAAAGAACAAAGCCTGCAAGTCCCTATATGCAGGAGAGCAATGAGGAGAGGATGCTCTTCAGTGCATTTCACCCCTCCCAGTGGCTGCTTGGGTTTGAATTCTTTCTTTCTTCTCTCCAGGTGCAAACAGATGACCTACCCAGATGACTTGCCCCAGATCTCTGTGGTCTTTATATTTGTAAACGAGGCACTGTCTGTCATCCTGCGCTCTGTGCACAGCGTCGTCAATCACACCCCTTCACACTTGCTCAAGGAGATCATTCTGGTGGATGACAACAGTGACAATGGTGAACATATGGGGTTTTTTGTTTGTTTGTTTGTTTGTTTGTTTGGAGTTATTCTGCATTTAAACAGCTGAGGGAGAAAGGTCATACCTGTAACTACTGATTTATGGCTAATAAGCTAGATGAGAAGTTGGTGTAAATTAATGTACCTCTGTTGGGGTCAGTGGAATTTACAAGTTTGTGTTTGCTGATGAGAGGGTTGATAGAGCCACTTGCATAAAGCTGTGAGTAAATACTATGTGTAAAACAAATAAATATTACATGGAACAAATAAATATTATGTGGATAAACCCTGCTGATTTCATTGAAATCCTGGCAGGATGAATGATATTTGTATAGGCAGTCTTAATAGAGAAATGACATTTTTCTCCAGATTTTCAGATCCGGAGGATTATCGACATTAATAGGCTAACAGTTTAAATTCTGCTTCCAGGAAAAAGTGGGGCTACAGAGTCTCCTTAAAGATAGTTTCTACTCTTTTACATGGCAGCACACTTGGCTTCTGCATTATTTAAATGGTAGTTGATAATACTACATTGAGTAATTTTTTGTTTGTTTGTTTGTTTTTTGTTTTTGTTTTTTAGGGTTGTTGTTGTTTTTTTTTCCAAGATCAGGAGTAAATTAGGCTATGAGAATGAAACAGAATAGGCATGAAGCACATGCAACTCTTGGGTCATCTGGTTCGTTTAAGTAAAAATAACACTTCCATTATAACAATTAAAACTCGAAATATTGATGAGCATATAGGGTACTATTAACCAACATGTTTGACAGGATGGTTGGGTTTGAAGAACTTTTATGATACAGGTAACTAACAATTTTTAAGTTGTTGTAACTTAGACTTCTAGAACTGTTGCGGCTTCTCAAATCATATTTGTTAAAATAAGGCTCAAGTTTAGCATTTCTTCTATAGATCAACAGCTTAAAATCTTTCAGTTTTAAGGTGCTGTTGCTCTTCAAGACCTCCAGAGAGAAAGGAGGGTTGATAGAACAAATCACACAGGAAACCATTAAAACAAAAATAAGTTCCAAAACTATAGATTTAAGGAACCTTTTTGTCCAATTCTGCTTTCGGTTATGGCAGTGTAACCTATGGAGTAATTATGTGAGATGATATATTATTCAGGTCAATGTAATACAGCAGAGACTTGGACTCATTGTTTCTCAGTGAACTCTTATATGGCTTTTCTCTGTCATTCTTCCAGATAACTGGAGATTTATCAGGTCTTTGTTTCTGATGATAATGATTCTACTGTGTAATATAGATCAGAAGAATGAGGCTTCTAATATCCTGGAAGCTTCTACTAGTTTTCCTAATAAATATATTTGAGTAAAATCCTCATTATGAATAAGTTGCAGCATACATGAATTACCAAACTAGATTGATTTATAAAAAATACAGGGACCATTTTGGTAATTTGCCTGTTTATAAGCTTATTAAAATGAAGCTGAATAAGGGAGTGAATGAGTTCTGCTCCATCTGTGGGTGAATGCCTGAAAATGAACAAAGGAGAAGTCTATTTGAAATCTTCAATAGCCATTTAGTTCAATGGGGAAGAAGCCTGGTATTGAGGAGTCTTAATTGTATTTAAGGGAAAACTCTTAAAATGAAGGGAAATTAATTCTGATCTGAATTAGGTCTTGACCCAAAATCCATTGAGGTTAACTGTTAGTGAATAGCATAAATCAGAAAAAAACCAAACAACAAAGCACCTATCTCCCATGTTACACTGCTGTAAGGTCAGAATTGCTCCTCCTGAGGCCAGTTGTAACCTAATGCAAATCATGAGAGAGTTAGAATAGTAACTATTTTAAACAAATTTAAGCAAATGTCTACTTAGATAAACTACTTCTTCAAAATGATACTCAAATCCATCAGGCCATATTAAACCTTTGCAAGTCTAACATTAACTTCTCTGATGCAAGGAGAATTTCTCTGAGACTGACTAAGGGTTTAGGAATATTTAAGATTTTCTTTCCCTTTCTGTTGCAGAATAAATCAAAATAAAACACAGCGTTGTAGGGCTTTTCTCATTCTGAATATTTGTGTGTTTTTTGCTTTTGTCCTGCAGTTGAGCTAAAATTTAATCTGGACCAGTATGTCAATAAAAGATACCCAGGTCTGGTGAAAATAGTGCGCAATAACAAACGAGAAGGACTGATTCGAGCCAGAATCCAAGGCTGGAAAGCAGCAACCTCTCCTGTCGTCGGATTCTTTGATGCTCACGTTGAATTCAACATTGGCTGGTAAGTTGTTGACTATTCCCACAGGGAGAGCAGTTCTGTCATGCTGTGCCCTATGTCTGAAAGGCTGTGAAAGAGGTTTGCTCAGCAACAGGGAAGATGAAAAACTGTACAGATGAGACAATTGTAGGCTGGTGTTATCACATTAGCAATTACTTTTGAATAATAATCTTTATTATTGCAACATTGCCAACAATCTTCTGCAATGGCTGCAAGATGCAGAAAAAAAGCTGTTGTGCCTGCTCTGGTACAGCTCAGTGGTGAGAGAAATAATTTAAACCACAATGTATATGAAATGTCCAAAGCAGTGAAATGGGGAGACGCCATTAAGGAGTCTCTGGGCTGGAGGCAGATGCATGTTTTCAAGTACTTTTTCTCAATCTCCTTGTTATTTTCTATCATTTCTTCTTAAAAACTTGAATACCAATCTTATTTCCTTATAAATTTTCTTGCATAGACGTTTGAGGGAAACATTGAATTATTTCCTGCATTTTTAATGGGGCTTGAAATTAGCATGCCTTTCCTCATCCCCTTTGTTTTGCAAGGGAGCAGTATTGATGTGGCAAGCACAGTTTTGGGCTTAATGGGCCAGATCTCTAGTTGGAGTAAATCTTTGTAGCACCACTTAGTGGCCAGTATTTGCATTACTGGGAGTCTGGTCTGAAGGAATTGATATGTGCAGTCAGCTGGAAAAGGGCTGCTGGGACCTTCAGTATGTAAAATGTGTATTTTCCAAAGATAGGCTTGTATTTGATAATGATGATGCAGGGTTATGGTGGAGCTGATTATGCTCTGCAGTTCTGGGAGATATCCCCAAATTAAAACTAAAAATAGCTGTACTTATAACCAGAGAGAAACTTAATTGCAAAGAAGGAGAGTGTTTATTTTTATATGTTCATGAATATCTTTATAAAATGGAAGATGCAATAAAGTGAGTCTTGTACGCACCTGGTTTACGTTCACATTGTTTTGTTAGCTTGTTTTTTTTCCCCAGGACTGTGAAAAACTGTAATAGCAGTTGTAATTTTCTAGAAGCTTAAGAGCTGGTTTTGATTTATTTGTTTAGCTTTAAAGCAACTAGATCTTTCAAATAATTGCAGATGTTCATGTAGGGTAATTTCAGCTACTGGACAGAATTGAGGACAGGGGAGGGCACACTCTGGGTGTTTTGCCCAGTGCTTGTCCTGCACAAGCTGCAGTTTTCTGAGCCTTGCAGAGAATTTTGTTATCACTTCTCTAAAGGACATTGAGATCTTACTGATGTACTCCAACCAGAGAAGCTAGGCAATGGTGTCAGTAAGCAGGAAAGGGTATTGTGGTTGCTTTTGGGTTTGTTTGGGGGATTTTTTAACCTTAGGGCATTAAGGTTTTCATTAATGTCAGAAAGGGTTGAAATCATCATACAGGAACCTTGACTACTCAGTAAATGAGAGTCTGTGTATATCCAAGATAAAAAGCATTTGCATTTACTGCATCCTCCCTGGTGTACTCTCCTTTCAACAAGTGTGCTTAAGTCTCAGCAATACTGCTGAGCCAGTCTGTGCAGCTGCTTTGAGACCACTTGGCTTCTGGAGTAGCCGCAGAGGATGAATGAGCATAGCAAACGTGCACCAGAAGCATCACGTATCGCTTTGCTTCAGAGCTGCACGTGGAGGCTTTAGAGTGTTCCCTTCTAATGCTTCTCCTGCTGTTCCCCTCAACCTTTGGGGCTGTTGACAGCCATCTCAAACCTTGCTCTACCTGTTTCCTCCTAGTTTTGATTCTGCCTACCTGTGCCTGTCATCTCAGTTTTCATCTCATCTTCTTTTACTAGGGGGGACTGGAAGTCCTTCCACCATGCCTGCTTTATTTTTTCCCACCTGGTTAATATTACCCCTGCTCTGTAACCCTATAAACTTGGTAGTCATGTGGGAGTGCCTTGTTAAAGTACAGCTGTTCTATTCTCCTACTAAGTCTTGTCTTGCACGAATATTTCCCTCATTTTCAATGTATATTCATGTATTCAGAGGCCACATGGATTGCTCCCACTTAAAGCTGTCTATGGATTATTTGCGAGGCAATTAAAAAGAAGCCAATTCCTTTACCACAGAAAAGAGCATTAGCTTTCTGTTTGGTTCGTATTCCATTTAAAAGTCAAGTACCTGCAGTGCAATTTTCGTCTTCCAATCTACGGCTGCTTTACCTGCCTAATCAGTTGGCAGATTAATTCATAAAGAATCAGAGGACTTCATCACTTTCTCATGAAATATGCAGGACTCTGATAACAAAAAAAAAAAACCTTTTATTTAAACAACAGTTGCCCCATTTATGGGTGAGCTTTTGCCTTATATTGCACTACAGCATTTTACGGGCTCTCACAGCATTACTCTCCAGGGACGCTTCTTCTGAACTAAAATACAATCTGGTAGGATGTAAAAAAAAATACTCTACAGCCTGGCAGGTCAAATTAACTATTGAATTATTTATTTTGCTGCACTTAATTGCTGCTTTTTTGCTTCTCAGGTGTTGAAATGTATTGGCGCAGAGCAGAGATTTTCTACTGACCTGTTCCCCTTAAGGCTGTTGCTAGAGTGAGCCAATACAGCAGCTGGGAGAGCAAAAGCGGAGAGGACTAGCCAAAAGGAAGGCTATTACTATTAATTCTAAAATGGAGTTTCAAATTAAAATTACATGATAATGTATGGGTACACTTCATATATAAAATTCTACCTGTTCTGCAGTTGAACCTTGTCTGGTTTTACTGGTTACTTAATGTCAATGGGAGTCAGCATCTAGAGTCAGCAACCCAGCAGAACTGAGAGGCATATAAAGCTCCTGTACATTCCTCTCTGAGGGTGTATTTAAGCTTGTATGGTTCAACTATTCTTCAGTCCTCTGAAGATTTCAGCATTCCTGCCCTGACTTTTGTATTAGGTCCACCCAGTGTACATTAAGCAACAGACAGTAACAGTGAGTCCAGACCATTGCATCCTGGCTGCTAATTGTGTTGCAGGAGATGTAGAGCATTATGTAGAGCCCTGTCTTTGAGAGATGGGAAATAATAATGTGACAAGGAGAAGAGAAATTCACTACACTATATCTGGGAGCAGGAAAGAGACATAGCAGAGATGGGGGTGCTAATTCTCTTGAGTGAAGAAAAAAAAAGGACACATTGAGTGAAGGAGAGTAGAAATCAGTAAGTGAAAGGCAGAGACCACAATATATTAGCAGCCATAAAGAGGGTGCTAGGAGCCATAAAAGAAGACATGATGATAGAGTATTATACTTGCTTTCTATCTTAGGAATTGCTTTTGCTCCTGTCACAGAGGTAGTATCAGAGCACTGAATGGAGTTATGAAGTACTGTAGTAATTAAAATTTTGCCAGACAAAGGGAGTATCAGTGGAGTAAGAGGATTTAATAAAAATATTTCAATGTACCAGAGAGACAGAGACAGCCTGACATGAGATGGAGGACCTGGAATATAAGCAGAGTATCCATCAGATTGTGCCACACACATCCCACCATTATAGATTACCCCTGAAGTTGGCAGTGTTTTAAAAATATAGAAAACTGGTGTTTTAATGAACTAAGAAGAAGAACTACAGATCAAGATCCCTAGGTCTATGGATGATACTTTGCAGATGCTATTTTATACTGTAGTATATAGTGCAGTTTGCTGCAGTGACTGTAAGGAACAGATTCTCAAGAAAGTGTGTAAAAAAAAAAAAAAAAAAGAGAGTCGATTTCCTCCTAATCTTTTACTGATTTTGGTTATCTCAAGTACTCTATAACAGAGGCATGCTTATGTCCTGAAAGCTCCCTTGTTAGTATTATCATGTGATGCACTGGAAGCCAATCTCTAGCAGCAGGTAAACTCCCCATCCCTCCTAATAAAGCTCAGATGGCTCTTCGGGGTCCTGGCCGGGTCCAGGGGGTTCTTTCCTTCTAGTGAGAGTAACACTGAAGGTGGGAGTAAAATTACCCAGTGCAGTCCCTCTCGTCTGAAGGATTCAAGCCTATTACTCCTGCTCAGGACACGATTCTTCGCAGCATCCCTGGTACCATGCTAAGCTTGACCTGGGAAGTTTTATTTATGCAAATGCAAAGGAAACGACCTCTGTTTACTAAGGAATTTTTTTCTTGTCCAAAACCTCTCCTAGTCTACCTCAATTTGGTAATATAATGGAATACATGTTTTAGATAGCAGAAGTGAACTAATATTATCTGAGTGAAGAGGGGAGTGTGCAACACAAGCCATGTGGGCCTTTCAGATTCATGGGACAGTGCCAGCTTACAAACATAGGACATGCCAGAAAAGCAACTTCAGCTATTCATCTAGCTAAACAACCTGGAGTGTTCATTGAAGCATCCTCATTGCTTTTCAGTGGTGCAGAAAAGAGCTATTCACATTTGGCAGCCGAAGAGCTGATCTTTAACTCTCCAGCAGGCGTTTATGCTGCGTTCACTCCATTCTGGCTGGGGGCTGCAGGTCTGAAACCTCCCTGGGCACACACTCAGGACTGCTGATAGAGATGTCAGGTAGAACAGATGGAGAATTTCTCTCTCCTCTTAGAGATCAAGGAAGGGAGTATGAATTTTATTTTTTTTTAGTTATCTGAACACTTATTTACAGGAAAGGAAATCTGCATGAAATATTCCTCAGCTGGCCTTAGTGAAGAATTATGTATGTCAGTAGATCTGCTTGTCTGCATCTGATAAATGTATATTGTCAGTGAAATGTGAGGTAGCGTATAAAATCACATGCAAAATGAGCTTTTAGTTTACGCAAGTGTTTTTTCTTACATTCCATATTAAGTTTTTACTTCATGGTACCTGACAGCAGTACAGCCAGAGTAAAATACGGTGTTAAATACACTAAACCATAAAATAGAGCAGAGGAGATCATGTTGTCTTTCATTTATGTCTTCCTTAAGTCCTTGCAAGAAAAAACTAAACTAAACAAAAAAAATTGATTTGTGAAAGGGGGAAAAAAAAAGTTTGGATTTATTTAAGGTGAGTTCTTTATTTTTTTATTGGAGTAAAAATTATAATAGTGATGGTGGAGAGGGAAAAAAGAAGTGTGTTTCTCAAAAAGCCCCAGAGGTTAGGGCATTTGAGTAACCACTTGGGATGGGGCAGAATTTGAGAGGTATTTCCCAGTGCAGTTCCTGTAATTTAGGAAAGGATTTGCTTTTGGACTAATTCAGAAAAAGTTATATTGGGGGGGGCGGGTAGGGGGAAGGGAGTTATTGACAAATGCCTAGTGCAATCATTCATTATGGTTTGGAAAAGCAGACTAAACCAGCTTTAATGAAAAGAATAAAATTAAATATGTATAAATATATACAAAACCAGTATCAAACCCAACCCCCCAACGGCAATTACATCACTGTCACCACCAAACGCTAACTTCAGAAAATGCAGTTAGTTAGAAGAGACTGAGCTGAAAAGTAAAATCACTGAACAGAATTAGTTCTGTTCTAACACAAATCAGGACACCCTGAAGTTGTGAAGTCTATTGAAGTACAGGAGTTAGACAGGGGAGGATCTGGCCCGAGGCATGTGTGTGGTGTCTCTTAGATTGCATCTGTTTATTCCTATGTTGTGCCTTTTTAAAAGTCTGCTTGAAGCCAGCAGGTGTCTTTACATATTTTAAAAGGTGAATTATATAATTCTGTGTGCTGAGGAGCTCATTACCAACCTGTTTTTATCTGGTTTTATTGGGAAGAAGCTGTTCTTTTCAGTATTGTGAAAAATTAGGCTTCCCCATTGACATGAACTCTCCAGCAATCTGATAAGCATGTAAAATAAAAGAAAAATATTTTTTGTTTGCTGGGGTTTCCTGTGGGGCTTGAGCTGCTCTGAATTGGCCCGCTATTAAATACAGAATGCATATATGTTCAGAGATAGACCTACAGTGGGATTAGAGGAGCCTGTGTGATCACAGTAGGACCCTGCCTTTGCTCTCAGTCTTCTTACAGGCTTATTCTATACTCTGGGTTAAATTCTGCCTTCCAATTATTTTCCTAACTCTAATGTTTATCTTGGGAGCACTTATTCTTTGAGGCCCACAGTACTGGCATTGCTGGAGCTCTCACTGAATTTGTCATGGGTGCTCAACAACTTGAAAATCCAAAATTGATTTCTGACAATCCAAGAATTGATCCACTGGTAGGCAAAAGCATTAAATGCATGAAATGCGCATGCTATGTTTAGTGATATGCTTAATAGTCTTTGATAAATCATTTGATTTTAATCTGCTGCCGATCAGAGATTCCTTCCACACATTTCCCAAGAGAATATCTATAAGGAGGAGTCACTTACCAAGAGACCTGCTGTGGATGTTCCTCCCAGCACACCCTTTTGCCTGTGGGAAGCCCACCAAAATCATGGGACAGCGATATGCTTTGTGGAGTTTCAACCAAGCACTGTCAATCACAAGGCTGAGTCTTGGGAATGGCACTTCAGCAGCGTGTTGCTGTAATTCTGGAACTGCTTCAGAGAAATAAAACCCAAGTGAAAATACCCTTTAGCCTAATGGAGTCTATAAGTAGAACTAAATGTACTGTCCTTTCTCTTCTGGCTTTAACCGTTCACAAGCTATCTATGCAGAGCAAGAGAAGGTCACTGACAAATATATGTATTTTTAGAAAGGATAGAGGGGAGGAACTTCTTATGTCATACAAATTCCAGCCCAAATTGTCTGCTTCATTGTTATTAGGTGGAAAAAGAACTGGAGGGTGTGAAACACTACCTTTAAAGCTGAATCTTCTGATTATATTTAGTTTACTGAAACCCATCATGTCTATGAATATGGCTGGGAGAATTTTTCCTCTTGCTCCAGTAAATAACTTCTTAACAGTGTGTGCTCCTCTATGCCCATAAAGTACGTTGACTCAGATACAAGCTAAGAACCCAATATTTTTGCATCTGTGAAAAAGAGAGATGAATCTCAAAATTCACATCTGGCTTGTGTACCTAATCAGGCAGGGCTGAATCCTGCCTCGTGGCCAGCAGTGGCCCTGTGGAAAGGAAATACTCAAACAACATATTGCAGCTCGTCAGCATAGCATGTTGAACATGCTTGGACTTCAGCAACCACTTCCACTCTGTCCTTTTAGTCCTGGGAGCTGTCAGTAGCACTTGACTTCTGCAGATGCACAATGGAAAAAGCAAGACAAGGGGAGGAGGAAAAAAGAAAGAAAACCCAGGGAAAGAACACTGGTATCTATAAAGAGAATGTGTAAATTTACATAATAATGTAGCAGCTTAAAATTAGGGAAAAAAAATTAGAAATTACTAGGAAAGATTTAATCATAATCCTTTCAAAAACCTGAAGCAATTAGACAAAGCCAGAATTACCAGCAAAGTTGACAAAGGATTTGATGAATGTGCAGCTCAGCTTACAGAGACAAAGGCACTGTGTAAGTCCATTGAGCCTAATAGAGCTACTCCAGAGCTGGACTTTGCTAGCAATGAATAGCAATAAAAACCCTTCATATTTCATGGATTGCATAAGATAAGCAGTGTAAACACAGTCCATTACCCAGTCCTGTTCAAGCTCATAGTCCTCCTTCATTGGCCATTAGCTAGGGATCTTGGCAGGCAGGAAAATGGAGCACAGTCGGTGTCAGCGATGCAGAGGACATTGGTAGAATCTGGGATCTGAATTTTCCTGTAGATCTCACTGAGGTGAGCTAGGGCTGAGGAGATGGGAGGTTGAGAAAATGAAGTTCCAGCAGTTGCTTTCATACCAATTCACTCCATAACCTTGGCAGGACATTTTACTTCATCTGTAACCTGAGGGTAGAGATATCAACACTTGTTGAAGTAGCAATATCTTCAACATTTACAGTTCTTGAGCGCAGGGAACTGAAACAGAACTTCCATCACATGGACAGCTTTCAGATGCCTCAGATTTTTTAAAAGCTCAAAATCTGAGATTTCAAATTAATACCTTGATAGAGGTTAATGAAATTTCATCATTTATTTCGATCTGACTCTTGTATTACACTCCAGAGAGCCCTTCTTGTGCCATTCAGATGCAAAGCACCAAGTCAGGTAGTAATAAATGTAAGCCATACAACTGGGAAAATACAGGAATTCAGTCAATGGTATAGTGACAGGAGTAGTTAGGTGATGCTTGGTGTGACAGCAGCACCAGAGCTGGAAATGAATTGTTCTTCTTGTATGAAGAAAATGAGGACCCAGATTGGCATTCCCAAGACACAAGTATCAGATGAACACAATCACAAATATGATTAAAGGCTGAAAATCAGAGCAATTGTTAAATATTTTCTTCACATTCTTTCTCTAACCATTATTTGGGATACACTTCAACAGTTCAATTTTAAGCTGTCTTGCAAAGTAGCAGGCTAAATTCCCTTTATATTCAAAATAGGCTATTCTGGAACATTATTAAGCTCACCTATTTTCTGTGTCTATATTGTTATGAGAAGGATCTTACTATAAAAATGCCAGCCTCGGCATCTCTGCTGAGAATGAAAGTTTGAGGCAATTACCTTGGATGTGTGTGGGGGTCTACTTGCAGACATCTGACATTAAGGGAGAGCAATTCCTTATCTCTTTTAGCTTTTTCATTACATGATCTCAATCTACCCTTCAAAGTAAAATACTTGCAAAATGAGCACACAATGAGGAACTGTAGAAGAAACGTGGAAACTTCAGGTTAATTTTAAGAATGATTGTTAAACCACCCTGATTTATATCAACAAAAACATCCCAATAATTGAGAACTTGAGGATTCAGTGACCAAAGAACTCTAACCAAGAAAGATAAAAACAGTTTTAAAACCTCCCAGTCTTTCCTTGTTTGTCAAAGACCTGTTTCCATAATCAGATGTTAGTGAATAAGAATGACAGAATTTGATTCTTACAAAGGAAAACCCATTTACAGATCTACTGCTTCAGAAGGCATGCAGTCGGATTTGCAGGGCAGATCTGGAAATCAGACCCAAACATAAGAAATTTGTGCACTCGGGGGGTCACTGGGTGCGGCCATGCGCTATGGTGTACACCAGATCTTACTGGAGGATGTAATCCCCCTCCTCTGTGACTTCCCCACTGCATCAAATCTGTCGAATGCCCAAGGGCTTGAGGAATGGGCCACCTCCCAAGGTGACCTGCAGGGGAAGGTCTGCAAGGGAACTCAGAATCAGTTTTGTGACAAGGCTTCTGCTGCAGGTGCTCCACATGGCCGGTGACCGGCTCCAAGGTCAGAGGGAGAGCCTCTGGCTGATGCTATGCAGAGGGGTTACCACAGCCATGCGTGGAGGCACCTGATTCCCAAAGGGAGAGGGGTGTCTGCCTGACATCTCCATTATTCTGCTGTATTTTCTTCTGCTGCTTCCAGGCTGCTAAGGAGAGGTAACAGTATGAAAAGAAAAAAGCAGATTCATACTTTCTGCATTCTTCCCTGTGTTATTGTATTTGTAAGAGTTTTTCTGCTGTCCACCCACTGTTTTTTTTAAAACAGTTAATCTCATAAATGTAATCCTGTATGAACAGCAGAAGTGGTTTGTCCTGATTTGGTGAGTCACATTGGCTCTTTAGGTGGGTGCATGAGTGTGGCCTAAAACCCATACAAATTGGCGTTGGGAACCATGTGCTGCACTGTCCTGAATGTCTCTCAGTTGTTTCTTATCTCTTCCACAGGAAAAAAAAAAAAAAAAAAATTGAGTCTGGATTGTAGTTCTTTAAATTCCATGCAAAAATGGGGAAAAGAAACAATATATAATCTTACCGACTAAGGAAATATATTAAAGCCAAAAACATACGTAACTACCTGAGTTAAAATCGCTGTAGCTCCTCTGGGCTGATGCACTGTCATGTTCCTGTGGAGGTACCTTGCAGGAACTGGGCTTTCATAGTAGAAGTACTACACCAAAAATCGTGGGTGACAGTAGTAAGAGACACCTCAGGCCAAGCCAGTCATGAGGGATGCATTGATCTATTCTCAGAATAAATCAAGTAGAGTAACAAAACAATGCATATTGCATATGAGATGAACATCTCTCTCATAACCTTCCTGGCCAGGGGGATTTTCTGCAACTTGCAGTGTTGTTCTTCTCTTCCCACCATCCTCATGACTGTCCTTTTTATTAAAACTTCCATGCTCTGTGTAATTGGCATCCAGCTGACAAATTGAAATGTCATTTTCATAGAGGAATCCAAATAAAACGAGTATAAATCTCTTTGACTTCTCTCCAAATGAAATGCTGTGACATCTTGTCTTTGGTTTTTTTTGTCAGTTCTACTCTTATCTTACATTGTTTGGTGATGGTTTCTTTGCAGCAAGTAGCTCCTCATCAATGCTTAAGGGTTCCACTGAATCTGTGTGTCTTTTTACTGATGTGGGAGGGGCAAAGAGGGAAAGAAAGCAGTACGTGGCCTCATATAAGCAATGTGAAGACTGTGTACATAAAAGACAAACATATTGGCAAGTACAGAGAAATTGCTGTCTTCTTACAGAAGAAATCCGAAAATTTATGATAGTTTAGATTGAGGCAGTGAAGTTCGAAAATGGAGGTTGAATTAATTACATAATTTGTCCTTTTCTGTTGGCCTACCTAAGAAAATACATGGTAACAAACTAAATATGAGGTAACAAATAAAATGTAAGGTAACAAACTTGAAAACACAAAGCAGAATCTTAAAAGCTTATTTCAAGGGGAAACACAGTTACAAAGGAGTAAACTGGTGGTCGTTTCTAATATTGCTTTGAGAAGTGCTTTCTACCCTTATGGAAGTCTGCTACCTCTTCGGATCAGTTTCTCTGTAATTCTTAGCAAGTTTAGTCTGTCTTGGTCAGGAATGAATGTTTATACTGAAGCTTTCTACTTTCCTGAAATGCTTTGGGATGTAGCTTCTGTTGAAAGCACATTGATGTTTTAAAACCTTTTGAAATGATGGCACATTTTGTGCAGTCCGTTGCTTTTGCACCATCTGGCAATTGAAATCTTCTCATCACCAAAGAGGTTTTAGAAGGCATAATACAGACATGCTTGTTATTCCAGCTAGATCCAATGGGGCCAGTCCTTAAGAAACAAGATTAAAACCTTTGAGTAACCTTCAGATTCATTCAGTCCCTTGTGTGTGTTTTGTTCTTCAGACCTTGTCAGCAAGAGCAGGTGTTTAATTGCTACCGGGTGTCCTGGTGGCATAGCTGTTAGGAGACCATTTAGTTACTCTTGGCGATTGTGTCTGTCAACACTTGTCCATTGCAAAATGAACTGACAGTCTCCAGACCTCAGAATAAGCGTTCGGTAAAACTTTTGTGTTTTTAAATTCTAGTACGGTTTTGTAAAGGTACTAATTCCTGTGCAGTAAATACTGTGAAGTCTCCCACACCAAGCTGCAGCCTCTTCAGTGTCTGCCAGTGACCTGTATTCTGTCCCGCTGTGCTGTGTGACGAGCTGCCATCTCTCTGGGTTACAGCTCTCAGCGTTAGAGAACTTCGGTTTATCGGACTGCAAAGCAGGACCTGGGATTACTGGATGGCTGTAAAATATTTTGCTGGTTTTATTGTTCTCAGGGTGGAACCTGCACTTACCCGGATCAAAGAAGATCGAAAGCGGATCATCTTACCAGCAATTGACAATATCAAGTACAACACTTTTGAAGTGCAGCAATACGCCAACGCAGCCCATGGCTATAACTGGGGCCTCTGGTGCATGTACATAATCCCACCGCAGGACTGGCTCGATAAAGGGGATGAGTCAGCTCCCATCAGGTAAATCTCCCATGTGCTGTCAGTCTGGTACTCCGTTTCCATTTCAGCTGTCTGCCGAGGGGGAATTTAAGCAAACCGAGGCTATAGGCTTTGTACAGGGACAGCAGAATGAAGCTGAAGAAAACAGATGGCCCTACAAAGCTGTGGATGAGCGTGTCACTTCTCAGAGCTGCACCACACTGTACACAGAAGTGCGTATGCTCGAGTCGTGAACGCCTGGTTCAGATTCGTGTTGTAGCCCTTAAGAAAATAGGATTTTTCCATTTATGCTTTATTTTCCAACACACTCTGGCATGAGTAATAAACCAGTGAAGCCTCATGTGTGAGAAACAAAGGTATTTAATATGTGATGACAAAGAGGCTGGCTTCACTTTTGGTCTGTAGGCAGCACTCTTGGCCATCAGCCCAAACCAGAGCTCCCCAGGAGCACTAGTAGGAGATGTGTTAGCCTTGCCTCCTTAGAGAGTTGCTCTTTTACTTTGAGAATTTTGTGCATTTTCAGAGTTTTCCTACTGGATGTATTTTAAAATTAAAGCGGACCATTATAAGGCAATGTATGTAAATAAATAAATATATATATAAGGGAATATTTTACCTTACAGAAATGGAATTTTCTAAGGAAAACTGTGATAGTGTCTTTGATAATTGCTACAGTGAGAAAACAGGAACTGATAATAAAGGGACTTTTTTTCCCCTTCATTTAAAAACTCGCATCTTCTCACCCTTCATCTCCAGTGCAGATCCTTGTCTAATTGATCAGTTGGATGGGGCCATTTCACAGGATCCATTCCTCATACAGAGAGTAATATTTCAATCCATATTTGAACAAGTTGTTGCAAGTTTCACTTGGGTTCATTCTCATGCTCTGTGACAGCAAAACAGAGCTACGCAGTAACATTAACCTTATTTACTACAAGAGAGCACAGTCCATCACTGACCTTTTGCTCAGCTTGAAATCTCAATAAGTAGGAAAGTAATTACTTAGGAAAGCAGTTTTCCTGGCTAACATGCCCTGCTCTCCTCACATCATTGTAAAAGTGCAGATGTTTTATATCTATTTCACTCAGCCCTGTGAAATAGTTTATTGATGAAGGAAAATTCATCAGGCAAAGCTTTCATTCCTGAAATCAAGGTTTCAGTCTTTTATTCCTGAAAGGTGTTGCACACTTCATTACTCCCAGTTTATATGTGAAATCCCTGTATTAATTTTCACATGAGTTGTAGTATTTGAGACTCTTCTGTTCTGGAGACAATGACCATGTATCAGGTAAGACTGAACTAAGAGGTTAGACCTCATCAAGTTCTCAGACACAATTTTCAGTGGTGGTAACTTGTGCATTCCCCAAAGTATGGAAGTGGCATCTGCAAAACGCTTCTGGAAATTCAACTGTGGATCTTTACAGGGATGAGATCCCCTATTCTCTATTATAATGCTGGGATAAGAGGGATTTTTTTTTCAGCAATAAAGAACCTGATTTAGCATGGGCTTTCCTCAGGTTTACATTCAAGTTCTTGCCAGAATTATACTGGCACTGGGTTGGACTGATACAGATGTGAATAAGTTTCAAACCAAAGCACCAAATAGTGTTGAAATCTGATGCATATAATTAGCTGGCTCCTGAGAGCAGTGACTTCATTCTGAACCCGGGTGAAGACACCCTCCGATTCAGCGGTGCATAAACTGCATACAGATAGATGAGACAAGCAGCACAAGGAGAGCATCCAACCCTTGCTGCCAAATATCAGGAGCACTGAGACATTGTGATTGCATAGGTAGCTCTCCTGCAAATTATGAATTAAATGCCCTAAAATGCAGAGACCTCAACGTCAAACCATGAACACTTACTGTCTCCCTGGGAACATGTGCTTTGAAGACAGTGATCTAGGAGAGCAGAGCATCTACTTTATAGCCTCATTGCACTGATTTCTGATGGGCCTCCAATTCAGTAGCACCTGATGGATCAACTAAAGCATTTGGTGTGTTATGCCTGCCTATAGAAATACAACAGAACTTTGTGGCTTTTAAGTGATATGCCACTGGAATGGAGAGAGGGAATATGCGAGTGTTATTGAGGAAAAGGTTCAGGAAATCTGTGCTTAGAATTGAGGTTTGAAAGCAACCATGGTTGGAATTTAGTAGCTGTGGAAAATTTAAGATATGTTTTCAAAAGGAAGGTGAAGTCAGACTAGAGAGCAAATTTTTTCCAAAATCTCTGTTGGTTTGGTACAGATTTTGGTTTTGTAACCAGCTTTCCAAACCATATACTGCAACCATGATTTCTGTTTCAGTCCAGTTTGCAAGGCATACAAACTGGTCCATATTGATGGTATTTGGAACCATGTGTTCATAAGACTGCAGGACTGTTCATCAGAGAGATCATTTAATCCTTGCTGACAGTGTCCTTCTTAAGGCTTCCTTTCACAATGCCTTTAGTAAATAGTGGGTTGTTTTTTTTCTCTCTCTGTTTTGTAAAAGGCTAATAACTAATAACACCATGACTGGTTTTGTGGTTGGTGTAGCTGAATACTTCCTCTCCGGTATCCAAAGGGATAAAAGATTTTCAGTGTTAAAAAACCAAATGCATACCCTGGTATCAGTGAGGATCAGAGTCCTGGCATTTCTGATGTTTGCATTGTATGAATAAATATCATCAATCTGCACTATTGGGTGAGACATTTAGGAAGTAGAGTTCAATTCCTCTTTTCTTCTGGGATTACACAGCAGATGTGCTTCTTTTCTCGGAAGCTTTCTGTTTGAAGCCTGATCCTCTTTCATGAACATTAACACTGGTGTGATCCTACTCAGCTATGCTGGGAAGGATCAGGATCTGTCCCTCAAGTCAGTGGGACACTGCATAGGCAGTCATGTCAAGTGCATACCATAAAATGTCAGATCAGCTGTTGTGGTCGAAGTGACAAAGGGGATGTGGCCTTGAAGTGCAAAGAAAGGTGAAGAAATTGCAAGAACAAAGCGTCAGTTTTTGTAAAGATTTCTGATACAGTTCAAAGTCGGTTCCTTCCCCCCCTCATTAATACTCTGAAATTCAGAACAATTGATGTTCCCCGGATTGGCTTCTGCAGGCAATCCATTTTACGTGTTTGACATTTGAGATATAAGATGTCTCTAACATGAAGATTTAAATGAGGATTATTATTTTGACACTCTGTGTCCATCACATCATTTTCCATTTGTGCTCCTGAGAACACACGGCCCAAAAATGCCCTTATCATCTGGCAACAAACTGTGTAACAAAGAACCTTGTTTTGGAGGGTTTCTAATTAATTTGACTATGCATTGAAACAAGCTGGGTTTTTTCTCTGTATGCAGAAGATGCTGCTGTTTTTCGGATCAGCAAGGAAGGTTTCTGGTATCCTGGGCTCTGGCTCTGGTTTGTCTTCCCTCACCTGCCGTGATTATGATGGACTGCTCAGTGTTTGATTTCTTGATCAGCAGCCACTAACGTTAGAGTCATTAGTCAGCCTCGCTCCGCCAAGCGCTGCGCAGCTTTCCATTTTATCTTCCTCCGGCAGCAGCAGTGCATTTCATTGTTGCATATGTTCTCACTTATTGCTTTAATATGCCATAGCTTGGTACCAGTAGAATAGTGTATGTACACACCCCGAATCAGCCGCTTCGGAAAGCGCGTGTGTCTCACTCATGTATATAAATTAGCCTCTGATACGTCCACAGTGAAGTGGTTTGTGCTGCTGCTTCAGCTGGTAGTATGTGTGCCCACCTCATGTGCAAGTCAGGCCCTGGGCTGGTCTGTCATAGTGATGGTGAAAAAATCCATCTGTGTACCTCAGCTTAGGAAGGGGATTATCTGTAAAGTCTTTCAGGATAAACCATGCATTCGTGTAATAATAAAACTGGTGACTGTTGATTGATTATGGCCATCTTTTCAGTTGCTGCTTCACAGGAGCCTATAACAGCAGTTTCTTTTTTATTTGTCCAGGTTCTGATGGGTATCCTACCCATTCCAAAGAATGCACTTCTGTGGGGCATCAGAGAATTATTCTGCATCCCTATTGCCCTGCCTTTCCTAGCCAAGCATTCTGGGTTGCTTTTTTTCGCATGCTATAGCTCTCCAAAGGTGTTAACAAACCTTCTCATTATGAAGCTTGTCATTTTTTTTCCTGTAGCTCCTAAGTAGCAAATCTGTCCTTGAGTTCTGTTCTCATGGCTTGGTGTGACTCTTTGTTGCAGAAAACATGAGTTGTAAGAAAAAGTAAAATGCTTATGCAGATACCATGCAGGTTTCCCCACTTACTGTCAGGCCGGGGATGAGGTGCTGCTTAGGAACATGGATCAAAGAAACATTCTGTCAGGAAAGGTGGAAAACTCAAAGATACGGTGTATGAGGTGTCATTTGAATCTCTTTCTCTCTCTCCTTATCCCTGTATATATATATATATGTTTATGTTTATTTATTTATAGTTAATTTGTGCTTGTATTTATGTATTCCCATGCACGTGTTTGTAGGTCAGTTGTACTGGAAATTGGATTTCTTGTATGCTCTGAAAACTACTTGAAATGTGACCTGATCGCATGCACTGACCTTGAGGCAGGGGGAGAAAGATGTGTAAGGGAGAGGAAGCCTTACCATATCGTGTACAGTGTGGCAGTCTAGTGCTCATCCCTTTCTCCTTCACTTGTTCTCGACGAAGCCCCCAGGCAGCATCCTTCAGTTGTCTGCAAAGGGAAGGAGAGGGATGCACCTGGCTGGAGAAATGGGTATCGGTTCCTGCTGGAGTTCTACTGACAGAGAGACCTCGCTGCAATGGAAGGGTTGTGATTCAGACTGACAGCAAGTGGCTGTCATCCTTGGACAACATGTCCTCTGGTTTTGGTCCCCCATCCCTTAGCAGGCACTGCCCTCTTCCATAGAGAGCCTCTCTCCCCTCGTCCCTTCCGCACTGTACCTGCTGCAGTGGTGAGCAGGGAGGGGGACGGAGTGAAAAGCACCATGAAATGCAGCTCTCTCTGCTTCCTCCCTTTCCCCAGGGTATCAGAGTAATGTCTCATATCTCCCTTGCAACAGCCATACCATCAGGTAGTTTCCACAAATTGACTACATTGTATCTTTCTGCAGTGCAGAATCAATACTGTTCTATGCTACATTTTCAGGTTTTAGCTGAAAAAAACCTTTTGCTGTGTTTCCCACATTACCCTTTGAGTGCTGATGTTGATTATAATGAATGCTTATAACATCCTCAGTTATGCCAATGAATGTTCCACAGATCAATAAAATCTGCCACCGCCTCTGAGGTGTTGATGAAAACGGGTTTGGTACGCCTCTAATTGCTATTGTGTGATACCTTCCTTCTAAAAATGTCACTGTTTCACTAGAAAGTGCATGGCTTAAGGAAACAGGTCCTGTTATATAAAGCAGGTGTCATTTAAGTTAATGTATTTTACTCTAAAACTGTGAAGTGATAAGGTCATGTGCCTTCTTGTTTGCTGCCCCTCGGCTAGTAAGCAGTGTTTAAGATGTTGCTGTTGCTCATATATCCATTTCTGACTATCAAGGGAAGTCTGCTGCACCGTACTAAAAGTAGTGGATATACTTGAGTTTTTCAGGTACTGGAAAAAGCTCAATGATGAAGGCCAAGTGAGAGTCTCATGTTCTGGGGGGGAGCAGGTTTTCTTAAAAGTGTTTTCAATATGTCAATTTAACACTGTAGCCCAGTACAAAATTATCCACCTGTATGCTCTAAAGCACTTTAAGAAGTGAATCTTGGACTTTCAAGCTGCTGAAGCAGTTCTCAGACTTTTACTCCATATTATTGTGTGCTTCACAGATGGAGAAACAGAGGCAGAGGAAGGTGACTCACTGAAGACCAGATGAATGACAGAGCTGGGAACAGAGTCAGGGTCCCCTGGCTCACAGCACTGTTACCAGCTCACTGGGCTGTGCAATCACATTACATTTAGTTTACAGTTGGGTCAGTCAAAGCACAGGGAAGTTAAGGGCCTAGGCTTAATGAGGACTGAATGCCCAAAACTCCAGTTGAACCTGGTGGAAGTGTTGAACATGCAGTATGCAGAAAATTCAACACTGTGCATTGTAGGCAAGTTCTTTTATCACATCAGGATGTGGCCAGGGCAGAGCCACAGGCTACTCAGTTCAGCTTCTGTGGATGCAGCCGTTGCTGCCGTGCAGAAGAGCAGTGGCTGCAGGCAGCCAGGTTCAGGTAAAGGCACGGACAGAGGCAATTTTTGACTGGCTTCTCTGAAAAGCTGAATGTGGTTCATTCTGCCATGGCACTGCTATCGTTGCTGATTTCTGAATAAGTCGTGAAGGCTTGTGGAGTCTGTATTTGAATATATCTAATGAGAAGAAATAAAACTAGAAGAGAGAGAGGGAATTGAAAAGGCAATCCTCAGTGGCATTCGTCTGTGAGTGATGATTATGTAGTTGCATCTAAAATGTATTTCCCACCCCATTCAATTAACAAGTCAGTGTTTTAATAGACAGAGCCGACAGCTGCAAAAATCCATTCCCCAGAGAGAGAGATTCCAGCACCTGAGAGCAGTCTACAAAGCCTGGAGGTACCATTCCTCATTAGGAAGGAAAGGAGAAATGTCCTCATGGGAGCATCCTACTGCTGTAAGGAGCTGCCTCCAGAGGAGTTTCTGGGGGGCTGGAAAAAGAATGAGTATAAGCCCAAACTAGCAGCTCAGTTTTGTAAAGCAGTGACTCTCTAGCCTTCATCCAGTGAAGCCTGTGTTCAGCTTTAAATACATAAACAGGAAAATGAAGGAAGTGGTGTGTGTTTCTTCCCCCCACATCCTTCCTTTTTTTTTTTTATCATGGTTAACATTTAATACCTAGATATTCCCTCAAAGGCTTATTTCATTTCAGAGCTACTGAATTCCCTTTACTCGGTCATGCCCTTCTTTTACTTCAGTTTCTAGACTGAATGTATTCCTTGGTAGCCTGAAATATGGTTTTCAGCAATACAGGCTGTGACAGAGACACATATAGGGGATATGTTTGGCCTGTGTACAGGACAGGTCTTAGCTTTATTAGGCAAATCTGTCTTCAGGAACCATAAGCAGGAAGATACTTTTTACATATGGGTTGAATTTTTAAATGCCATTCGTTTTGCAAAGGTCCTGGTGTATATATAAGTAAATGCATTAATAGAAGAAGGCTATGTCCAGCTGGGAGTACCCAGGACCATACGTGGTTTTCAGAGAGCTCTAAGACCATTTCCAACTAGAGGCTAATTCAAAACAAAGTCTTCACAAATAACAGCACCAAACAGAGAAGTGTGGAATTTCTTGCATACGCAAAAAGGTTACTATGGAATGTGGGAGAAGTCTAAGCACTGAGGGTGCTGGTGGTGACCCTGCTGCAATTTCTTTGTAAGGTTTGTGACATCTGGCCTCAATTTCCTCCAACCTTTTTGACTGAATGGGTGCAGGAATCTGGCTGAGAGCCTCACCTCAGTCCAAAGTCCTCTATGAAAGCCAGATGTTTGCCTTTGTAACCATCAGTGAATCCTATCCCCTCAGCTCATGATCCAGGGAATAGATCTCACTCTGTAAGGGTGTAACGTGAGAGTTAATCAAGCTATTTCAGCTTCTTTGTCAGAAACAGTACCGATCAAATGTGTTTCTATCAACAGCTGCCTTTTTCAATTATGCAAAGAAAACCTGAGAGGGATAGCGTGTGTTGCAGTATAGACTTGTAATGATCTGAGAGGTTGCAATGGCTTTCAAATGAAAAAAAAAGGGCAAGGGAGAGATGCTGAAGCTGTACCAGTAATGTGAGTGCTACAGCAGAGTCCATTACAGGCAGTAATAGCACTGCTTCAGCCAATGAACCTTTTCAAGGGTACCAAATAGTTCCTGCCATAGATTGGCCTGTGTTCTGCAATGTCGCGATATGCATTAGGCCCAGGAGCAAAGGGCTGTTTTATCTGACCATATCTTGGCCATTTGTTTGAAGCTTTTTTAACCTCCTGCCATGGAAATGGTGAACTGCTGGTGAGAAAAGGGACCTGATGTGATGACACCATTCCAGCAGGCACCTGCTGCTACTAGTGGGATCCACCAGTACATGGGTAAAAAAATGTGCCAGGGCAGGTTTTTCACATGTGTATGAAACTGTCTTATGAGTCTGTTTCTCAGATGTCGTGGGCAAATACCTTTTGCATAGATTTTTTTTGTACAAAGTGAAGAAATATGCAGGTATCTGTTACAAGACACTTCATAGTGACAGGATAACGTTAGTGCATTACAAAAGAGACTTCTTAAAAGAGATTTTAGACCTTTTTCGGCATCTTTGTTTCTATAGGGCATTTTCATGGTCTACATATATATATAAGTTTGGGACACAGACAGACCATTCTCTGTTCTACTAGAAAACAGAAAATTGGCATAAACTAGAATTTTCCTGATGTCATTTTACAATAGCACTGTTAGGAATGATGTTGTATCTGCCAGATGGCCCAGTATCACCTGTTTTTCAATGGAAGAGGGGGCACAGCTGGTTCTTTTAGGTCAGGTCCAAAAATGCTCAGTTCCTCAGTTTCTTCATCTGAAAAGTTTTCCATTTTTAAAGACTGACCTCAGCAAACATTGAAATGTTAATCATGGGATAGCTTCAGAAAGACTGAAATTTATCTACTATAGTTGACTCCAGGGGAAGTCCCTTGCCAAAATTCACACCGTGATTGTTCCATGGCTCTCGACATGCACTTACTTTTAATACGTGGGTAAGAGAAATCCTCATTTCTGACAAAGATTGTGAGGGATTTTTGGCGTATTCATCTTCAAACAAAGTGTTGTCTAGTTCTTTTGCTATTCTGTATAGCGGTGAGCTTCAGTTCCAGCACAGAGGAGGGTTTTTTGATTGTAAAACAAAGGAAAAACAGCCTGATGCTTCACTTAAATGCATAGAGTACTTCATGTCTCGTGTCTGTCTCACAGACAGCTGATCCGAGTGTGTCTGGCAATGTGCTAGTTATTTGGGTGACACTTGGTCCCACAAGGTCCTCTGTCCTTTGGGGGATAAAGTGTAATGTGATTACATGCCAACAGATAAATTTAAAATGTAAACTGGAAAGCTAAGAGCTGATTTGTCTGTGTCAGTTTATTGTGGGGTGGATTCTGTATTAGCTAATAAACAACTTAATTTTTTGCTTTATTCTCTCTGTGCAGGACACCAGCCATGATTGGATGCTCGTTTGTAGTGGACCGAGAGTATTTTGGTGAGATTGGCTTGCTTGACCCTGGTATGGAGGTCTATGGAGGAGAAAACATTGAATTAGGCATGAGGGTGAGTAACAAAGATACTTTGTGCCACGTCCATTTGCTAAGAAAGACGTCGAGCCTGCAGCCCAACAGAATTGCTGTCTGATTAGTAGTCTAGTACTCTGATGTAATTGATATTGCAACACTATCTGGAACTGACAATCCCAGTAAATGAATGTTCCTGGCCTTACTGGCCTTGAGAGAACTGATAACAGCCAGAAGTGTAGTTTGTTGGTTTGTTCTGTCAGTGTCTGAACCCAATGAGGCAGATTTCCCCCTTTTCCAGTGTCTTTGCTAGTGCAGACAGCTACACTAAGTCCTCTTGTGTTTGTTGTGCCTAGGTGATGCTGTATGCTTGTGTCCTAGCATATGTAATAGCAACAGAAAACGAAGGCGAGGCTGGTAGAAGTCAGTTGTCATGTTCTACATACTATGCATGATGAATGCTTTGGTATTTTAAAATGTCTTGTAGAAGAAGAACTGTAGGATACAGGTATTTGATCCTGTTGGATAGGTCAGCGTGAAGTGGGACAGATGACTTCAGGACAGCATCTGTCCACCCTGTGCTTCTAGACCTAGAGGAGGTTTGATACTTTTGATCCTTTGCCCTTGCTTTCAAGGTGGTCCTTGCCAGCAAGTCCTTCTGAAGGCCAAGGAACATGTCTTTGCTTAGCACTTTAAAATTAGGCCACCTAATGTTGCATGAACACACTTTCCTCATTATAAAGCTGGCTGTTTAATTATTTTCCCCTTACTCTTTATTCCCTGCTTCACACTAACACGTCCCTGGTGCATGTAATGTGCTCATTAAAGCATATATTCTGCTCATGGTGAAATACTGAACGTGGAATTAGTCCATTCTTTATCTGACTTTTTCCAAAATGGCTACAAACTCCTTCACACCAGTGGGCTGAGGAAGAAGGTCATTGCAGCAAGAGTTTATTTTCACATACGGGTGTGTATTTATTATTCCAGCATCACAAGAGGGATAGGGTTTGTAATGGGACTGTGTGAATACACTGCTTATACTTTAAGGTTCAGAATTCACATAAGGGACAGAAAAACTGCCACCACAAATCATCCAATTTTCCTTAAGAGGGTCAGGCTATTACCAGGATTGTGTGAGCTTTCCTTTATCATTGTGCAGGGCTTTGAGCTGTTTGAAACTTTTTCCACATGGCTGCTCCCAGAACAGATTGAACAGTCTGGCAAAACTCTGGCATAGCTGATGAATAAGCCTCCTAAGAAATCTGAAAGCTGTCGCTCTTCCTTAGACGAAAACTTGCTGAGTACGATTAGGGCTCCTGGTAAACAGAGGCAAAGGTTTTAATAGGATTATGAAATGGCACATGCTTGAAGAGACAAATATTTGAAGTGAACGAGGACAGGTTTTTAGTGGTAGGGAACCTGTCAAAGTCTGCAGAAACCTAGTATCCAGAAACCAGCTCTCATTCTTTGGGGTTTGGGTGTTCATTTTTGTTTGGGTTTATTTGCCCTATAAAGAATCATTAACCCTACTGTTTGAAAAGAGCTTTATGAAAGTACAGGAATATGAGTGACTTCATTCTGAAATAAGCTGTATGTCCACAGCGTGGATCTGTTACTCTGTGTTTTCACTTGGATCTAGCAGGGTAAGTTAACATACAAGTGTCTGCCTCCTAATTTGCAAGTCCTACACATGATCCCCTCCTGTGTGTCTTTCAGAGCTGTCAGAAACTAGCAGCATGAAAATGCACAGGAACCTTCTCCCTTCCCTCTAAGATATTTATAAAGTCACTGCGTATTTACAAAGGTGTAGAGTATTTTTTCACTCCAGAATCCCAAAGTAAGTTGCAAAAAATAATTCCTTCCCCAAGGCCTGGTGCACTGACCCCATGGGCATATTTGGCATATCCCCTACAGAGCGATGCTGCTGCCCACATGTGACTCTGCTTGTGTGGAGCAATGAAAGACAGAAAAGGGCAGGAATATATAAATGAATGAGTAAAGAGCAAGAAATAATATAATAATAAATAATAAAATGGCAGGGAAATGGTGGCACGCGTTTGGCTGAAAACAGTCCCTATTTAAAATAGCTGTAGCAATAATCCTTTAAACTTTTTTGCAAATTATTATCATGTTAAAAGGATTAGGCTTGAAGTGTCTGAATTAGATTACATTGCATCTAATGAACCCTCTTTTAAATTGTTTTAATAAAGTGAAATAGGGAAAGTCAGTGAAACTAATGAGCTGGTTTGAGAGGATACTGCTTGATAACCCAGCTAATCCCCCTTAAATCTATTGTTTATTAAAAAATCATCATCTTGGGTATTCCACTATTGGCTTTTCTCTTTTCTAAATTCCATAGATGGAAATATTTAAATAATTAACCTAAGTGATTTTCTGTATTGAGTAAGCAGTGCATAAACTGACAGAGGCTGCCACATCTATTGAAAATATTTAGGGCTCTGCAGCGTTTTTATAATCTCATATTATTTTTTGTTTAAACTTCATGTTGGTTAGAGCTGCGACATTCTCCTTCTGGGGCAGCTTTGCAGCATGGCCAATGTCCGTTTGCCAAGCTAGAGAGATTTTGGTTTGGTTCAGAAGAAGCACCAGCTGTTCTGGGAAATAAAAGGGAGATGGACATGATTGCAGGCTTGTAATAGTAAGAAAATAGATGGACACTTATATAATGTCATCTTGTACTATATTTTTCAAAGATGACAGTTCACCGCAAGATAGCTAAATACAGGACTGAATTCTGTTCTGGACAAATCTCTCGGTGTTCACCAGCCACTTACTGAAGCTGATGGGAATTCTCTGTGGGAAAAGCTGGTTTTGGCCAGGAATTTATGAGGTCAAATCATGGCTGACTTCTATGTGGATGAGGTGCCCTTCTCAGACACGGTCAACTTGGCTTGGTTGCTGCGTTCAGCAGCTGCTCTGCCTCCTTGAATCCACAGGGATCTAGTGAGTGGTAGATAGCCCTCTTTTCATTTCTGCAGTGGTTCAGTTGTCTTTTTCCCAACCTGGAGGCAGAGATGAAAAAAAATAATAGTACTTTCTCCTGCAGCAAAGCTGTGGATATGTCTGTGCCTGAAGAAGACACTCTACACTCAGGGTCATCTTTGCTGCTCCTGAACGTCAAATGGTCGCTTTTACCTGTAGTGCAGAGAGATGTCCCAAGAGTAAGAGAAATTCAAGCAGTGCTTAAATGTAAAGGAAGGCAGGGATCCCTTTAAGTGAGGGTCCCAAATTATGACCCTGTATGAAAGTGCATGGTTTGCAAGCATCATGTAAGTTCCCTTCCTCATGGGAGCTCCAGACACAATTACTTTGAAAAGAATTGTATAAACATTAAAAGCCTAGTTTATCATTTGACCTAATACAAGCAGTTTATGATGCATCTTTTTATAGCAAGTCATTAATCACTGCACTAAGGATCTCCTTCTTTCTCTGGTGCTCCAGTGATAAGGTGAATGAATTGATGTCCTTTTTATTTTGTACCCATCAACTGTAATGGTGGGTGGGAAGAGATCAAGCATTTATTTTAAAGGATGCTCTAGTACAAATTAAATTCTGCTTCCACCGTTCAGAATCCCAACAAATTAAACAAAAAAATATGTTGCCACATTGACAACTGAAAGCAAAACCTCTTCTGTTTTATAGCCAGCATTAACTGGCCATACTAATTCCTTGTCAATACAATGTGATATACCTCAATGGAGGGAATTTGCATCAGGTAATGAATTCTTAGAGGTGCTGACTCAAAGATTTGGAAAAAATTCCTAAAACCAAACAACAAACACCCCCCTGCCCAAACTAACAACCTACCCAATTTGACATCTCTTAAAGAAACCTACTGTTTAAGAGGACCTTGCCAGAGAAAAACATTAGAGATGTCCCTAGTTAACAGTGTGGCAAATTAACTGTATCTTGAGTTCAAGTGATGGCTTAGCTCTCCAGCAGAGTTTAGCTGGATGCTTAAGGTTAGTTTTGACCTCAGCTCATGCAGATGTGTCAGAGGTAACTTTGGCCAGTTTTGGCAAGTGGCAACAGCATGACCCTGGAAACATAAAGTTCATCAGGATTGAAAAGAATCACCTGAAAACAGGCTAAAAGCTCAGATCATTTGTGCTCGCTGCTGTTGTAATTCCTTTGCTCATGGTGGCCAAGCCGCCTAGCTGAAATCAAGCATGGGTTATATATGCAGAGATGTGGTCCTGCCTCTGGGCTTTGTGGAAATACTCTGTGTACTCCAAAAAAATCATGATGCAGATTCACTGAAATCTCTTTATAAGGAAATAAAGCTCATTACCTAATGGACTATCATACACAAGCAAATCATTATGCTTTCAAAAGCTATGCTATATGTCCTGGCTTTACTGTCTTTAAAAACATATGAACTACTTTTTTCTCTGCACAGAAATGCTAATGGCAGATTGTTGAGTAGTGAATTCTTGACCTGATTTTATTACATTTAGCTATGGAGATTTAGATTCCTTTGAGCAGTCACTGTTTTAAATGCAGATTCTAGGCTGGTGTGCTGTAATAAAAATGTCACAAGGTTTATGTATAGCAAACTTTCATTCTGAATTCTGGACAATGCTTTTTACCCTGTGTGATTCATGAGGGCAGGCCACTAGTCTTAGGGCTAAGAATTAAGTAGGAACCCTGTTCTGAAGAGTTTCTCAAAACCTCAGGGATTTTTTCCCACATGCTGTGGTAAAATACAAGTGAAAATTGTACAAAAACACAGGTTAATCAAAATGCCTGCTTCATTTTTATTTTGACCTTCCCCAAGCTGTAATTTTTAGTATAAATTCCATTTCAAATGAAAAATTTCAAAAGAAAACATTTCAATTTGAAGACATTTAATCACTTGATGTTAACAAACTCGCAACTGCTGGCATTTGTAAATGCAGTGCGCTCTGTCCTTAGACATGCCTATTCAGACTGGAGTGTGATAAATCACCATTTTCAGCATGAAGTTAAATACTATTAAAACATTTCTGACCAGTTCTACACTGAACTCTGCGCTGCCAAAGCAAAATCCTAATAAGTGTTGTAATCTACTGGTATTGGAAGCTGCCTTGTTGAATAGGTTGCAAAGATCTCGGTGATAAACTTCCTAGGTCTCACCCTCTAGATAAGCCGTGTAAGTAAGGGTGTCCTCTTCTCTATCCCCAGTTTAATTCAGCATTTTTATTGGCATTTCCTAAGGTAAAAGAATGTTAAGCTTGTAAAGTCAAGCATTAAGAAATCATGAAAGGATTGAACTCATGGTGCTTGGATTACATTAATTCGCAGCTCTTTTCTTCAAAATAGGGATTGGAATAGTTTGTTCTATGGTGATGTGCATATATCATGGGCCAGGTCATCTGCCCATCTAACTGTTCGGCATCTTTTAGTTCCAGTGGCATTTCATTGATTCAAACAGGATGACATTAGGTTTCACACTTGTATGTAGCAATACTGCATTCCATCCGGACAGGGAGACAGGCTTAGTTGTAAGTGAAGCTGCTCATGCAGACATTAAATCCTGGAAGGTCCAAAGTCACCACCAGCCACCGCTGCCCCCATTGCCATGGTGTGCAAGTGCCAGTCCCAACGGGCCCTGCAGGGTGATAACTCTATTAACAGCCCGGAGAGAGCTGTTAGAAACCCTGGTTACTCTGGTCCTGCCTCTGTGATTGCATCTTCAAGTAAGTGGCTCTTGTGCCTCCGTGCAGTGAACCAAAGAGATGCGGTGCTGTCAGCAAACAAGAAAACCATGAAAAAGCAGCAGAAGGGGACAGGCTGAATTCCAGTGTGACAACCAGTGCCTGGTGCCAGGTTTCAAATGCCTGACATCAACCACGTTTCAAACAGGAGGATTTTCTGTGTAAAGTGTCTTCCCACATGTGAAAGAGAAGAATGTGAAAACAGTGTAAGGCAAAGCCAAACAGATAAAAGATGGCCCTTGGCCCCTTCCAGCTATGTTAGACTACTTGGGTTTTCCCCGACCATTTACATAGTCTTAATTGTACTCTAAATGCAATGCATGATCTTGTTTCTGGAGAGAGAATCCAGCTCCCTACCTGTCTGCCATTTCGTTGAACCATAGTGTGGGGTTTTGTTTTTTTTTTCCTTGTTTTTTTTTTCTTTTTATTGAATTGAAGATAACTGTAACCTTGAAGGGAAACCCATGTTTTCATCAGAACATAGTGCAATGGTGCTCTAGCATGAAATTGCCAGCAAACTACAGGGCTAGAGCTTGTGAATACGTTAAAAATACTCTCTAAAGTGGGTGCATTGGAAATAGCTCAGGAAAGAGCATCTGGCCATTTGGCTTCAATATCACATCATGCTCCATCAAGTGTAACATTTTATGTTACAAACTCTTTCATGTACTAGGACATTATAAAAGCACAAGGCTGGAAATTTCAGAAAGAGATCAACAATGAAAGAACTGAGGAAAGAAAATGCTTCCATAGTCTTTTCTACTTTCTTCTCAGTTGCTTTCTTGCAGGTTTAATCTAAACCTCAAACAGGTTCCTCTGCAGTGGCAAGTGTGAACTGAATGAAAGAGAGGAAAAATGCAGACAAGTTGAGTGTGCTAATTGTGTTGAGATTGAAATAGGCTTCACTTGCCTAATGATGAGACTGAACCCAAAGCCTAGAGATGAGCTACAGCTGGTCAGAAACTTTCTGATACAACATATTTTCTATTGCAAAATAACACATCCAGAGTTCTAAATGTTCTATAGAACTCTAAATTTTGATGCTGATTACTGAAAGCCTGGCTTGGGCTGTTGTGTACCCAGAGGAGCCCAGCTGTCAGTCCTTAGCTGGGATCCAGCACCTGGCAAAAGGTTTCTTTGAGTTTTTTTGAAACATTTTGAATCTCTGTCAGAATTTTTGATTAAAAAAATATATCAGTGCTGTGGAAAACATTGTCTTTGCACTCGAAAAATGAAATGCAAAAGTGTTTCAGGAGACCTGCTGTTCCCAGAGCAGGGAGATGCTCATTTTCTAATTGACCTTTTGCTCAGCTCCCCAGATGGTTCTTGTTTTTCTGGGGATGAAAGGTTTAATCTGATCCTCTAGGAAGTTACAGAAGGCTCTTAGGATGGCAGGAGTCCTTCCAGCCTGGGCTTCTGCATTTGGAGCAAAGCCTGGTTTTGGGCTAATGTCCTGTGTGGAGGTCCCCAGGCCAGACCCACAGCCTGGGTAAGTCCTGGAGAGATCAGCCAGGGAATGTGAGACCCACAGCCCAAACTGCTCTCCTTGGCTGTGGCCAGGGATCCTATGTGTGTTTGTATTGATGGAGGGTTTTCCCAGGCACCGTCCTCCAGGTGAACCATTTCATTTGGGAAAATGAACATAAGCCTTAGGAGTGAGCTGTCAGATTTATAGGATCCTCCAGTCTTGATTACAGGGTCTGGAGATGGGATTGTAGGTAGGGAAATGTATAACTTGCCACCTGGTCCCTGAGGTGCTACCCTTGTAGGAAAATTCAAGTCACCATTATTTATCATGTTAACCAGAGGCATATAAATCCTTATCAGTGAGTGGAAGTGTTCTTGTCATGTGAGCATGGGGAGAACAGAGCTGATCTTTGAGTTTGTGGGTTTGGATGGGGGAAATGTTTTGGGGTTTAGGTTTGTTTGGTTTGAGTTTAATTCTGTCTGGAAAAGTTTGGGAGATAATATGACATTTTATTACTGTATCTTTTGCAGTCTACTAAAGAAATGTCTAACATTAATAATTATCCTTGCAATAGTGTTGCCTGAGTAGAGCAAAGCATGTTGAGCTGACCTGTGTGACAGATACCTCTGAGCTGAGGAGCAGGGAAGGAATAATGCATGTGCCTGTGTTGTGGAATAAAGGCTCAACCCTGAGAGCCAAGAAATTATATCATTATCTGCATTGTGTGCAATACACAGAAAAAAAGCAACTTAACACTGTACATGACAGAGACAAATTGTGTTCTGTGGAAGGAAGCAGAGTAGTTACCAATGAGAAATTTTTAATGTATATCTTCTATGGATTTGATTTCAATGGCCTGGGTAATGCTGTGGGAATATTCACAACAAAGTCGTCCCCAGACAGGGTGGCTGTGTTGTACAGAGGCTGAGCAGTTGATTGGGGGGTACTCCCCAGCTGCATGATCTTGAGGAGTCTGTTTCCTACCCTTCCTCTTCTGTTTGCCCATCTGCAAATGGCAATAATATTAAAGGTATTATGGGCAAAATAGTACGGGGAAGGGTGAAGTTGTCATCTCTAGAAGGACAGAAAATGTCCTCTGAAAGGAGTGCAGTTGAGCTCTTATTATTTGTTTTGCAGTGAACATTTCAGAAAGGCAGTACTGGCCAGGCACCTTGCAGGAAGGTGGCAGGGAGAGACAGTTTCTCCTTCAAAGAGCTTACAGAGGAATGAGACCTGGCACAAAGGGGCTGGAATGGACATAGAGCAGGGAAACAGATCCCTGCTCAGCAGAGCACAGGCAGAAAATAGACAGGTGTGAGTGTCTGTGGGCACAACGGCCATTCCTGGCACAGAGTCAAGACAGAAAGTGGATGAGAAGCTCATCTGTTGCCATCTAATCTTCCTCCTTAAATTATTTTCCCAAGCTTGCCTCATTTTTTTTGATCTCTTCCTTCTTGTCACCGATGGCAGTGAGCATTTGCTTGCAGTCACGTCACAGAAGGACACCAGTCATCGGTTGTCCAACCAAACAAAAAAAACAAACCCCAAAACCAAGGCAAATTGCCATCCTGCAGAGTTACATCATTTCCTTCAATTCTGTGCCCTTTAAAAGCTTTGGGGAAATGTTTCACTACAGTATTTGGGGACATGATGTGTACAGTAATGTACCTTTAGATCATATTGGCTGCCAGGAGTTGGGGACTTGACACCCATTTGCCACATTTGTTCTGTACCATTTTTCATCATTATTGTGGAACTGAATTCCTGCTTTGTCCTGCACAAATAAAGTCAGTCATTTCAATATGAAAGGAAGGAAATTGGGGGCGGGGGGGGAGAAAACCACTAAAATATTTAAAGTCTCCCATGGAGTCCCAAGATTCTTGCTCAAATTTTGTTTCCTGCATAGGATAAATAGGGAAACACGTTGGCTGAAATACTTTATTTAGTACATTTATTGTAACTTATATAGCTCTGTATGTAATTTCACTGCTTGCCCACTGCAGCTTGTCTGGATCCGTACAGACAAATTACCTTTGCATCCTTATATGTCATTGTTTCTGTTCCATGAATATCAGATTAGATTGCATGGCAGTGTTAGACAGATCTGTAACATGCACAAATGCATTGGTCAAAGTGCCAAATGTTTTCCACTGGTAACTTTCTTCCAACATAATGGAAAAAGTGTTAGCTATTTAAAAGAAAGGAAAAACAAACACAAAATGGCATATCTGTCATTTCTATTTGTATTCTAGGCTTAGGAAAAGTAAATATCACTGAAAAATTATATTTAATACAATATACAGAATTTATAGCATGAGAAGTGCAGCCAAGGAGAACTCAGAGAAGCATCAAAATATGTCTGCAAAATCAGTGTTAGGTGCAACTGCAAATTACATATTCAAGTGTTTTGACTGTAATAAAATAATCTATTTGCATGTTTCAGTAAAACTGTAGCTGCATATTTCTACCGAAAATGCCACTTAGATTTCCTCTTTCTCTCTAATAGCATGTCATTTACACAATATCTTCCTATCAGCAGAAAAACAAGCAATTTGATAACTTCAAAGCGTGTCATACCCATAATTTCTAGCATGCCCCAGGGGGGCAGGTAAATAAGTATGCCTCTGTTTAACCAAGGGGAGACTGAGGCAGAAGGCTCTTACAGTGTCCAAATGACTGATGGATCTGTGGCCACTGCATTGTTAATGGTACCATTTCCATACCCCTCCATCTGTGGCTCAGCCTTTTGTGGTCGTGGTCCAAGCTTTTGCTGCCCCGATGTGTCTTTAGCCCAGAGGCACCGATCTGCCAGACCCAGTGAGCCTCAGTTCAGCTCCAGTTAGCTGCAGTTCAAGGTCAAATGGGACTTGAAAATATGAATAAATGTCAAGGTTTGCTGGCGCATCGATCTCAGTCCCTTTGATTACTGCCAGATCGCTTGAATAAATTAGCCTTGACAGGTGTGATAAATTCTATAGACTACTGATCTCAAACAGTAAATGTTAGAGAAGGACGTGGGAGGCCTGGAGGGGAAAATACCCTTTGTAGATGCTTGTATTAAATGAGGTGAGTTTTGATACAGTGCTCTGGGGGTGATCTTCGGGCAGGAGGAGGCCTTTTGTTCATTTTAGATCCTGTGCCAAGAAGGGCCACATCTTGTACTAAAGTATTGATTTCCTTTGTCAGCAGGAGTTTGGGTTACCGTGCGTTATGAAGCGAGACCACTTCTGCTGCCTTTGCCACCAGCTGCCTTACCCATCCAGGGTGGCTTTCAAATGGCTTGATCTCAGGCCTTTTGGTTCCCAAGGGTGGACACAGGCAAACTGTAACTAAAATAAAACAAAAGTAGAGGTCACTGGAAGCAGCTCTTCATATGCTGTAATACTACACTGAACACTGTCAAGCCATGATTTGTTTGGATGTCAGATCTTAGCTTTGCAGGGACTTTTTTACTTGGAAACCAATGCAGATATTCAGAGAAACTCTCATGACTTATAGTAATACATTCTTTCTTCTCTATGATTCCCTGTATAACATAACTGAGATTCTTCATTTCCCTCCTTAATAATATCAATCATTACTTAGGGGTTTTTTTCAATAAGGAATTGTTATCTTTTGTTGATTTCTAAATGAGCATGTGAAAATAAGTTGAAGATAGAGTGGTTTTTTTCTGAAACTGCTTCACATGTCTCTATATAAGAACTTCAAGTTTTGTTAAATCTAGAATCAAGTATTCCAATGCTTTCCAATACAAGACACATCAGAAAGCCAGACTTTCTGTCACAAAAATGTAGATTTGTTCTTTTCTGTGTACTGTTATCCCCTTAATTAAGCATGCCCTCTTTCTGAAGCATCATACACACATTCTGTCTCCCCATCTTGATACTCATCTGTGTGTTTGTGTATGTAAGTCTGTGTATACATATTTATAAGTATGTAGAGATCACGGACTAGTGCTCTTTTTGGGCCATTCCTCCTCTCGGGACTTCTGTGAAATAGTTGGTTTTATGCTGAAGCACTTAACTGTATAGCACAACTAATCAAAAATGCACAATGTCAAATATAGAAGCATTTTTGCCTTGAAAAGCGGAAATGTGTGGAAGCACTATATTTTGCAGTAAAAGAAAAGAATTAAAGGGCGAAACTTTGGTTTGGCTTCAAACAATTTTGCAGAATGAAAGCAGAAGAGTCTTTAAATGCAGTGGATTTTTAAATTTTCGTTGTGAATGCTCCACATAGCTTCAATTGTCAAAACTATAAATACACGACTATCACTTTTGCACAGAAATTGTCACATTAATATACATAAGCAGTAGCATATGTATAATTTAAAAGGAACTATGATAAATCTGTTGTTTATGTGGCAAGTTGTTTGGGTGATGTGTTGAATGGATACACCTTCAATGTATGTGTGGTGTTACAATGGGAGGGGGTTACAAAAAGGGTTTTTTACTTATACAGAAATATCTTTGTGTAGAAATAGGGATGATGTAGACAGAGGTTGAAAGAGAGAAGGATGGGAAAGAGAAAGGGCTTTACCTAGTACAAGGGCTTCACTAGCTAGCTGGTATCCATCACACACCGTGCGTGTGATCAAGGTGTTAAGAACAGGGAGGAGAAAAAGAATGTAAAATAGGGTATGTTGATGGAAAGAAGGGTCAGCCACAGTGAGTGGTAAGAAGGATTTTGAGAATGGTATAGAAGCTCTTGAAAGATTAGCCAATGCAGGCAGGTGGCTCCAAGCCTGTAAATGTGTGCTTTTCTGATTACTGGTATTACAGGGAAAAAAAAAAAAATAAATGTTTACAAAGAGGTTGAGTAGAGGATGAAGACTGTTTTGAGGGCCAGGGAAGTATTGTGTTAAAGTTATGAATCAGACAAAGAAGCAGTTAAAGTAAATAGATAAAAGTGTTAATATTCTAGAATTGGGGCTTCTTGAACACATGCCAGATAAAATGAGAGGGATTTGCTCATAACACAAAGCTTCTTTGGTCAAAAAGCCTGCATGGATCATTGAGGACATTTTTTTGCATGCCAACAGAAGTGCTTCTCAGTATTTCCGCTCACAAAGTCAGTTGTTTTCAGGTCTTCTAAATATTAATTCTCAAATGGTAAACATTTAAACCTTCAAAGTAAGTCAAGACATGAACCCTCAGGGACTTTATTTTGTGTCATACAATATACTATTGTGAGAATGGATTCACATGACAAATTACAGCAATGTGATTTGTATATAATGTATATAACCCACCTGTCCAGCCAAAATGTCACTTATCTCAGTTAATTTCAATTTCACTTACATTTAATTTTTGCCTTCTAAAACATTTTTGCCAATTGTTGTTCTGTGGCATTTGGGAGGAGGCTGCAAACTACAACCCAAACCAAGTAACTTACCCTTTTAGCACTGTAACAAATTCTTTAAAGCATTCACAAAAAGTGGTACATCCTTATCTTCATTGCTGGTGGCTTGTTTGGGGTTTTTTTAATCCTTTGTAGTAGTTATAGAGATCAGAATTTATTACTTCCCAAAAGGCACGGCAGTCTGAAAAAGTGCTACTTCCATCAAATGCACAACCAGACCAGGAAAGACAACTGAATTGTTTCTCTCAGATTGCATAATATCTATCTTGATCACTGAAACATTGTCTTCCCATACAACAAGAAACGTTAGCAATTAACATGTATCTGTTAGGTATGTGATGATCCTCTATGGATTTTTATTAAAATATCACCCTCAGTAACTAATTCCTCTAAAGACCTGGAAGTAATTGTATCAGCTATTAAATATATTTTATGTGGTCAGGTGTCAGCTCTCTAATAGGCACATGCAAAATCTCTGTCAGCTGTTCTTTCTTAAAGATCTGCTTTGACCTAGCAGTTAGAAATTGGTTATCATAAAGTACATATTGAAATTTTATAAAATTAGATTGGAAATTCCCAAGGCAAAATGCTCATAAGTAGGGAAAACACCCCCAGAAACAACATGTGGCAATGGAAATTCAGAAAACAAATCAGGCTGGTTTATACTCAGCTACGTGTTGAAGGCATCAGTGCCCTAAATTTTAGCATGAGTTTGTTTGCAAAGATGTGCAGTCACTTTAAGATCTGATGTGTGTAGATCTGGAGAGAGCATCCACCTCCAAAGTCATCCCTTTGCAAATAGGCTATGGGTCTTGAACATCTTTCTTTCTCAGACTGAAATCTTACCTGGTGCCTGGAGTTCTGTCTTTGGGATTCAGTGTGCCCAGCAACTTGCCAATATTGCATTTATTTCTTCAGTCAACTGAACTATTGTGTATTGAACTAGTAGCTCAATATTATTTGAATAGCCTCCATCATCTTGGAAATTTTGTTAGCTGATTATTCAGTTCATTGCGTTTGCTGCTTTCCCTTGTGTAGCTTCCCTTGATGTCTATGACACATGAATTATGAGAGGGAGGAAAAAGGCAGAGTCAGGATTAATCTGTAAAAAGGAGACCAGAAAATGGCAGATAGATATATTTAAAAAAAAAAAACACAAAAAAAATCAAAAAAACCCAAGCAAATAGACAAACAAACAAAAAAACTACCACAGAAAGGATGTCTAGATGAGAAATCACAGGAGAAGTGGGTGAGATAAATCAAATAAGAAACAAACATTGAGAGATAGTGATTAACACAGGCAGCTGTGGTCTGAGAGCAACTGAAATGTGGGCATTTTGCAAAGGGACAGAAGGCAACTTAATGATGTTTGGGACACCGTAATTAATAATTTTGGGGGGGAAAGGGTGCTGAATGGGACATGTTGAACCAAGCTTTGTGTCATCCTGTGCTCAGCAGCAGCTCTTTGCACTGTCTGTGATTTCATTTACACAGGTTACTCACGGTTGTCTTCAGCAGGAAGCACAGCAAAAATAATTGCTGAGGGAAATGTCATTCATTTTTCTTGTTCCTCATTAATTCGTATTCAGTATCTCTTCAGGAGGATATAGTGATGTGCAAATGTGGTATAAGTTACTTTATCTCCCTTTCCATTCCCTCTGCCTGTTTTAATTAAGCATAGCCCGTTGTCCATCTTACTGAAGCAACATTTCCTGTCGTGTCAAATGTCAAAGGCACTTTTACATGAAAAAAATAGCAAATTCTAGCACTCCCTAAGATGTTTCCTAGACTTTCACACAAAACTTTTTCATTCTGCATACCTTTTGGAGCACTGATTTTATTATCCTCTTTTTAGCCCAGAAAGCAGATAGTGAAGGATAGTACAATCTAGCATTTTAAGTTTAAAGTTTAGCAATGAGACATGACACAGAACAAGTAAGAATTTGGGGCAGATTTGACAACAAGAGAAAGGAGTGATGCTATGGTGACCTGGGTAAATTGCATCTCAAAAGGTAACTTAGAGATCCTGTAATCTTTTCCTTAGCCTGTTGATAAGTAGAGCCAGGGAGAAACTCTCCTTCAGTGGCATTAGCTGAATGTCCCCACTGTCTTAGATATGAAGAAAGCACTGAGATTTAGCAAAACAGACAACCCTTAAATAATGTCTTATTATTTTTCATCACTCCTATCCCTCCACCTTTCCTGGCTTAGCTCCACCAAGCCTTGATGTTCCACATTCTTATCTAGCTGCGTCAGTGACTTAGGAGCTCAGTGCTACTGTGGACACCAGACCTCTAAGCAACTCCCAGGAAAGCTCATAAATGTTGTTCACAGTGGGTATTCAGAAGAAGGGAAGCCTTAGGGGTTTGAGGAGTTTCTTGCTTAAGAGGAGAAGCCTAGACTAGATGAGGAGAAAACCTATTACTCAGGGTAGAAGAAAAAGATGCCTTATTAAGAGCAGGAGCAGCTAACCAGAGGTCCTGTCAGCAACATGCAATGGTACTGTAAAGGAAATGTTTTCATTTGAACAGAAATTAATTCAGAGGAAAAGTAGATGATGCTTATGTTTTGTAGGGAAATTAGCCTTTGTTGATTATAAAGCTTTCTTTTGACTTCATCTCTGACTGTAGATAGATAATGGAGTAAAGAGTTCTAGAGATGCTATGCATTTGAAATAAAAATCTGAAATTTGAAGCAGTGACCCCAGAAAGTGAACCCAGAGGTGGATGCAAATAGAATCAGATTAATGAGTCAAAGGTGAGCCAGACTCGGATGCATATGAAGAAGTCTATGAATTCTTCAAGATCTGAAGAACTAATCCTGTTCTGAGGTTTCTCTATTGTATCCCTTACTCCTGTTATCTCTTGCCTGATTGATTCTTCTACTTCTTCGGTCCCTCTCTGTGCGGTCACTTGTTTTCAGTGCTGGCTTCTTTTTTTTTTTTTCATCCATTCATCACACTAGGTAGTTGCACAAAGTAGCTGGAAATTTTCTCATGCTAATGAGAATCCAACATTGCTTTTCCCTAGCGTGATGAAAATAGACCTTGAGGCCCTACGGTATGCAAGGATCAGATTGCCTAGTGTGGACACAGGTTTAGTATAAAAAAATTGTCAACTGTGGAAGTGGAACAGAAAACAATATTTAAAATTCTTACAGTGCTCTTATAAGTATCCATAAATCCTGGATATTGTCAGAGTTGAGCTATACAGGTCCCTCTTCATATCCATTACAGCCAAAAATGCTAATATCTGCTTGATATTATAGACAGGTTGATCTGGTAGATTAATGTGGATGTTTCGGTTTATGTGCCTAAGTATTCCCAAACTAGTCAGGTTTTTTTGCAACAGCTTGGCTGTGGTGGCATCAAGCTGTGGCTGACACTAACTGTGCCAACTTACGTTTGATCCAGTCAGTCTTTTCTCTCACTCTGAACTGAAACATCGAAGTATCTGTTGGGGTTTATTTATCCTTTCTTTTTTTTTCTTTCTAAACAATCACTTAGGAGTTTGTATTGGTTTGCAGGAATGCGTTACAGAAGAGTCTCCTAGGGACCAGACTGTGGGTATTCAGTGCAATGGGATTTGAACACCTTAACAAATAGATGTGCACAGTTTGATTGCCTGTATGCAAAGCTGTGTTTTCACTGAGTCATCTTGTTTGTGGCTAAATGCGGGAGCCCCTGCACACACTGTGATACTGCTGACACTGAAGAGTTCTCATTTCCCTGTGTGAAGAGTTCCATCCAGTTGATCAAGGAGTAGATGCAGTTCTGTATGACTTTGGCCAATATCAAACTGTTCAATAATTAGTCACAGTTCTATGTTAATAAATGGCCAGAAATCTAATTATCAGCAACTTACAAATTTGTGAAAATGCTGCTCAATTTGTGAATTACTTGTAAATTGGAAAATAGCCAAATCTATTCTGAATTATTGGTATCATCGGTCTGAGACACACTGTCTAGTATTTGCAGGTATCATTTTGCTTCATGTATATTTAAAAGGTGACTCTTTTGGGTGTCCATCTTAATGGACTTTGGTTTCCAGAGAACATAAGCCTTGCATCTCAAGCAGAATTTAACTCTCTGTCAACTTGGCTGCCCAACAATAGAGCTCTCTGTCACTGGCATTTCTTAGTGATTGACAGTCAGTAGGGCAATCTAGAGTGACAACTTAATATTTTTCTACATATCCCTTGACTGGGTTCAAGTGACATCCATGTATTGGCTTTTGATGCCAACAATCCAGAAAGTAATTTGTAAGACTCTGTCTACATCTCAGTCTAGTGCAAGATGAAGTGTTAGATGTCATTAACAGTGACAACATGGTATCCAGATTTCCAGCCCAAATTTTAGACTTGTAGTTAGTGCTTTACATACTGCTATATGTGGGCATTGGGAATCAAGGAGCCTGATAAATTGCTATTGGGGTTCATTTTCCAAGTAGTGTCTAGCAATGTAGCTGGGATATTCTCATTAATATTAATAGGAATTTAGCAGATAAATCTCCTTGAATAACTGCTAGAAAATTTACCCTTAATGTGCCTTACATATCAATAGGCTGAGCTGTGTTTTGAAATTGCATTTGAGAAGGCTAATGTGATACATACAATAACAAGGGATATGCAAAAACCAGTAGGATGCATATTTCTAAATGACACTGGAGGCTTACAGTACTTTTCAGTCAGAGCATCCTAGAATACTATTAATGAAATCCCCTTTAACCTTAAGGGGTAATTTTTTCTAAGTGATCTACAGGGGATTTGGCTGTTAAATTTCCATTAACAGTAATGGGATTCACAATATTACAGCACAAGTTCCCCACTAGCCATGCTGAAGTTCTACCCCTTGTGGCAATTAATCATACTCATTGGGCCCATTAATGGAAATATGAAGCAAATTATCTGGCTAATCATTATATGTGATCAGTTGGTTCTCCTGCAATAATTGATTGTGGGCTAGTTAAAGCCAACTCACAGTTTTAAGATTTTATAGCTGCGTAACAGAAGACAGGGTGTCACTGTCATGGCATCTGCAGCTTATAGGTGGCATGTACCAAGGTTTGCAAGTAGCAGATCCTCCTGGTATTTTTCTGTCTCCTGTCATGTGGTGTAACATTTTTGCAGTTTCCCTCTGACTTACATTCCTCATAGTGGGTGCTGCAGGTGCTTCCCACAAGGAATGTTCTTCCCTCCCTTGCCTTTACCGGGGTGTCACTGATGTCCTGCTGGAGTTCTGTATTTTCTCATTCTGCCTAAGCCAGGGACTTTGTGTGTGCTTCTACTCTCCAGGGAATCTGTATTTTCTATGTTATGAAAATGGATAAGCTATTCTGAATGGCGTGGTTGTGCTGGAATGTGTTCACGGGAGCCTTGGCACTGTCCTTTACTCTATTATTCTGCTACCTGACAGCATAAACTCATTTACCCCATTTTGCTTGACCCATTTTGCAAGGAGCATTCTCTGAGTTTGTGGGCTGGTTAGATGCAGCATGCCAAGGTCATCCCTCAAATTGCTGGAAGGAGAAGAACTGCTTCAGCATATCAGCTAAAGAACAGTTCACTCCTCACTGTTGTTCTACTTAAATGTCAAAGACAGGAAGCTAAAAATTGACACCTGTTTTGTTTTGGTTTTGGTTTGGTTCTGTTTTTTAGGTAGGGACACTTAACTGATTGTTTTGGGGGCTTGCTTTCACTAGCATTCTGTGAAAGCTTAACATACTACCAAAACGCAGCCTTTGTTAGGCTGCAAACTCAACTCTTGAGGATACTCTTTGATGTACGTTATAGTATTATGGTTAAGCTGACTGGCAAATGTGCAAATCCGGGAGTGCCATGCAAAATCAATAGCATTTCTTCAGGCAGAACACTAATTTATAGCCACATTGCAAGACTGTGTCATTTTCCTAATGAATTCTCCAGTGTGCAGAGGTGCACTAAACAACAAAGATAAATACTGGTGTGCAGAGGAGCATAATACAGATTTATAGCCATAACAGAATACAGACTACAGATGTTTTGCATATAACCAAGATTGCTTGATGAGCTTTTGCAAGCAGGGGTATCTGTATTCTAACTAAGGACTGTTTTTCAATGGAACTTTAAATGAACAAAACAACAGAAAAACATTTTAAGGTACGTTTTGGTACCATCCAAACAGTAGTTACTTCTATGTAACTCACTACATGTGTTCGAGCTCTTCTTGAGAGCTGTCTGATGGTGTAGGTTGAGCGTTGAAAAGGGAGAATCCTGAAGACCACCTGAGTAACTCTGAAGCAGAAATGTCATTGAAAATAGGACACCTACAAGAGCAATTAGGCAATTTTTGAAATCCCTCCCAGAATGTGTATTAAGTTAGCCAGGCACCACGATGTTGATTAGCTTTTCATTGCCCTACTCTGTCATTTGGCATGGAAACGTTAAGAGCCTCGTTATTAATTTTTATATATTCAGAAGCTTATTTCTGCAGAAGTCCTGATTTTATTTATTTTTCTTTCTTATTGGGGAAAATAAAACAAACTGCTTCTATTATGCTATGTTTCCATGGGGAACCTTACTAATGTACATAATATACAACAGCTGATGGCAAGTGATTATAAGTTGCTTATACCACTGGGAGCTCTGGAATGAGTGGTTTACAAAGCTGGGTAAGTAATGAAAGTCCATAAACAAGACACTCCACAGAGCAGCAGAGTGACAGAATTTTGGCTCCAAGCTTAAGGCTGTTTGGCTGGTATTGGAAATCCATATAACATCCTTCCCTCCTGACATCTGCTACTTTCAGAAGGTTCAGTTCATTACAATAACAAATTTCAACTAAGCATGATTGCAGTCCATGGCCTGTTCAATGGATGGCCTTACTGGAGCATCTTGTAACTTGGTCTCACACTAGTGGGTGCTACAAGGCAAGGCCTCCATGGTCATTTGTCAATCCCTGACTCTCGACAGGGTACATGTGCTGATTTGTAGTTAATGCATGTGATCTTTGTAGCCTTTCTGATCAATCCTACCTAATTAAAGGAGTAATTCTCTGGTTTTAGGGCCAATTTACCTTTCCAAGACGGTATGAATGCCTGCAGCTCAACTGATAATGAGGTAACATCTTCGAGCCAATTAAGTGAAAAGGAATCAGTAGAGCCCATTAGACTTGATAAAGTTCAATAAGAGATGGAGCAGGTGAATTTCTCCTTGTTAGAAACTCTGGTGTTTTATGGAAAGTTAGAAAACTCACAGCAGCTTCTCAGACAAGAACATCAGGCTCTGTGTTCCTGACAGCAGTTCATCTCCTTTTGTTTCAGTCGGCGTGCTGATCACTTCCTAAAACAGAGCTGTACTTCTAAGAGGTTAGGGATTTGGAACAGCCTGTATGTAATATTTTTCTGGGTGTTATTTTAGCTGTTCTTGCAGATCAGCCCTCATCAATGAAAGGATTCTATTAATAAAACCAGCTGTGGAACAGGAAGACAGAATAGTGTTATTAGTAACTGCAAAACCCTTTCAAAGTACTATTCATCATCCAAATAATTTGCTAAATGGTTTTTGAGAAGAACTATTAATTAACTGGCAAGAATGAGCCATGTTAACATTTGTTTATCACACTATGTCTGCTGGCCTTGTGGGCTTGGACCGGAAGAGAAATTATTTGAAGAAGAAACACAGAAGGGCAAATTCTATGTGTCCCCTCTGTAGACAGAATATCACAATTGTTCACAGCATTAGCAGTGATTTGAATTAAGGCCAGGTGCAAAGGTGCTGTGCAGTACCTGTTTGGGATTCAGTTCTGCCCTCCTATTGTCCCAGCTGATTCCCAACCAGAAAGACCTCCTGTACATCTTCTCTCTGCTGGACCAAGAGGCTGAATAAATTGACTTCTCCCTGAAGCACCACGGGCCACCTCCACCATGGTTCTGCAAGGGAAGGCATGCAGTTGTCCATGGGCATCAGGTATTTCTGGCCTTGTTGTAGCCCAGTATGCAGATTGATTCCTTCTGGTGCTGCCCAGAGCCTCAGATGCCATCCTCTGAGGCCCACAAGTGGATGTTCTCTATCACATCCACACAGGAACATCCTGTGGCAGCAAGAGCTCAGTGAAGCCAATAGTAGGATTTTAATTTCACAAGGTTTGTTGGCAGATCTAGGTGTCCAGACAGACCACAAATTTCTCTTCTTGGTTATACAAAGACAGATCCCCCCAGTTGAGGCTTAAATTTGGAGTGGGTATCATGTTTTGGCTCCCCCCCCCCATTAATTTCTTAGTATTCACCCATTTTACAATGTTTATATTTTTTGTTTCTAATGTGTTGGGGTTTTTTTTAATGTATCTGACAATATTCTTCTGCCTCTGAGAAGCAAATTGTTCTTGTAAATGGTGACCTGTGGGAGCTGCTGCTGTCTTCAGTAGAGGTGCAGGTAGGCAATCTCCTTCTGGCAGGGGCTCAGGCCAATGGTGCTATTCTTGCAAAATGAATTTGCACGAAGGCTTGTTATTTATGGCTAAACTCCATGGTACCAGAATGTATCATAACACCTGGAATTGCTGTGTAATGGGAAATGTAGCACTGAGCCCTGCTGGGTGATTACGGATGAGTTTTCCCTCTTACCTGACTGGAATCATCATAAGTGTCCTGGCTTACATTGCACATGCCTTGCAGTAGCTTTGGGAAGCCATTCCTCATAGGCTTGTCGTGTGATATCTTTCTGCTGCATTCCTTCTCCTCCTGGCAGTTAAAATAGGAGAATTGTGTTTGATAGCCCAGCGTCAGCCCAGTAACTCAACATCAGAAATGGGCATCTCAACCACCTCTCCTTAACATCAGAAATTCTCTTGCTCTCCAGGCCTGAGTCACAGCACAGCTTTTCCTTTAGATTGGTGAGACATTTTCTTTTCCACAGTCCTGAGAGGTCCAGTGAGAGACAATTTAGTGGTTGTATTTTAATTATATATTTAATACTATGAAAATGAATTTGACAAGAAGGAAGAAAATGTCAGTGTAATTTAAAACATTATTTGTTTTTTCTTCTGAAAATGAGCAGATTTGAAGCATTGATTGTTTCTATAATTTGAGTTTTCTTGACTGAAAAGTGCATTTCAAGAATCACTATGATATAGTGCAAAAAAAAAAAAATCGAAAAGATTCTTTTTTTTTTTTTCCAATCCTTCTCTCCTTCATTCATATGCATTCATGTTTCCATCACATCTTGGCTTGTGTGTGCAGAAGAGTTTGTTCAAAAGTATCATGACATGTGCTGGTATCAGAGGAAACACACTGACATTGTAATCAAAGTGTCATGTAGGACAGAAGTCCCTATAACAAAGTTTTAAATAAATGAGAGTAAGAGCAGCCATCAGTGTTCGCTGCATGCATTGGCTGACTCTGTAGTACGAGGGGTTTGCTCCCACTAGTACAATAGACAGGAAGGGGAGGTTTTTACTGGGCAAACCTAAAGCTGTATCTGTACATAGGATGAATGCAGTTAAAGGGTGACATGAAAGGTTTTGTCAAGAATGACCAGAAAAGAATTACATAAAGTTAGTAATCAGTCCCCAAACATTTACAGAATAATGCCCACGCAATGCAGCTGACATCTCAAGCTTGAAACCAGAGGAGGCTGAGGTAGGATCCTTTTCCTACCTGTTGGCATCCATTTGTGCATTCCCCCAGCTCCCTTTCATCCCTGGCAGAAGCAAAATGCAACTCATTTCCCTTTAGTCTGCCTCAACTGATGGCAGCAGGGTTGCAGAGATGTATCTGAGGACAATATTTGGCCCAAAGCATTGTGTATTTATTTTGTTCTACTATATACATAAAGCCTTGATTTGTTTGTTCTCGCATCCATGTCGTCACTAGAACATGATGAAGCAACTTGCTTCTCAGTTTCCCATCTGAAGTGAGGGAATAAAGGAAAAGTATGTTGTGTTTACCTGAATACTAAAAAACTGACCACACAGTGGCAGCCTTTGTTACTGTAACTCAGTTTGGAAGGGGCTGGTAAGGCCATGGGTGAGTCTGAAAAGGCTGTTCAGAGCATAGACGTTAGCATATGATACAAACCTCGGGCTCAATCCACTGCATCTTGTAGTGAGAGATATCCATAAAGTCATCAGATAGGTTTTTTCAGCATGTGCTATGTGTTCTGCACTGTTCTTTTTTCACAAAGGGAAAAAAAAACCCGAACTGAATAATTCAGAGATGTGTACAGAGCTGGTAATCATGAGTGTCTTAGGCCGCCCTGTCATATGCAAATGGAAGAAGACAGCTATACAGGTGATGAGCTTACTAAATAGACTTATGACATTAGTTTCCATGACAAGATCTAAATCAGAGACCTAATGGTGTGTTAGTTTACAGGTTAATTTTTCATTAACACATCATACGTATCTTGTAAGTAGGTGTTGTGGACAGTTCCAGCCTAGCTGGTCTGGTCAGGTGCATGAGCCACTTTCAGGACATCCAGGCAGCAATGGTCAGTGTTGCAGTCATGTTTGCAGAGTTGGGGGTGGTGGTTGTTTGTTTTGGGGTTTTTTGTTTGGTTGGTTGGTTGGTTTGGTTTTGTTTGGTTGGGTGGGTTTTTTGTTGTTTGTTTTTTTTTAACAAATCGTGGATGGGGTCTGGTACGTTGTCAAAGTGCAAGAGTTTTATATGCACTTGTTCCGAGTGTCTGCAGTGAGGTTGTTTTCCTTTTTGTCTTTTGTCTCGATTTGTTTACTACCTCTGGTTTTAGATTGCTTCTCTGACTGACATCAATGCATTTCACTGTTCACAGTCTTTCACTTCAGTGTTTCAAAAAGGTAGCAGTAAACTGTTTACTCATGTCAACACTAAAGACTAAATCACTTCTCTCAGTTACATGTCTGTGACAAATTCCAAAGTGTTTTCAGAATTTGACACATCCTTTCAGTGAAGATGTTAAAGAAACTAATGTCTTGCTGATTTGATTCAGAAAGAGTGAATCAATTCAAAGTGTGAAGTTAGCGTGTGTGTGGAAAGTGGCCTTAGACTGCTAAACCAGGATCTTCGATGTAAGGCTGCTTACACTTGAATTAGACCTTTCATATTAATCCAATATGTTTACTTTCTTGCATACATTCACTTTGATATCTTCTAATTAATCTCAATTACATTTGCGTTGACAAGCCCCAAAATATCTGGATCAAAAGTAAAAGTGTTCCATTTTTTTCCCTGCACCACTGAAGCCCTTAAGTGGATTTTCTGTTGTACTAGGGCCATGTGGTGGGCTGGTGGGAGTGAATTGGGCTCAGTGACTTTTGTCTATGGATTAATTTATTTACCAAATATCACAAGGACATCTGAGGGCTCTGGAGTAACGGTCTGGTGGTGAAAAACAAAACAGCTTTTCCAGAATAAAGAAATCACATAACAAAGATGTACAAACTTAAAATTTAAAAAATTTGATTCTTATCTCTTTTTTCCCCATGTCCTAGGCCATTTCTTATCGTTCTGCATTTTTGTCAACCCAGACTTCCTTAAAAACTTCCAAGCATCTGTGAGAGTAAGAAATATGTTAGTCTAACCTCTGGAGATGAGCTTCTATCTAGTGTGAGAGTCAACTCAAAATTCTGGACTATAAATTTTATTCTTGCCTTTAGAGCTGAGAACCCTCAGCTGAAGATGGACCAAGAAAGAATAACATTCTGACTTTTGAAAAATGACCTCTGATTTACAGTGGTGACATAAAACGAAGTATTGAGTTATCAGCACATCCATCACTAGATTTAGTGCAGTATCTCAAGGTAACTTTTTTTTTAATGGTGTTACTGTCTGATTTCTATGAAGCCATATAACGTTTCTTTTTCGTGCACCTCAGTGACCCCTTTGTGCAAATTATTACCCATCATTCCCATTAGGCTTTTCTTTATCTGCCCTGTGTAAATGTGGTGATACTGCATTTTTTAGATTCCTGACATATGTTCTAAAACTCAGGTATAGCCGGTGATAAAGGGGTTGTGTCTGATTCTCAGCTGAGAGATGGGCATGACTCCCTTGCAATTGGTAATGAGAAGCCTGCCCACACCCAGTCAAGGGATAAACCAGGAAGCTGTACTGGATGCAGATTCATGTTTCACTTTTGTTTATTTTTCGAATGTGTTAAAAAAGCCTTGTGTCAAATGTTTCTGCCTTAGCGAGTTGAAAGCTGTTGACGTTTTTCCAGACATAGTCCTGTAATCCTGAAGTAAGCTGAAAGGTGCCAGACTTAGCTATTTCTGTGCTCATGTACCAGGGAATCAGAACAGCTTGAATTTAGTGCTGTGTTTTTGGACAGCTTGGAAATGCCTCATGCCATTGGAACTCACACTTCATGCATGTGCTTCGCTCCTTCACCTACTCAGAGGACAAACCTGTCTAGTTCATGCCTTGTGCCCACTCAGATGAGAAATAGGGCCTTGTAATATTAACTTTTTTCCCCCATCTGCCTATTCTTCCTCATACTCTTACCTTGAGATTACCCTAATGGCACTTTCCGTGTTGCTGAATTGTGGTTTTTAATTCCAAATTAAGCCTCCAGTTTAGAGTGACCTCTCTTTCCTTTTTTAAAGACCAGATGCACCTTAGGTATTGTAAAGGGCCATGTGGTTTAGTGCTGGAGTTTAGGGGCTGGAACTGGGTCAGTTCCTAGGTCCATGGCTCAATGAGAAAATTAGCTATTCTGGAGAAAATTAGGTTGTTACAACTTTAAATCAAGATGTCAAGAGGCTTTCTGTTTTCCAGGGTGACCTTTGCCAGAAGGGGCAGGCTTCTTGACCGTGCTTTATTTCTCAGGGTGTAACAGTAGTACTATAGGACCATGTGGGCACAAGTAAAGCCAATTTAAAAACTTATATTGGAGTGGATATCAAGGAGGAATTAAGAGAGAGCAGGGAAAGTAGAGTGAGGCCGCTTCAAAGGAAAAGGATTTCAGGAAAGAGACTCAGAAGCCACAACATAAGATTTTTTTTCAGTGTCCCTGCATTATCCCTCTGCCTTTTAGAACATCCTCAAGTATTGCAGCAGTTGAAACTGCTGGAGGGGAACAGCATGAAAAATAATAGAAAAATAATCTCTTTATAAGAAGTGGGGGCTAATACCCAGAGGCATCTTGACAACAAACAAATAACAAATCCCTTACACAAGAGAGGCACTCAAATAAGGCAGCATGCCTGCATGACACCAAAGCCTGCCAAACAAAGCTTCTTGTGTAAGCCCTGCCCACTTGCTTGCAGTAGATAAATGCCATTAAACCTTTCCAAAAGAAGCTTAAAAAACAAACAAACCCACCCCAAAACAACCAACTAACCACAAACAAAAACAAAAATCCATGAACCTGCAGTCTTGGCTCCTTGCCCTGTTGAATGCCCAAGACATTTTGACATGCAGCCAGTAGAGACAATTCAGAACAGTGAAGGCCAGATCCTCTGCTAAGGTAAATCCACTTGCTTTGATTTCTAGCCCAAAAAACCAAGTGGAGTGGAAACAAAGTAATTTTAATATTAGATGCCATCCTGGCTTGCAATTTAGTGCCCCTCCTTTTCTCTCCTCCTTCCCAGGCATGTATGCAGCCTGTCACACGTACATCTCTTTGTGTATACTGCTAGATACAATTTAAGGAAAGAACAATAACAGGGGTGAAATGTTGCAAATGATGCTCAGTGATACCGTTTAATTTCTGCTCAAAAATTTCACTGGTAAATCTTTGACTGTAGTTTTGCCAGATCTTCCCTGCGGAGGTTAGAGGTACTAACTTAGATGTTGCATGATTGCCTAGGGTTAAAAAAAACCAAACAAGGCAAGTAGGTATTACTGTGTTTAGGAAAGCAAATGAGATTATAAAAACTACTGAAAATGCAAGTGGAAACTCCTCACATCAAAGCCTTCAATCAAAATTCTGGCCCCAATTCAACAAGGTCCTGAAGTACTTCCCTAGTGTGAAGCACTTGTGTAAGTCCCCTGGATGTCAAGGGTAATTGAGTGCCTGGTTAAAATTAAGCACGTGCTCAAGGGGTTTGCTGCCTGGAGATGAATGTAGGCAAGCTGTGAGGCATCCTGTCTTAGCTTGCCAAATTATTGCCTAAAACCGAATAGTTAGTGACATTTGAAAAATGTTGTAGCATTGTTCTTCACAAAGACACCACAAAGAAGTTTGTGAGAAAGCAGCAGGGAAGCATTCAAGCCAACATGGTCCTTAACTGAAAATTAAGGATACGGCTATAAGGAAGGGCTCAAATTAAGGAGGAGGGTGCTGATTGGGAGGGAGAAGAAATACCAAATCCATTCTTCAAATTAGGAAGTGGTATTAAACGGGAACACCAGCTCCACTGCCATCTCCTTCCCTAGATAAAAATAGAGCTTTCAGGGAAGTTCCTGCCTTTGTTTCCTTTATTTTCTCCATCTGTCTGTGAGGATAGTGAGTACTCTGAGGTAAGAGCTGGTTTCCTTTCAGTGTGTGTCATGGTTTAAACGAGGACAGTGTGTTACAGTGCAATGATGCCTTCATGTGATGCTGATGATGTGAACAGCCATGTACCTCTAAGAAGCAGAACAATTAGAGCCTGTGTTCTTCAAGGTGGCTCAAATCACCAAGTACTGACTCTGGTTTGTTTCTACTGAATGATTGGAAGGAGGTGCAAGAACCCTGTCCAAACACTAATGGAACTTTCAGGATGGGTGGGTCATGTTACCCATCCTCTGACTTGGTGGTGCTGGGTTTCTTAGGAGTTCACCTAAGAGAAGGAAAGTCACAATCATTTTAAGGAACACGTTAAGGAGAGGTATCTCCTTACATGATGGAAGCATGCTTGAGAAACAGGGTTATAAATATTTGATTCTTCTATCTTATGCTATTGGAACTGCCAAACAGTAAGGATGCTGACCAGTCAATCAGATTTGTCCTCTGAAGAATTTCACAGCAGCTGGATTTTTTTAATGCAGCATTATCTTGCAGTAGATGGACTGAGCAAGGCTGTGTTTTGATTGCAGTCAGGCAAAACTTTTGTCAGCTTGTGACACTTATCTCCAAGTAGCATTTTTCTGCTCTGTTTTCTTTAAAAGAAGTCATCAAAGTACTTCACTCACATTGCTACAGCCACTCCCTGCGGAGTTTGTCACTCTTTTGAAGCATTCTGCAGGTTACATAAGAACAATAAGAAATCTGAGCTCTTCCTAAGTTTTTCAGCTGCCATTTTTCTTTTAAATTCCTGTGTGTCATCTTTCTTGTGCACTAATCAGGGCCAGGAGGCTGGCTTCCCATCCATGGTGTTCATGTCTACATTTGCATTGTAGTGTCACACTGTAATGACAAGATGTGTGACTGGATGTAAAGAGATGGTGTTTGCCAGGATCTTTGTTTGTAAGTGCCAGGTACAAAGATGTGTGTGTCCAAGACTGGGCTTCCAAAGTACATTGTAGAAATAGGAAACAGCAGTAGTAAAAAAGACAGGAAATCATGCACTTGATAGCTGAAGCCGTAGAAAAAAATATGCTTACTAGTTGACATACATAGATAGATAAAATGGGAAGTTTTTTGAGCTCAGAGACCTTTCTTCATTTTTTTTTATCCCTAAACCTTCATGGTTATCATGATGGCATAATTTTACAGCAGAGGTGGAACTTGGTTTATATTATTTATGAGAAGAAAATGAAAAAGACGTCTTCTATTAAATTGTACAGCCTAGAACTGCTTTTGAACAAAGGTAAATAGAAAGATCAGATCTTGCTTCCCTGAATCTATTGCATACTTATTTGAGTTTTGAAGAACAACTTGTAGGAACACCATTACCATGTTGTGGCGTGACTGAAGTACAGAATGTGGTCCCTGGAGAAAAGTGCACTTGGTAAGAAGTGTCAGTGTCCCCATGGAACACGGTGGGTTTGAGCAGGCCCATTTGTTTCTCAGCAGCAAGCAGTGATATGGGGTCTGATGTCCAACGCTGTCATCCCTGCAACTGCTAATTGCACTCAACAGGCTTACTAACCACCGCCTGTCAGTGTCCAAACTGTGTTTGGCAGAAATGTGATTGCCACATTGATGTGTTCTTCTGTTAAAAGCACTGCAAGACTTTCAGGAAAAAAAAAAACAAAAACTAAAAGAAAAATATAGCAGTGTCATGTAAGCACTCCATCTTCAGTATCTTTAAAATTTCATATCTGACAAATGATGCTGCACACATTTTCAGCAAATACAATAGGTTGTTCTTAGAAGGGCTTTTATCATTTGAGAGCCCTGATGTTTCTCTCAGTTTTTCTCCTCTTTTCTTTTGTCTTGCACATAGCAGATGCTTTATGTTTATAGATTCAGTTTCTGTATTTCAGCTGATGAAAATGTATCTTGTTTCTTTCTGTCTGAGTAGAATAGTTGCCTGAAAGTGTGCCAGTGCTACTAATCATCTCACTAAAGGGGCAGTGAAGCACTTCCAGGGCTTCTACGTTTGTAGGTACATTTTCCAGCATCAACAGATGGGCCAGCAAAATATAAGTTCGAGTAAACTGTGAGTGCTTAAACCTACCTCAGGTGCTAACATTACCCAGGAGACCACTTAGCAGCTGAGGAGCTAAATGCTTTGGTTCTCTCCAAGGTTACAAAGAGGCAAGGGAAGCTGATGAGTAAGTGATTTCTCCTCCAAACTTCAGTGAATTTCCTCTTTTGTACCTACTTAAGAGTCAAATCTTGCTCTCCCAGAACTTGAAGCCACTTTTCATTTTAATATAGGGAACCACTAAGAAAGCAGTGCTGTGGAACAGCATTACCCAAGGGGGAAGTTCAGGGAGGATCACCCTGATGCTACCCTTGTGCAGGCAGGATGTTGTTCTGTGGCTGAGGATGACTGGAAATTATGAAAGCTGTATACACTGTTATGTTCCCTGTGTATAAATGGCTGAAATTGCAGTCCTTGAAGATCAGAGACTTAGAGAAATACGATCTACTTCATTCTTGGTGTAGATATCATCCATTGCTGACATAAAATACTGGTTTGTCCTAATATGTGTCTTGTTCAAATTGCTGGGAGTAGTAACCATTTCATAGAATGGCACTTCAGTTAAGGCAGAATTATATTTAATAGCATGTGGCCTTATACTTGTGATGATCCATCTAACGAAAGGCAGTGGTTACAACATGACATGCTGCACAGCATGGTGAAGTAGACAGTAACAGAAAGGGGGGCTCCCGGCTCAGCCATTATCTTGCTGTTACTAAACAGGGAAATAACTGCAAGTGGATAAAAAAGAGATTAATTCATTGACTGTCTGTAAAGAGTCCCAAATTGGTCACTGGCAAACTGAGGCACCCCAATAATCAGTGATGTCTGGAGGACCTCTGCTCTAAGTCAAGACCAAGTTCTGCCTGGTTCTCTGGAAGCAGACTGTCAGTATTTTAAAACACATGTGCTGTTGTTTTAAAAACAAACAAACAAAAAAAGCAAGGCATTTAATTTCTGTATTTTTCAGCTTCTGATCCTCCTGTGTTTTTAGCAGAAGGAATTTTATTATCTGCCCTTTACATATGAGTACACTGAGGTGTGGGGTGTCTTATTCAAATACTCTGCTCTTGGCAGAACCAAGGCTTCAAACCAGCTCTCCTTCTCAGACTTAAAAAAATGCCCTACCCACAAGGTTATGCTGTCTTCTTACATATGTATATTATGCATAGTTAATACCCATGAAATCAGTATCTGAATTTTCTACAGTCTCTTTATCATCCTGAGACATGTTTTTTTCAGCTTCTTGCTTTAGAAAACACATTTTATTTTGACTTCTCTCATAGTTTCTATTAGAAGTAGTCATGGTTTGATATTAATGTTTGCAGTGCTTTTGACACAGTCTAAGGCATGAATATCTGAAACCTGCTCTGCTTTGTATATTTTGTCATCAGTGTAATGTCATTTCTCTTGCTGAGCAAGTGAATTTGTTCAGAATACAAAATGATTGTAAATTCTTTTAAAAACTGCCTCCTGTGTAGCAACTTGTAGATGTGAAATATCAGAGAAGTGAAACAAGACAGGGTTGGGGATTTTTTTCCCATTCGTCAATTAGCACATTTTTTGCTAAATTAGCCTGCTTTTGCTAAGATTAACACTTTGGATAAAATTGTTCAAACCCCAAAACTCGGGCCAAATACAATATCACATTTATCAAATAGTGTTTGAATATTTTTTCCTTTGGTTGTTGGGGTGGGTTTCTTTCTGGTCAAATTCAGAATGTCCTTCAGTGACTAAATGCCATTTCTGTGTTACAAATTAACCATGTTATCCATGTAGAGGACTCAGAATTCATCAAAACAAAGGATGAAGACTGTTACTTGTCATTTGAAGTTGTGTAATCACAGCTATGCTGAGCTGTGTTTTGATTAAGTGGGAAATGATTACAGAGATCCATCATGCAAAGATGAAATAGCATCCAGGGCAAGTGCAGATTTAATTCCATCCCAATATAAAAAAGGTTTTTAAGCACAGTTTTTCACTTCCCACTCATGATGGGGGAAATGCTTAAAGGGGTGTGTGTGTACCTTTAAGGATGTTACAGATTATTGCCTGAAGGAGCACTCATAGCTCCTGTGCTACTGGAAGAAGCAAGCAGGGAGACTGATATTTTCTGTTGAGACAGAATTCCCATTTCAGTCGTAGGTCTTCACTTTTTCTTTTGCAACTGGAGAAATAGATGATGGAGCAGGATATAGGTGGGAGGAGACATGTACAAGTTTTGTTACCATAGTATAAAACATGGACTTCTGATACTCAACCAAGACTGAGTATCTCAGGGCCACAAATTGGTTTCTTCCACTTGTGGTATCCAGAGCTGGAGTGAAGAACCTAGCCTGGCATCTTCCACTTTGTTTTAGGTAACATATCGCATGGACTGCTCTTTACATTTGTCTTTTGAAGCTGGTCAGAGGATAGAATTGGAGCAGTTTTCTTATGTAGAAGGAGGTCACTCAGAGGTCCCTACTTCTATACAGTCTTTACATCAATGAGGGCTTTTTCTTGAAAGCCTGAAAGTGTCACCTGAGATGCTGAGTTAAAGCTTACTATATGTGTTGTCTCCCTGATAGTACAGGATCACCCTCCACTATACAGCTTCTTCATAAAATAAACAGTGTAACATTTCATTTTTAAATGAATTTTATTTAAGGTAAGTTTAGAAATAAACTCTCCCTACAAAGCTGAGGACATCATCTAAGTAAACTACTCCAAGAGTAAGACAAACTGCAGAAATATACTATTAGCTTTTTTAGCAATGGACTTTTTTTTTCAGATGCTGAAAACAGAGAGGATTACTGGGTCTAGTTGTGTAACAAATCAAGTGAGAGGAGCACATCTGTACTATACAAAAGCTGTTCTTCTGGCCAGCTGTTGCCTTTAGGCTGATGTAGTTTCAAACTAACTTCACTTGGTCAATGACTTGAATGTAAATTTACGACAGCCAAGCTGCAAATACAGTTTAGTCTTGTTGTATGAAAGGTACCAGAGTAAAAAAGAGAAGGAAATAGGGGCTATAGACTGTATGCCAATGGCGCATTGTAGGGCACGCTTCCTACAAAGCAGCAAAAAGCGAGTGTTAAGCGCTTAGGTAGCTTTAAATGTAGAGGCATAGATGATTGAAGCATGGGCATTTTCACAGACAAGGAAACCTTTTAACCTTTCTGGCTCTTGCCATTCTCTTGGAAATATTCATTATGGTTTTGTGAAGGGAGACAAATTGTTACAATACATCAGACTAGGTGTATATTGGAAATATTTACTTACACAAAAGACTCAGACAATTCACTTATGCCTGGGGTGCTTGTGAGTTACTGGGCTTTCAGATGTGAGAAATAACCCCCACAAGTCATTGCTACTTTTGTGACCCATCCTCTTTTCATTCACATACGCAGTTTTTCTCCCTTACCCTTCTAGCTAAAACATATTATAATTATTTGATTAGATCTGTTACAAGATGCTCTGAGGAGAAAAAGAATGAGACTCTATTCGCCAAACTGAAGTTATGTTTTCAAGAATGCTGATTTCATCTTGGGGGTGGCTTATACTATTCTCAGTTAAAATGAATTAAAAAAATCTCTGTAGAGTTTCAGAAGTCAACATCTGAGTGCAAAATTAACTCTCATTTTCACACATCATCCTTTTCAGACTTCAGCTGAACTAGGAAGGTGAGAGTCTGTTTCTGTGCTTTTTCCTCACTGCTCTGAGGAAGAGCAGTCTGTGCCCTTGGGAAGTTCATCCAAACCAAATCTGTTAGTTGGACAGGTACAGGAGCTCCACTTGCCGCTTCACTTTAGTTCAGTGCATTTTGACTTTCCTGATTTGCATTAGTATACTTCAGTGTGTTATGTCTGTTGTGAAAAGGATTAGTAACTCTTCATTGATGGACCCATTGCTGCAGCTGGGCAATCAAATTTTGCTGTCTGGTTTTGTGAGGTCTCTGATGCCCACCCTGGGTGTCAGCGCATACCCGTGGCTGCTACTCACAGACATGGATCTTTTCTCTCTGAAGCATCTTTCACTTGATTTCGTTACCAAGAGGCACTGCTTAGAAATGTGCCACTTTTTTTCATAAAGTTTGTTAGGTATTAAATTATTTTCTTGGATATAAAATTAGTTTAGAGCGTTACATTCCAGGCTACGGTAGCTATAAAGATTTCAGTGGCAATTCATGAGATTCACAGAAAATCAGAGACAGCAGGACTTGCTAGGTAATCGGGGGAAAAAAGGAAACCCACCCACATTGCATGTACTGCCTGAGGTGATGACTGCTAATGAGATAAGTGTGATGTTACGAAAATTGCATAAGTAGGAAAGATTTGGGTTCTTCAGTAGGTCTTCTCATGGGTGTTTTCAGAAGCACATTTACTTGTTCAGCTTGGAGTTAGGAGTTTTTAAACTCCAGTTAACACCAGACAACCACAAGTGAGAATGTGAGACAGTCTGGGTGGGTTGTGGTATTGGCAGTGAATTGTTAACAAGCCAAAACCTGCAAGGCACTTAAACAGGCATTTAATTTTAGCTGTGTGAGTGGTCTTGCTATAGTCAATGGAATAACGCAGAGCTGTATAGTTAAGGAAGCAGTCACAGAATCACAGTCAAGTGCTTGGCTGGATCTGGAACTACAGGCAATTGCAAATCCTGCTTCTGCCCTCAGTAATGCCCTTCTGCATTGGTAGGGAAGGCAATAAGTGAGTTCCTAATGGTCTCAGAGGATATGAGAGAGAAGATTTCTAGTAGTGGATTTTCCTTATGTCAACAGGCGAAGGCAAAATGCAGTCTAGTGATTAAAAATGGAAAGTAGTTTGGAAGTAAGGTTCAAGTTGAGATAATCCACCCAGGGACACGAGGAAAGTCGATGGGTCTGCCTCTGCAGCAGTGAGGGAGCTGCCTGCAAACAGTTATTGCTGAGGCTTACAGACCTGCCAGCAGGCTGTGTCCCCAGGCCCCCTGTGTCCCAGAGGTTGTGGTGCAGCTGCATCAGAACCCACAATGAAAACTCAACACTGTGTGAAGCAAGTGTATCTGGAGGATGCATCGGGGCTGCCCTCCAGAGACACCACAGAGTTCCTCGGAGGCCTGTGTGGTCACAGGGGCTGGGCAGTGGCTTTTTACAGAGAGTTGATTTGGGAGCAATTCACTTCACCTAGCCTCTTCCCAGTAACTCTGCTCCTTGCCTTTGGTTTGGTTTGTGGTGTTCTTTTTTAATTAAACAGCCTCATATGATGACTGTCCTCAAGGGATACCTTAAAAATACCATTTCCACTTTCTGAGGAAGACATTACAGAACAGTTGCTTCTGAGGTGTTGTCACATAATGTGTTCAGTTCTGACCATGGTGCCTATTTAATAGTAGCTGTTGCTTGCTGCCTACTCAACAGTTTATTAATATCAACTCCTAACTGTACCGCTCTCAAGTGCATTAAGTTTGTTCTGCTTGGTAACTTCTGCTTTACTGCACATCCTTAGTGATTACAAGCAGAGGAAGGTGTTATTCTATTGCATCTTGGATTACCAGGAAGCGATGCACTATGTACTCAGTGTTTTTTCTCTTGTGAAGGAGTTATTAATCACCACCTGTACTGTGTGCCCTGTAGTTGTAATAATCATACCTTGAGAAATTTAAGAAAAGAAATATTACTTGAAGAAATTCTAATTCTGCATCAAACGATCATTACGCTGCATTGAGCCCAGCCTAGGAAACCTGCCTGATTAATTTTTAATACAGCAGAGTATTATATAATTTATAAAAATCGCAGAAGTAGAGTTTGATGATTGTCAGACTTTCTTTTGAGCAATGGTATTTTCTTCCTCCACAATACTTTGTAAATTTGATCTGCAAGTTTAAATCCCCCAGCCTCTAGCAGGCTTCTTTAATTAAACTGGCTATGGAGGGCCAATATCCCGACCCAACAGTTTACACAGATAGCCCCACAATTTCTGTTTGGGTTTTTTGGTAGGTTTTAGAAGATGCCTAGTCTCACTCGAAAAAACCTTATAGTAGTAGAGAATTTGTCACAGTAAGCCAGTAAGGTGTTCAGTATTTAATTATCTTTGTTGTTTTAAAAAAACAACAGCTTACTTTGAAGTCAGAATTTCTCTGGCATTAGGCACCAATTATTAGATTTCATTACGCCTTTTTCTGCTACATTAAAAAGCTAGGACTGGGAATGTCTTCCCATGCCACTAGTTATCAAACTGTCTCTTGGACTCTCTCAGAAAATAGATTTGTCTTCTTAACTGTATGGCATATTTTTGAGATTTAGAAATACACTTATGCTATTTAGAAAGAACACTAGTGAAATACAGTTAATTTGTCAGAAGAAAAGTAATTTTTCTTGGTCCATTTGCACGAACTTTGTTCCACTTTGACAAGTGCAGATAGATATGGGAGAGGTTTACCTGCAGAGTTTTCTGGTAAACTCTGGCTACCACCTTTAGATGCTCCACTCGGCTGTCACCTGTCTATGCGCATGAATGCAGGTAGACATTGAATGTATATGACATGTTCTCTCAAGGGAAGAGATGGTGCTACTGAGCCCTCCCTCCAGGCATTTTGACATGAATCGTTGCAGCTATTGGGATATAGTATTTACACATCTTTACGAATAGTGTCTTTATATTCCCATAGCTTGTATGTATCTGTCAGCATGTGAATTTATTAGCCTGTTTTCTGGGCACCAGCAGTAATCACTGAGTCTAATCAGGAAGGAGGACCCCAGTTAAACTATACTGGGAAAAATAATTAAGAGGATATTTCTTAATTGGAAGGCAATGATTCATTGCATTCATCTTATTCCACACAGACTATTTATTTGATTTGGTTTCTCTGAATTTGCCTGATCTCTCAGGAGACCACATTCCTCAGCAGCCCGACAGTGTGCAGGTCTGGGGAGCCCAGGAGCTCCTGGGGCAGCTCAGGGAGAGGCTGGAGCTCTGTCCTTGCTCAGGCATCCTGGTTCACACGGGACTGCCAGTGTTTCTCAGCTCCTCATTCCTGTCAGAGCACCAAGGAGGATTTATCTTCAAATAATAAAGGTGAGAAAAAATGGATTAAACACAAATTTTGAAATACTGAGCAGAACTGATGTTTCCTGGCCAGAAATCCTGCAGAGATCTGCTAACGAGTAAAAACTCTCTTCCTGTTCTATGCAGAGCCCATAGACTGACCATAGCTGGCTGTGTTAGGATAATCTTTCAGCTAAGGCACTAGTCCAAAAATAGCAAAACCTGAGTTCATTTCTGTCACTGTCATAGGTTTGGATGTGAATTTGAACACGACATTTTATTTCTCTATATTCAGTTCTGATTCTATGGCAGATGGGAGGAAATATTTCTCTCTGTCCATGTTCATCTTTCAGAGGATCTCTCAAATGCTTCTGGTATTTTAATATGTGCATATGTAGCATCTGGCTGTGATTGAAGCTTCCATAACTGCTGTCACATTAACAGCCACAGTACTTCTCATTGAAAGAACTGAAAATCACCCTTCAACAGGTCCATGCCAACATAAATTACAGTCAGGCTTTTTTTTTCCAGCAAAGCTAGGTAAAAAAAATATATTGCCTCTTCCTAGTCTTCATCCTGAAACAGAGTTTACCATTCCCTTAAACTTCAGCTATGTACTTAGTCTTTCCAAATCTGTCAAAATTATATAGGCTTGCAGCTCCTATTATTAAGTGTTTAAAATAGATTGTATAATTCATTTTGAATTACAGTTTACCCAGATTACAGGGCATTTGCATGACCAGCTCAAGCAGGAGTAATCTTTTGGGGATGGGGGAATATGGAGGGCAGAGGGAATGAACCAGGACTGACATAAACACCTCTGGGATAAGGTCTTCGTCTGGCCCAGCCAAAACAAACCATGTAAGCTGCAGTTTAGTCTCAGCAATGGGAGACCAGCAGCCACAGAGCATTTTCTCCTGCAGTATCTCAGGGTATTTGAATAATTTTTTAAACGCAGCGTCCTTCATATAATAATGGAATTGCTCATTGTAGAGCAGAGGCTGTGACCAGAGCTTGTTGGCAGAGGGTGGCAGTGACATGAGAAATGGGGAAAGGAAATAGTTGTTGCCATCACCTGACAAAGCAGATAATAAGGCTGGAATTCCTCTGAGAATGTGAGTGGGAGAAGCAGCAGAGCATGTAAACATTGACACAGGGCAACAAGGCAGGATTTTGATACAGTGGACACTGTAGTTAGAGCTAGTGAAGAAATCCCTGGAGGCCTTGACTGTGGTTATTGCTTTTGTCTTATTTCATCTCTGTAGAGGTATTACACTGCTTGTGACAGCCTGACTCTGAGAAGATGGAAAGAGATTATTTAGAGGCATCAGGACAGACAAGTGGATTGCATTCCATGTTACTCACAGCAAAGATGCTCCAGGGCAAAATTAAATGAACTGAAAGTCCAGAAAATTGCCTTCATAAAAATGATGTAGAGCTCTATTTTTTCAAATTTTCTTATAGATGATAGGCAAAGCAATGCAGCCCTGTAATTGTTTTCTTATCATCCATCTCATTTTATCAGAAAAGGTTTTTTAACAGAGAATAGTATTTAGGTTGGAAAAAAAAAAAAAAGTAGGAAAGACTCTTGATTATTTTCTTGACAGCCCAGAATGTTTACAACAAAGCCTCCACAAATAAATAGTTAGATAAAAGCTGGAGCTTGGTAAATGGAGAGGAGTTGTGGCCCAGTAGCGATAAAACACATCAGCCATGTGTGGAAAGAATTATTTAATCCTGTGGCACTGTCCCTTTCAGTTCTTGGAAATTCAGACTTCAATGAAGCAAAGTAGTACTAATGACTATTACCATTCTCTAGAAATTAAAAACTTCTGGAGTAACAGAGGAGTCGTTTTTAATTATTTATTTTAGCCAAACTGTAGTTGGAGTCAAACTATAGCAGCTCTCTGGGAATATAAAATGCCATAGGTCATGAAGTAAACTTGTTTGTCTTTTTTTCTTATGCAATACTTTTCTGGTCACATCTGACATCCTTTTGAGGTCAGTTTTATGCTGGTACCTGTATTTCATGAGTGTACTATATATAAAATGGCTCTGGCTCGCTCTGGAAGACAGAAATGAAGTGGTGCCATGTTTGTGAGTGTATGTTTGCACTGTAACCCCCTTCAACATCTAGCAGTATGTGAAACACAGAGGGGCTGGGTTCTGTGCTGGGCCAGGGAAGGGTAAGTAAGGGCAGGATCGAGGAGGAGAAGCGAGCACGCTGTATGAGCAAGTTGTTGAAGTATTCTCTGAAATCCTTGTCTAACATATCCTAGTTCTAATCCCTTCCACACTAAGAAGCTCATGGAGGCAATGGGTTTTTATAAGGATAGAGTCATCAAGAAGTGGCAGAAAAACATCCATTTTTGTTTCCTAGTTGATGAAAGTGGGATACTGTTCTCCCTGCTCACAGTGGGGGTCTGCAAAGCACTCTCAGGTGTCAGGATGAAAGTCCTTGGATAAAAGCAAGGAAGGATGACACAAAAATGTTTCTAACCTCTGTGGAGCTCTGTCTTACAGTTGTCTCCAAGGGCAGGGACAGAACTGCTGCTGATTCCTAGCATGAGAGAAGTCACCACGTGGTTCAGCATGAGGCTGCCTGGCACAGGGAAGCAGAACAAGAGCTGACTTCAGGTGAAATTCTATTAGCTGTAGATTACCTCTCTCTTTGGCTTAGCGTGAGCTGGTAAATCCAAGGTGAAGAACATGTACTTAGCTCAGAGCATGGTGCTTTCTTCTACATAGTTTCTTTTGAAGACTCTCTCAAATTGAAGGGTTTTTAAAAATCTGCTCACAGCAGAAATCTGGTGTGTAGTTTCTCAGCCTAGAAGTGGAGAATGATGATGAATGACTTAATTAAGGAAGCCACAAAAAGGCAAAAGGTAAATGTCAATGTTTACTTTGTAATCAACTACTGATCTTTTGGTCTATAATGGAACAGTTATTTTCCAAATATTTTTTTTAAAAAATAATTGAGATTTGGCAAAAAAATATTTTCTGTCGAAATCTGTTTGTTGAGAAAGGAGAACTTATTAAATTACATTCTCGAAAAAGGATACTTCCACATGTTGTTGAAACAAAATATTTTGCTTGATCTGAAATGAACTTTCTCTCCATATTTTGAGTTGTCAAACACCTTGAAATGCTGAGCACATTTTTGGTTCAATTTGATACCATATCTGTATCTATATATATTTAACTTCTAGAAATCTCTTGCAAACAAAGAACATCCCTTATTTGCTCAGCACTTTAATAATACAGGACACTATCTTCCCAATAAGCTGAAGCTAATATTTACAGTGTTTGATTGTGAGGACACTTTCAGCTCTTGGGAAAAATCCTGCCAACTGTCTATGTGTATTTTCACATTCTTATCCTAAACGGAATGTGTCCTCTCTAGTTTAAAGAACAAAAACATGCCCAGCAAAATCTTTTATATGTCACCATCAATACAGTTCTCTTGGTTTCATTATATAACAGAACAAAAAAAAAAAAAATCCAAACAAAAGAATTTGTTGATTAAAGCAAGCCTTAGTCTAAATCTTCATAACTGAGAATAACTGGTCCTGAAGAAATGAAATGAAAAGAGCCAGTAAAAGGCTGTGTCTGGTGATACACCTCACTTTGAATTTCCCTGGAGAGGCAACAAATCTACAAATGTGACAGCCTACTTTGCAATCCTCGGATTTGGAGATTCTTTAGGGAGTTGTACATCAAAATTCCAATCAGCCTTTTTCTTTTGTGTGTTACCCAAATCGCATCCCTTTACCAGCTCTTCAGGTGACTACTAAGCTCTCTGTTCGTATAAAATAGCTTAGTTTGTCAGTCACTTCATAGCCTATGATTAATGTTATTATCTGTCCATTAATAGTAGCAATAAAGCATTTAAGCAAAGTGAATGACTGGGCATAATAGTACTTTCTTCTGTTAAAGTTCCTCTTCTCTGCCTTTGTGTGTTTTCTCTCAGGTAACAAAAAATTGTTCCAGACATGTAATGTCCTTTTTTCAGAAAGGTGAAGTCAAAGCATGTTTGTAACAGACACACTGGAGAGTTTGTTTTGTTTTCTTTTGGGTTTGGCTTTGGGGTTTTTTTGCATTCATCTTGCATTTCAGGTTGCTGCCAAGGGTAGCTGTGCTGGGCAAAAGGGCAGTGTAGTCGACGGAATGTTTCTCAAACTTCTGAGACATGTTTCAGGTACCTTATTCTGGTTGTTTATGGGCAAGTCCCCTCCTTCAGCACCTTCCTATAGCACTGGTTATGTTTTCCCCATGATTTTCTTAATCATGGTTGTGTCGTCTGATGTAAATAAGACTTCCCAGGGAAAGCCATGCTCACACATCTGCATCTTAGGTTTATTAAGGATTTGGCACTTAGTGTGTAAAACACCATCTGAATTCAATAATCATGTATTGCTTTAGTGAGCAAGTACTTACTCCCTCCAGATGAACTTGTCCAGTATAAGCAGGTGATGATTTGTAGGGTTTTTTTTTTAATAAATATCACATGTTTAGTTTGCTGATGTGAATTAGAATTGAGTGTGTGGGAAAGGATGTCTGGAATTACTATAGTGATTTGTTAGTACTTCTGTTAGCGAACTAATTTTTTTTTTCCTCTGATATTTTATTAATTATCCTGCTAAAGAACAGTTTTCAGTATAAATTTTACCTCCAGCTTGAGTTCTGCTAATCAAAGTATGAGAGAGAATGCTTTAATGTAGTGTCACTAGACTGGATGGTTTCTGTACTTATGAGAGATGGGTTCACGCTATTCCTTCCAGCAGTATTATCTCTGCTGCACACTTAAAGCACTACGACTTAGTGAGATTTATAGAACTATTAAGAATGAGCTATCAGGTATATCTCCTGGATGATAATATTCATCGTTCTGTGTTCGTACAACTGCTCCCTGGAGAAGGTCATAGAAGAGGAACAAGATAGAATTAATGCGTTGAAAAACAAGAGTACACCCCATGTCATCAATACCTCTGCAGGTCACAGCTGCCAAATGGGAATTTAAAGAGCACTCCCAAGGGATGGAAACTGTCACAGCTCCCTGAGTGCTGAACATCCAGTGTCAGAACTCAGTGAGTTGTTTCTACTCACTTCTGCCATTTTTTCCAGCTACATTTGCCTTGCTTCCTTTCTTTTTGTTGTCGGCACTGCCCCCAGAGATGGTTATGCAGCAAGGCTGTGGAGAGCTCATACTTCTCATCTCGTGTAGCTTCCTTAGCAGTCCTAGTGAACCATCATCTCTGCTGGTGAGGCTTCTATGACACTTAGATGCTGCAGGTGCCAGTGCTTAAACAAATCAAGATTTTTTGTACATCAGCCACCAAGAAGCCAACTGACAAAAGTGCCTCATTCATGGTGGCTTCATCATGTGGCCTCTGAGCTCTGTGCCCGTCCACTCTATTGCTTTGTACCCACAACACTGAGTCCTTGTGACTTCTTGTAACCATGTTCAAAGCTGAATTTAAGCTGGCGCACCAGATGTCTTCATGGTCTAAAATATTAGTAATTAATCTGTGTTTGTAGCATTTCTGCATTAGAAGAAGCTTTTACTTTAATAGCCTTTTTTTTTTTTGAAAGCGTTATTCTAAGTAGATCAGCATGCTAAAATTTGCATTGTAAAAGATTGTTTTGGAACAAAGCAGGATCTAATGAGCATATAGTAAATCCCTTGGCTCTGCAGCAGAGTCACAATAAGCATAATAGCTCTCACTGAATGAATCCCTTGCAGCCTAAAAGCTTTTTTCTTTAAAATGAAATAGCAACCCTGCAGGATTTAGTGCAGACAATATGCAAAGATCATTTAAGGGGCTGTAGTGAAAAGAGAAAACAAATGAGGATGACTCCACTTACAGTTCTTTGAAAAGACCCTTTGTGATCACTTCATTAGACAGTCTGTTTCAATATTTTCTTATTCAAGAATGACTTTATTCTAATGGAAGCATCAATAAATTCCACTCTTTATTCTTCCTCCCTGTGGTCTCAGCTAAAATTCCAAGGAAGCATTTTATCATTTTTCAGCCTTCTTACTGAAGGTTGAACACTCAGTAAGTATTATTTCTTCAGCAAAAGACTGGAAGTATGAACTAATGGTATTACACAAGAAAGCTGAGAACTCACTTTGGAAAAAAAAAAAAAAAAAAGAAAAATCAACCAACTTTTGCCTTTTCCCCTCATCCTGGCTTTGCTTAGGTAACAATTGAAGGGAAATGCTGTTAGACATTCTGCCTGGTTTTAGGCTAATGTGTTTGCCTGCCTATTAGAAAAGGTGCCTTTCAGTTATACACTTTCTGCAAAGTTAGTAGTTTCTCTCCCAGGCACCCTAAATAGTCTGAAAACCATTTCATTTGCCATTATGAAGAAATTTAATTGAAATCAGACTGTTGAGACAATGTTAAGAGGTTGCGCAGAGAGGTTGTGGAGTCTACATTGTTGAAGATATTCAAAATCCTGTGGGACATAGTCCTGGGAAACTGACTCTAGTTGGCTCTGCTTGAGCAGGGGGGTTTGGACCAGATGCCCTCCATATGTCCTTTCCAACTTCAGCCATTCTGTGATTCCGTAATTCAGCCGCCACATGTATATATATATGTATATATATATGACTCCAAACTTGTATACTTTTTCTCTTATTTCCTTCTGAGTTCAAAAAGTTAAAATTTGAAATCTGGTGTTATGAATAGGCCAACCACAGAGGCCTGGATATTAGAAAATATTTCTTGTTGTGGTGCTTAGGGACATGGTTTAGCAATGGACTTGGTAGAATTACATTGATGGTTGGACTCGATGAACTTTAAGGTCTTTTCCAACCTAAATGATTCCGTGATTCTAAGGCATCCCTACTCTGATCTTCAGTGTTCTTGCTCATCTTCACCTGGCATCTTACACTGTTATTCATCCTGGTTTGGACTGCTGCTATGCTCAGCTGATCTAGCCTTCAGCCTCTTAAAGTAGCATCCAAGTGATCACTGGACTATGGCAGCTAGTATACTAGTTCTTGTGTGTCAGGAGAAGCTTCTGAATTGACTAGTCAGCATTGTTTGGTGTAGGTTTGTAAAGCTCAGAATCTGGAAAAACAGGTATTTTCTTAAGTGTTGCAGGAGCTCAGCTGCAGATTTTCTGATGTAAACTTAATGTGTTTATGTCTTTATCCCTTGCTGAGACTTGAATTTAGAGGAAGATTTTCTCTATGGTCTTTCAGAATAAATGAGAAGAAACAACCCAAAGCAATCACATGAATGAGAAGTGAGAAACAAGGATGATGGGCTGGTCTTTAATGCTGTTTCATGTATCCCATGTGGATTGTATTTTTCCAAGGCCAAATTGTTGAATTTTAACAGTTACAGAGTGTCTGTGCTGATAGATTAGCAGAAATGACTGACAGCAGCTCTATTGATTTGGGGAAAAGTTGAGTAAATTTGTATGAAAACAGAAAATTATAATCAAATGTGTTTTTAAAGATTATGTTATGGGAAGCATCTGCATGGGACAATCACCAGACTAAATTTGAGATACCAAATTACATTTACCTTATACAAGGAAAAATCATTGGGGCTTGCAAAAACCAACATATAGACCAGAAGAAGAGATCTGCAGGCTCTTTCAGACTTGAGGAGAATTCACAGAAAGCAGAGTTATCTCTAGTCTATGAAGTTAAAGGATCTGCCTCAAAGCAATTGCTTTTCTATGCCTGTCATTTAAGCGATAGGAGCTGTTAACACCTCTTGGGGCGTTTTGAGGTGCCAACATTCATTCATTTGCTAAGAAAAACAAGTCTTTGAAAATTAAAATCTTGCCCTTAGATAGGTTTTCTCCCTGTTCCCATTCGTCAGTGCTTCCTCTCCTGTCAGACCCTAACACCAGCCCTAAGCAATGATGTCAGTGAGGTTAATGGTAGATGAACACTGCACCTGAGGTCAGCAGTAAAGAATGTACCAATGTTTGCTATATATCATATCTGTGAGGTTGACTCTCTGTTATTACCTGCTAAGCTGCCCTCTCCCAAAATTCTGCTCCCCAAATGCCTTTTCCACCTGAGGAAACCTATCTGCTGATGTCATGCCGTCAACAGAGGGGTGAGCCACTGTCCTCATGGCACATTGCTGCAGTGGGTCAGTCAGGATCAATGGAGTCTCTGGATAATTCTTCCAGTGCCTGTCTCGGGCAGCTACTCAGAGCAGGCAGGCAGCCAGGGAACTTGGCCCAGCAATGGTGGATGTCATGATCACCAGAAGCAGGCTTTGCTTAGCAGCCATGTGAGTCCTAGGAGCTTGCAATTGGGAATGAGGAGCAGGCTCCAGATCCCAGTGATGAAGTCCAGTGTCTGCACAAGCTGTCTTCACATTTCTTTGAGTGCAGACCTGGCTGCATTTTGCTGTCATTTTGGCCTCATGCTTATACTCCTGCTGTGCTCTACTTGGCTGTGAAGCCTTCTCACCAGCTCCCCAGGAAACAGTCTTATCAGAGCAAGCAGTCTTTAACCACTATCGTTGCAGTTATAGACCAACTTCCCTGGTGGCAAACAAGAACTCCTGAACCACCTTGCTGTGGAGTGCTATTTCAGTCTTTGCCATCCCAGCTACTGCATATTTGAAATCCATCTGTAGAGCATGGTCTGTGAGGTGTTACGTGGTTCAGCCAGCCTACGTGGTTAGCAGTCTGCTCAGCTTTCTCTGAAGGTCTTTTGCAATTTCCTTCCCCCATCACCAAGATGTTTCAGGGAGTCTGGAATATTCCTTGCAGAAGAGAATTCTATTTTACACGTAAAATCATCAGCTTCTTCCCTAGACATGCTTTTTACAAGGGTGCAATATCCTTTGTAAAAATTGTGTGAAATACAGGTTTATGGAGATCAGATTAGTGGTTACAGTATATGGGTTGCTTTTAATATCATTTTAAATCCTATCTTCTCCTTCCCATAGCAGCTAGTCTATTAATTTATCAGACAGTTCTCTGCACACAAAGTTTATCTTTACAGCAAGATAGCAGCTGCTGAGTGCGACTTTCTCTAGAACATGTTTCATTTTCTTCATGCTTATCTATTTTCTTCTCTAAGAGGGTTAACAGAAAGGTTTTATCTTTGTGTTACTGCCACGTCTGAGATCTTAGCTGGCTTGGGGTTCTTTGTAACCTCTAAGAAATATGTGAAGGACAACCTCTACATTTGCTACTGAAGTGCCACCAGAGAAATTTTTAAAGTGTGCATTAGTTGAGTGTCTCATTTAAGAACATTATGATCCCACTGCCTTTGTTCTCTGAAAGCAATTCATCTGTAAATATTAGAAAACCCCAAGGGAACAAAACTAAGAGGTCAAACTCCACTGAATTCTAACAAATTTTAAAGGCTAATCAAGGATCTATGAAATAATTGTTTTACTTGCCTACAAAGAAAAGGTGCCATTTTGAATGTGCCATGAAACCTCCCATTAGATGACTCTGCAAGAGGATCTTAACAACATGCCTTTGAAAACCATTGTAATAGTTTTGGGAAAAGCAACTAACTTCCAAGTATTCATCATTAGGGTAACTGAAATATTGATAATCATAAAGAGATAATACTAGTGCCAAACACATACTAAAGACTCGTGTGACTGCATTGGCTCTATCCTCCATATCTATGCTTCTGTCTTCAAATTAAATTCATGCTGCGTCAGCCAGGTAAATAAAAACAAAACACAAGGAGAGCCCCAAGTGAAACTGAACCCTCTAAAATCACTAGCCAACAAACACTGGTGCATGTTCCCAGCCTTACAGGGCAGCAAGAGCAGTGTAGACTAGGTACTTACACACTAGGAGTATCCTAGTGGTGCAGAATTAGCTCTTATGTGTGAGATTTTGTCACACTCCCTATATATCTGCTATTAGCAGATTATCTATAAACTGCTGTTGGCAGGGGTTGAAGCCAAAAAAGCAAGGGTTGTAATAGAGACAATGTCATGATCAGTCAAACAAGGATCCTTTTGGGTACTGTAATTTCCAAACATTGGTCAGAAGTTTATCCCAAGATCTTTGACAAAACATATGATCTGTGGATGTTGAGAAGCAATTTCTTCCTTTTTTTCAATTCTTTTTTTTTTTTTTATTGGCAGCTAAAAGTCTCTCTCTTGTAAGCTGTTTTGTCCCAGCATGGAAAGATTTTAGCTCTGTAAGTGCACCGTTAAATAGCACAGGCTATTTTGAGCAATGAGAGTTGGGACTGTTTTTAAACCATAATTATGGCTGCCTTTAAAGATGATGATAAAAATGTAGTTGATGAACAAAACGAGACCACATGATTAATTTTTCCATATGATGTGTTTGATTATGACAGCTCCCTAGTGTGTAACAGCTTCCTATGTGAAGTAAAAAACAGAGAGCAAGCGCTTTATCTGGCACATTTGATGAGTCTCTAGTCAGCGCGGAGAACATGTGGAAGAAAGGATATTAGTAAAAGCCCATTAGAAAAGAAAGAAAACATCAGCCTATAAATTACTTTGAAAAACCAGTTTTCAGTCACTATCAGAATGCAAGAATCATATTCATGTTCTGTATTCATGCTAATTTTTTGTTTCTAGAGTAGGAGGCACTGGAAGCATTGCCACATCCGTTAAGTACTGGAGGAAACTAGAGAGCTCCTGCGTTTCAGATGGAAAAGGATCTTATTGTCATGTTTCAAATGTACTTTGAAGATTCCCTTCTGATTTAGACCTTGTTGGTCCATGGCTTACTGGAGAGAGAGGATGAAACCACAGCACCACTTCCTATGTGCGTGCTTTTAATGTTAAGAGGTTTCTGTTTGACTTCATCAGAGTAGGAATTTTCCCATACTTTTGCTGTACACATAGATTTTATTTTACACAACAGTGTTAAAGGAGCTGAGAAGGGCCCAGTGGCACCTGCTGGTGTGAATTTACTACTGGGGTTGTGTGTCTCCTCCTGCCCTTCAGGTACTGCAACTTTTGCCAGAAAGTACTTAGACTTTTTTTCACCTTGAGGAACCATAATTTAATCACTCTGTTAGATCCCATAATTTGGATGTTCTGTCTCAGTGATTTAAGGCATCTTTATCTCCAGACCACATACATTCTGAGAAGGGCTGGGAGCCCACTGGCCTTAAAGTATCATGGGCAGGTTTTGGAGGCTTTTCCAGCTGACAAATTAAAACAAAAATACAGCTGTGGAAAAGGCTGTGCTTGGGCAAAATTTCAAAATGAGGACAAATACCTTCTTTAAATGCTGTCAGAAGACGGTGTTTTGCTGTTTTTACAACAAAACGTTGGGCTTCCCATGTAATCTGACCTTTCAGGTTGAAATATGCTTATATTAAAAAAGTTTTTAACACGAAAACACATCTTCTGAAAATCATCAGTGGTTCTGTTTAAGAAAAAAAATAAATCTGAGGGTATTTTTTAGGGGGGAGTGGAGATGGAGGTGACAAAGATCCTGAGTTTCAACTGCTGAAAACATTTAAGATTGGCGTTATTCTTGACAATTCAGGTCAGCACAATTTCTGAAATATGTGGGAATTCTTTCATTATAAGAAAATCTTTGCCAGTCCTGCTGTAGGTGTGTGTGGGTAGTCTAGAAGACGTCTATCCTTGGTAGGCTTTGCTTTCAAAATTGAAAAAAACCTGAGATCCCTGACTCTTAAGAATTCCCACGCTGGGATATCATAAAACAGGGATATCTGAGCTGCTTTAAAAAACTCCTCCTTCTCTTCTGCTGCCTTCACACAGAAAAGAAAGTCTGAAATCTGAAAGGCTCCTTCTATGAAGTGCTGCTCAGGTGGACTTCAGAACTGTTCTTACAAAACATCAGAGTTCAGTTCTAGCATCAGGCTTTCGTTTCAGGATGTGCTGAACATCTACCTCTGAAGTGCTGCCTCTGGCAGAAGCCATTCCAGAAATGCCAGGTAATGTCTTCTGCTGGGCATATTAGAAATGAGGGGACCCTGCTGCCACATGTGTGTTTTCAAGCTGATTCTTTCCGTTTCCTTAGATGTAGGCAGTGATTGTTCCTTTCAGCAAAGGACCACTGAAATGTCTGCAAGTTCTTGGAAACAGATAAAGCACAAAGCTGCTGCAGCACAATTGTAGGTTGTACAGTAATAGTCCTTTCTAGCCCCACTTCCAGAGTGGCTAGCTATGAGAAATAGGCTCAAAGTCTCAGATTATTGCAGATTTCATTAATTGCTTGTTTTTCTATGGTATTAAAGAGTAGGACTAATCCCAGCTCTTTTTTGGCAGAGGGAGCTAATGTTTACTCGGCCAGTGTTGAGAGAGGTAGAGACCCGTGTGTGCCAAATGCCTGGTTCACTCTGTGTTGGAGCTGCTTTGGCATCTGTAACCTTGCGGGGTTTGGTCAATGGACAGAACCAGTGTGTCCATTAACAGGGGCTGTGAAACTGTCAGAAAAGGGCGATTATTTGGAAGCAAATCCCCCCCTTCGCTGAAGTCTCCTTTCTGCTGTTACACATTCTTGGATACCTCATCTCTCCAGCTGCTTGAATCAAAGGTGTATTTGATGTTGCAAAAGAGATTCTGAAACTTTTCTTTTTCTCTCTCACTGAGCACCAAGGTGTTTAAACTGCAAAATGCACAGCAGGATACAAAGGTCTTAAGGATCATGATCTTTCTTTCCAGTCAAAGTTAAGAGTTAGCTGTCTCCTTAGCTATGCCTTCCTACCAGTTCCTTTTGTATTTTCACCAGTTTTGCTTTTACTGAGATCATTTGTACCAAATTAAATAACCATGTACAGTCAACCTAGTGTACAGAATAATGTCATACATTAACTTGTGAAGATATATATTTGGGGTTTTAGACAGAAACAATGCAAAATCTCTCATATTAGTTACTTGTAAACTGCAGGCACCCCCCTCTCCTGACACTCCTAAAAGCAGGCATAAGAATGGCCACAAAATATTGGAATTTCATTGCCATTTTTGGCATGAACCGTTTCACTGATTAGGCAGTAAACATGTATTTTCAAAAAAAAAGGAATAGGTTAAAGGTAGCATGGGATGGTTTTCAAATGACAGAGCACTAAGTCCCTAGAGAGTGAAGAGCCTTCCCTGTAATCAGTGTGAACGCCAATGTGGAAGCTGCAGCTCCCCTGTTGTAAATGGCTCACCTGAATATTACATCCCATGATGTTCTGGGGTTCTGACATTCACTCAGCTGGGCACGATGCTACTGGAAATAGGTCTTACCTGCAGAGCTGGAGACGGTGTCAGCAGTGTTCTCTCCCTGTATATTGCTGTGACTTAGGAATTGCTTAGCCCAGCAGTCCAGCCAACTCTACATCCTGCCTCAACAGTGACCAGGCTTGGTGTTTGATTTTATTTTTTTTTTTTAATTATTTTTTTTTTTTTACCTTAAGGTGGGAAACTGTTTTTTCT
>WUAM01000311.1:6936779-6971867 GCA_024336885.1 Actenoides hombroni
TAGCCCAGCAGTCCAGCCAACTCTACATCCTGCCTCAACAGTGACCAGGCTTTGTGTTTGATTTTATTTTTTTTTTTTAATTATTTTTTTTTTTTTACCTTAAGGTGAGAAACTGTTTTTTCTTCAAAAGGGTGTTTTGATGGAATTTTACATTTCACTTTGCTTTACCTGCTTTCCTCATTCCCAAAATACCTGTATTTTGGTCAGAAGTGTTATTTTTTTTCTTTTAGAATCTGTGCTTGCTAATAATTTAATCCCAAAAAAAGAGAGTTGTTGTAGGACCTTTTCTAGATCTTTTTTAGGAAACCACTATTTTTCTTAAAAACCTATTAAAAATGGTATTTTGGACCTTCAGCAACAAGTACTGTGGGAAAACATATTCCCTCAGAAAATTTCTTCTTGTATGGCAAGAGATAAAGCATAGTAATTTATGAGCCTTCCTAAACACATACCCAACCTGCAATCAGAGAACTTTGGTGATGCACAGTTTAGGTCCTGGTAGACAAGACACTGTCTAATCTTGTTTTTTTCTTTGATGCGTAGAATATGCTGTCCAGTTGACTACTGCATACCTGATGGTAGACCCTTTCCTGCAGGACAGCTGTCTCTCAGGACTACAGGAATAGCTAATAATTAGTGCCACTAAGTCATTGCAGCACAAACCATAAAATTATCATTCAGTTTGTAATTTACCCCTGATGTGGGTACTTGTTCTTCTTAATACTTAATACGTCTGTTTATAGAAAAGTTGATTGAGATAATTAGCAGTAAAAATGCTAAGGTAACCCAGCAATGGTAACATTTATATTGCTATCAGTTTTGTTTATAGCAGCCTAAAGAGCAATACTGAAATTAGAAATTAACTACAATTAGCAAATAAATTGAGTGTCTCTTGGAATTACTTGATCATGTCTTCAGACGTTGCACAGTGTGATGCTTGTGGAGTCAAAGCCAAGTCCCTGGGCTGTAGCAGCTGCACTGAGTCAAGGAGCACACAAAGCAGAACTCAGTTGGCTTCACTGTTGCTGCTTATCAGCTGGGGCTGCTTCTGTGCCCAGCCCACGGCATCTTTTGAGCCTGCATCTACCTCACCTTCAGTGGAGCCTGTGCCGTAGCTCCCCAGTACTGGTTTTGATGAATATGTGCTGTGATGCCAGAAACAGTTGACTATTTGGGGATTTGCTTCTCCATGAGGGGGAAGGCTGGGTGTGCTTTTCAGTGATGTGCACCCTTGTAGGGAGTGACTTGGAGACCATTCTGCTTTCATGTTTTCAGTAAATGAACCTTGAAACACACATTTAATGTTAGCAGCTCAGTGTGAGAGGAATACCTTGGGTTGGAAATGTGTTGTTATCCCAGAAGATGAGTCAGAGATATGGAACTTTGTTTCCTCTGCCTGAAATGTATCCATTTGGAGGGACTGGGGCATCATTTTATGCTCAGAGGTAGAAACAGATTGATTGCCATAGTAAGGCATTTTAAGAACTCTGCTTGATGAATGCTGTATAGATGTATCTAATTATTTTTCTGGCATAATTTCATCATTAGCTATGGAAAGAAATAGGTTGATTTCCAATGTTAAAATGGGTCATTAAATACAGTTTTGAGGATGAAAAGAGGAGGAGAATCAACCAGTTTCAGGGGCAGCCACTGACCTCTCTCTTACCTGTTTCATGCGGTAAAACTTTCCTCATTCTTTCATCCTTTGTTATATTTCAGAGACTTCTTGTAGTTAGAGGCAGACAGGCAATGGTTTTCTGAATCACGTGTGTCTTTCAGTTCTGTGTCCAGTGGGGAGAAGATGCTGCTAAACCCTCTCCATCCTGTCAATTCAGACCTGAGTCTTGAGTCTTCATCTGAATCTCACATGACTGCTCTTAGCTACTGGGATCATCTCTGGTTTTGGGTGCACATATTTAGTTGTACTACTGGAACTCTTTCATTTTGTGTAATTTTAAGTAATCGTTGGGCTGGAAAGAGAACAAGAGCTTCACTCTGTACTTAGCAGTGCACTAAAAGGGTGTGGGGTTACAGAGTCACATCCGTGCTCCATTGAACAGCAATTAATCCTTATGAAGTGAAACAGGAGACCTTGTCTGGCCTGAAAAGAAATGATCCATAGTTGAGCAGCTGTGGCATTTAACTGGGATATGGAGAAACAGTGGCACAATGATGTACGCCTGCTGGTACAGGACTATCTAACTGCCTCCTCACCCCGCATGCCATACACCCATCTCTCTCTGGGGTTGGAAATCCCATCCTTATCCTGGGAAACATACCCCACTGGTGTTAAAAGTTATGTATTCCCAGAGTCATCTGGGGTAAAGTAGCATCTTTAAAGGAAGCAGAATTTCCTTGAATATTTTTCGTGGCTGTTTCTTTCCTTCCTTGCCTTTCTTCAGCAGATTTTGTCTGTTTAAAAAGTAACATGGGGCTGAGGGGTAGGGGAAAGTGACTGAATGTAAATGTAGAACAATCTAGACGACTGCAGATGGGGTGGTCACACCACAGTGCAAATTCACACTGGCTGCTGAGCACCAAAGATCCTTGCTGACAGGGTGAGCATTATCTGGCCTGAGGCTGCTGCTGCCTTCTTTTGTTGTTTTCTTCAAAGCCAGGTGTCTGAGCTCCCTGTGGATTTCATCTGGGGAGAATTTATCACTGATAAATAACTATTTGTGTTGAATTTACAGATGAGCTAAACTGTTTCCTTTAATGTTGCAGTTTAGTACCTTCTACTTTTCAGGTTTGCATGAGCACTGGCATTTGAAGGAAATAAATCTGTTACTCAGATAATGTATTTGCCCTTGCTACCAAAATATATAAATAAGAATTACAAGGTCATTAGCTATATCAAGAGAAAGAAAAATGTGCTGCGCATTAAATAGCTGACTTCTAGTATGTGTTAGGCAAATATCAGTATACTGAAGTGTATTGCTTATTTCCCCTTCTGATCATGAAAATTAATTAATTTTTTTTCTTTCTTTTTTTTCTTTTTATGGTAGTACTTCCCCTTTGCACTGGAAATCCTCAGCATACGTCAGTCCAAATTTATAAACAGTGTGTTTTCAGCGTATTTCATTTATCAAATGTAAATTCCCATGGCCAGTGATTTACTACAGAACTGTTCGGAAAGCAGCAAATAAATATTACCTAACAAAGTATTAAAAAAAACCAAAACAAAACAACACAAATCCAAACTGGAAGAGAAGATTTTATCTGCTGCTTTGCAATCAATTTATCTCTGTCTCTGAGAAAGCAGGTTAGGTGAAGAACTGCCCCAGTACTATTCTGGAGTGCATCTTGCCTGGAAATTAGCTCTAGTGCTCAGTAAAAGGCAGCCTTGGAAAGCAAAGGTTTATTGCTTATATTTTAATATCTTTTATTTCAGCTAGACTACAGTACTAGGTGCAGACCTGAGGGAACTGAAATCCATAAGCTTCACTCACCCTGCATCGTTCAAAACCTCACTGATTTGAAAAGTGAAGTCCTCTTATTTTCCCACCATGAAGTATGGATAGTAAATAATTGACAGGAAAAAATTCCACAGTATGGGTGGTGGTGGGAAGGCTGGGTGATCCAGTCTCCACTCAACCCCTGTTATCCAACTTCATCAACTCAGAGGTAGAGAGATAAGTGGTCATTCATTGCTTCTGTGCAACTGGGCTGCAGGTAAAGGTGTAAAGAATTATTGCACCAGAAATGCTTATGTATGCTAAATGTGTATCAGATTTTTCTGGCAATCACATTTAAACTGTTAGAAGTTTGTTAGTTGATTTGAAGAGCTGATGCAGTAATCCCCAAGTATACTTGCCAAACACGGGTTTGAAGTTTCAGTAACAAGCACTAGATTAAATTAGTCCCTATGATAGAGGTCACCACTTTATAATTTTTCTTCTGCTTGATGGTTCCAAGAACAGTGACATTAAGGGGAAGGACTTGGTGATTTATGACATAAATAACTTAGCCAGCTGCATTCACCTCAGGCTCGCTTATAGTCAATGTGCAGAGAGAGGGGTTTCACCTTTGGAGCAGGTAAATGGAGCAATTGTTTTGAATCACTTGATAACACCTATTACCAAGGAACACTCTACGTACAGCATCTGAAAAGAAGCAGTTGTAACACCTTAAAAAGAAGAAGAAGAAAAAAAAAAAGTAATTGTTTTTTCCTCCAACTTTCCCAGGTCTGGCAGTGTGGAGGAAGCATGGAGGTGTTACCCTGTTCTCGTGTGGCACATATTGAACGCACAAAGAAACCCTACAACAACGACATTGATTACTATGCAAAGCGCAACGCCCTGCGGGCCGCTGAGGTCTGGATGGATGACTTCAAGTCTCATGTTTACATGGCATGGAACATCCCCATGGCAGTAAGTATGGCTCACGGTCTCTCCTGAACGGAGGCAGAAACATGGATGGCTGCTCCTTGTTAGCTGTTTGAGGTGAAGGATATTACTACAGCAGTACAAAGCGAGTAAGCTTAGGGGGAAGAGTGCTTTCATGCTGGTGTGTGCTTAATACAAAGAGTTCTGCCGTACAAACTTGCTTCCTTGGTGTATGTTTTGTGGTACGCTCAGGAGCAGCGACACAGATTTATAATTTAACTAGAGCACGATGTTTCAGGTTTATGCGCTTCCTTGGAAGAAGTCATTAATTTGGGATGCCATTAAACTTTGAGGTGTTCGTATGCTACAGTGGTGAGGACTACAGAAATGTCCATAAATAAATATCATCTTTCATCGTGAGACTCAGTAGACCTCACCAGCATAAAAATCAAGTATGCAATAAAAGAATCACATGTTAACCAGCTTTATTGTCTACAGGCTGAGAGTTGCAATGTGGACATGCTTTGTTTCTTACTGTGCGTACGAATTGTAGATGGCATGCGACGGCCTCTAGGAATCCATGTAATATAAATATTAGATAAACTGCAGGTTCAATTTATTACTTTACTCTGTAAGTATATCACATGCTACATCTCCACTGAGCAGAATTCTTGGAGAGAAGAGATGTATGTTATACCCTAGTCAGGTGGAAGATGACTGCTGCTGTGTTCTTTAGTAGTATTTGCATCCAAATTATTCATGTGAAGGGGCACAGGGAGAGCAGCTGAGGGGAAGCACACAGATCCATAGGTAATGATGGTTAGGTTAACCCTTATGTGAGGGGTTTGTCCAAAGCTGATTGAAGTAAATGGAGACAGGAATGTTCCTATTGGAATAGGAAGATATGCCAACCCAGCAGTGTCTTAATGAATATTCGGTTATGACCTAGAGTCATCAGATTCACAGGATTCTTGTCAAAGACTTCATTGGATTTGGTCTGTGTCCTAAATATTGACCTGTACTTTGGTACCTAAGTAATATATCAGAAACCATTTTGTAATTTTGAAAATATGTGTACTTAAAGGAGCAATATTTCATTCTTCTCCATGTGATGTCTGAATATTCCAAATGTTTGCACATATCCAAGTTTCACTTACTGCTGTTCAGTATTGGACACTGTACAAGGTCTCTATGAAAATATGTTTTGGTGACTTCTTTTGTCATGAGAAGTAATTACAGAGAGTTATTTTGCCTTAACACAAGGCAATACTGCACAACTTCTCTCCTGTACTAGATTTCTGTGGTGGTAAGAGGAAGACAAAGCACTGTCCATCACAGTTTTCAGGGGTATTTTGGCCCCATCTGCATCTATTTGATAAAATGGTCAGTTTCAAATAGGAGATGGAAAAGTAACCTTGGTAAATTTGTTCACTTGATGCTGACTGCAAATGAATTCTGAGAATCTCATAATCACAAAATGTTAGGGGTTGGAAGGGACCTCCAAAGATTGAGTCCAACCCCCCCTGCCAGAGCAGGACCAAAACTAGGAAAGACAAGATATTTAAATAAGCATTTACACCAAAATATGATTTCCTTTAATCTCTCTGAGATTACTTAGGGATGTAGTTTTCTGCACTGCACTCTACAGCACTGCTTTAAAAGAACCCAGACACATCTACATTAGGAGACATAAAATCAGCAGAAGTACTAAACAGTAAAATTTTCTTTCCATAAAATAAATTGATTTATAAAATGTGCATCATAAAAAGAACCCCATTAGTTCTCAGGAAAAGGAAGCTTGTGTTAGTGTTCACAGAGTTATTCCACTGTCATACTCAACGTAGCTGACTAAGAAGTACTGTACTGTTACAAGCCATAAGAAAAACCTGCAGGAGAACTTGAAACCTTACTGCCTGGTTACAAAGAATATGTCTGCATCCTAAATTCTGTGGACACCTCATTCTTGTACCATCACACTGTAACCCACATGTGGTTACGGCAGCTAATGCAGAAGTAAGCACAAGTACTTTCATAGCTGCTCCGTTTGCTGCTCTTGTGTTCCGTAGAAATGGGCGCTGTATTGCCTCACTTCAGAATAGGGCAGAAAGGAGGCAAGTAAAATACATGTTTTCTTCCAGTACCAAAACCCACCCAAATCAACCATTTCATAACTTTCACCATCTTTTTCACAACTCGCACCCTTCCAAGGTTTTGAGGATCTGTATATAATGGGTGTCTTGATCAGCACGTCTGCAATGTGGTATTCCTATAGCCCTCAGCAGCAGGTCAGAATGGCTTTATTTAATTAAATGAAATATGTGGTATGCCCCTGCTTATGATCTATTCCTCAACAATTTTAGTGATAAAAGAATCTTATATTGAATGATTTATTGTACTGAGTGCCGTTGAGAATTGCTTTCCTTCCATGTAGCCTGAAGTAGTACGTAAATTAGCATTCATTTGAATGGATGCTGCATGGAGAGCTCATGACAAAGTAGGCATCAGCAAACAGCAGTGAGCACAGCAAACTCTTTATGTGGCAAATAGAAAAACCTGTTCAGTATTAGACTTGTATTCTCTTCTGAAAATGAGGCATCTGTTGGGGATTCTAATAAACCCTGAGCTAAGATTTGCTGCTGTCTTGTAACCGCATTAGACGTTAATTTGTAAAACGTTCAGCAATCTTTCTGGAGGAAATGTACAAGGCACTTAAGACAGATCCATGCAAAACTCCCCAGTTTCAGTCCATTTGATTCATACAGTGTTGGAAGAAGATTTTTAGATGAGGTAACTCGTACTGTCTTAATGTTGAACTGTGATGATTTATAATGGTTTAAATCAACAAACACAACTCAGGACCCCACGTTTTTTACATCGCTGGGTTTGATCATATTGATTTGGCTCTTCCAGCCTGTGTTTTTAATGGGATTTGTACTCAAACATGAATTACATTCTGAAGTAGGATTATAAAGAAGGTTTTGAGTTTAACTGCATTTTATGGCTCAAATCTGCAAATGAGCTCCAGTTCCAGTAAAAACTGAATGCTGGTCTATGCAAATGTTTAATGGAGCTTAATGACTTTCTGAGCAGCTCTGCTTTGAAGCTTTAACAGGTCTGTTCTGATCTCATTTACATTAGCGAATACCCAAGGCTGTTACTAGAGTAAACCATGATCAAGCTGCCATATCTTAGATCAGAATTACCACCTAAATTCCTAACAAATCTGAAAGCTAAGGGGTTCAGGTTTGATTGCAAACATTTAGAATTGCTGTAAGTAACAACATTCTTATTGTATTCTTATTATTTTGATTTATGTTTGTTTTTTGCCTGTTCATTATCCTTCTTTTTCCACTGACTTTCATTAATATTTATTGTCTGCTCTCAACAGCAGCTGTTTGATGAGCTGCTACTGACAAAAGAGAAAGAAGAGAGGGAAATACAGCTTGGTATGCAAAATGAACTCCAATTTAGTTTCAGTAAAGAAAACAACTGTAAAGCCAATGTAGTGAGATTTCTGTATTCTTTTTCTGCTTTGTAGAACCCCGGGGTTGACTTTGGAGATGTTTCTGAAAGAATAGCTCTACGACAGCGACTGCAGTGCCGGAGTTTTAAGTGGTACTTGGAGAATGTCTATCCTGAAATGAGGGTTTATAATAATACAGTCACTTACGGAGAGGTACTGTATGTCTTTGAAAATACATCACGGCTGCATTCGAGCAGTCTTTTCATCTTAGTGGTGGGTATCAGGATGTACAGAGCAATTACAAGTCAGCACAGTCACAGCAAACGAGATGCCCTCCCCTACTTTTAATAACACTAAGAAATGTGACTTTGAGAAGCCCTGTCCCTCTCATTGGAGTGTATCAGATGAAATCATCCTCACTAACAAAGATACACAACCTCCTTGGCTTTCATTTTAAAATAAAGCAGCTCTGAGCACATAAATTTGAGGTAATCATTTTCCCAAATCAGATGCCACAGATGTCATCAAGAAAACATCAGCAGTCAAGAGAGCTGAAATAATTACAGTTAATGAGAACAGTTGAGTTTGCTGAATCTTTTTTAGGTAAAGAACCACCCCTTTTTTGGGTTTTTCCAAACTATTTGAAGATTTACACTCACTTTATTAATTCATTTCTGCAATCCTTCTTGTTCAGGCTAAAAAGCAACGTATAATTGTTCAGATTACGAGGTGAGGCTACCATTTGGCAGGTCTTCATCTCATCATGAAAAATATAATTAGAGGAAAAACAATTTTCCTGCTTTGTGCTCAGATTCTGTGTTTTCATTTTCACTTGTGTACAGTATTAAGACCTTGGAACACCTACTTGGAAATAGCTGCGTGGATAGGCTACTTAACCCTAAAAAACACTGGATCCAAACATGTGAGAAATGTGTGGATGTTTCAGTTCACCTCAGCTGTCTGGATCATTTCCTTCTCTTCTGTGAACCAATCAAAGCTCCCACATATTCCTGACCCAACTCTTTAAAGAAGGCACACATGCTGTCTGTAATTCTTTAAATCTATATCATGTACCTGTGATGTAAGAACTGCTGTCACTTATGACTGTGAATTGGGGCATTGTTCTGAGAGCAATCCTGCTGCATAATGTTTTTAAGGTTCTGTTTTAATTGTCTATTTGAACTACAATTAAATCCAAAGGCAATATATTTTCAAATATATGAAATAGATAAATAAATGGACATTCTTCCTTCCTGTTCCACTCGATTGACTTCATATAAAAATAAGTCAGGCACTTCAGATATTGATACAAAGTGCAAGTTTTATTGCCTAATATCACTTTGCATCCTAATATAACTCTCCCTGGCAGTGACTGAGGAAAGACATTTAGTAAATTCAACAGGAGCTATTAGTAACTGTCAGCTCTGAGAAGGCTGTTAACTGTGAAGAACATTGGCAGAACTGCCAATGTTGTGTCAATTATACCAGACAGTTAGCAAGCTGGGCTCTAAAAAGAAGTTTGTCTCTGTTGGCTGGTCACACAGAGGGTTCTTTAGTCAAACAGGAAGTTTAGTGATGCAAGTATCACATTCATTACAATTTATAATAAAATGGAGCCACACAGCCTATTTAGCTAGTACAAACTGGAGTATCTCTCTTTTGGTCTTAAATACCCGTAATGAAAAAAAAATAGAGGCTTCATCCTAAATGACATCAAGCTTGCTATTAAATTCTTTCTCTTCTGGTTATTTTCCTGGAGGAAAAGGTGTCTGGATTTTAGTGAGTTTAAAGGAAAATAAATGTATTGAGTAGATGTGAAACAGATTGAAACAGTAGTAAAAATATATTTCCTAGTGACTCAATTCACATTTTTTAAAGCTGTGTCATAAAGCTGTCTTCATCTTCTTTAGCCTTTGTAGTACCTAAGTCATAAAATAAATATTCTGAAATTAAACTGTTGCTGAGCCCCCTTAGCCAATCAGATTCCCTGTTATGTTTGTACACTATAATATGAAGGATTATTTACTGATTTTTCCAACACCTCATGCAGCAGCTATTTCTGTATTAGCAGACAAATGCTTCACATTCTAAACCAAAACTATCCTGTTGACTATTTCCAAATATCCATCTCAGTAACTTCTTGTTTAAGATGCCTGTAAAACTTTTCTATGTCCAAAATGCATGTGTAATACTTCTGGCCTGAAGAAGAAGAAAGCTTGAAATTTCACAAGAGCTCCAGCTCAGTTTTCTAGACTTGTAAATTCGTGTCTGGGGAGGCACATCAATTTTTACATCATTGGATCTCTGAACCCACACTTCAAATATCTTGAAAGCCTTTCCCACACTGATCATCATTGCTGCATCCTTTCACAATGATGTGCTTTATGTCACTTCTGTACGTAACAGTACTATAATCTCAATTCAAATTGAGTTTTTTCACATGCTCTGTTTGTTTTTCTATAAGTAATAGGGAACAAACAAAAGGATGACACACCCAACACTAATCCTGGGTAGTTCCTATGCTGTTTGGTGAAGTTACATTCTCAACATATAGGGTCAAAACTTCTATTTACACAAGGCTAAATTGGAGTGAAAATTGGCCTTGGTTTCTTAGAGTGATTTTTATGGTGTTTTGATTCTTGAGTAATTACTGAAAATATAACTCTGACTCAAGGTCTCTAAAGACAGCAGGTTGTCCAAATAATGTCTTTTCCTGGAGCAAATTTACTACTGTTATCTACTGCCATTTCTGGAGAATAAGCATGTGTTTCTCAGGAAACAGTTTTATGTACTAGATGCTTCAATAGCTGTAGTGCAGCTAAACTGGACTTGCATCATACGGACTAATTTCTAATACAACTTTTCTTTCTGATCTGGTTATAGGTGCGTAATAGCAAAGCTAGTGGCTACTGCTTAGATCAGGGAGCTGAAGAGGATGACAAAGCAATCCTTTATCCATGCCATGGAATGTCCTCTCAGGTAAATAATGAGAAACCTTTAACTTAAAGAATTTTCAGAGGGGGGAAAAAAAAAAGTAATTTGATGTGTTTGAGTTGAGTTTGGCAGTGCATTCCTGAGCTGCAAAGGAAAAGACTGGACTGCTTTATTCCTGTCTTTTTGTATGCCCTTTCCATGTGAATCTATACATTGAAGCCAGTTAGAAAAACAGAAGAATCATGATAATTTGGTTTAATAACAGAGAGATCCACCAAATATTAATGAACGTAGACAGCTTGTGTGAGTGAGCAGCTCTTCCTGTTATGACTTGATTTATTCTAGGAATTGTACCTCTTCAAATTAACTGTTCCTTGCTCCAATGGGCTCCTATGGAGAAATGATTTAACAAGCTGCTGATGTGAGTCCCCAGGTAGGCAAAAAGTTAAGCACATATTTAACATCAACTTCAAAGGGAATTAAGAATATCTTTTCAGTTAATACTTTTCTAAAATACAAGATTTCTTTTTTTTTTGTCAGTCCCTGTGCATATTATTATTTTCTTACAGATGTCTGAAGATTTTATAGTGACATTTCTTCTCTTCATGCTCATAGTGATGTTACTTGTTTTTTTAAATACAGATTGGATATTATTTAAATCCAGGACTTGAGCTTCTTCTGAAATTTAATTCTAGTTTCTTTTGAAGTACCACCTGAATCAAAACTACATATATGAACATTCTAATGTGTAAATAAACTCCAGCCTTATCACAGACTTAAGAATTATCTGAAGTTCAGTCATATATCTATGTATTTGGAGTCCTGGCTTGTACATTATTATGGAGGCATAACAAGAGTCTCAAAATACAAATATTGCCTATTGTGCTTAATTGTGAGCTGGTAAAGAGTCATATCTTATTACAGCAAAGTAAGATGGACAGTAATTCCTATTGAGAAAACATCCACCTTTGGCAGGACCATTATGGAACATTGAACTGATATTTTCCTAGTAGAGGTGGAAGGAACAGCTTTTGAGTAAAGTAACAAAGTAGTGTTCCTTAATGAGATGTAAATGAGCTTTTCAAGAAGACTCTAGTTAAGAGATGTCAAGGCACTCAGAAAGAGTTCAGTCTCTTGCTCCATTCTAATTCTGACCAGAAAGTTGCAAATTTAAGTCCTTCTAGAAAGTCCCTTTGCAATATCTGATCTCCTATCATCATATTATCATTGAGAAGAATACTGACATGAATGATTCTGACTGTAATTTATGTTGGAATTTAAGTCCTTAACCCCCTTGTTTCCCTCCATGACTCCTGTTTCATAGAACATGTTTTGACTTGCAGAAAAAGAAAATAGGTGAGGAGCATAAGTTACTGTGAATTTATTTGCAAGGAAGTACGATGTGCCCAGCTTCTCCTAACTCTTGTAATTTTCGGGGCATCTCTCAAAATCCAGCTCTGACCAGTTGTTCTCATTAAAGAGCAGGTCATTTTCCTTTTAGTAAGATGTAAATACATTGTAAATACGTAGTAAATAATGCCTTTTGAATTGTGAGTCCTAGACAAGACACTGGGCAGCTTTTTGCAGGTGTAAATGAAAATACACAAAGTATTTACTGGCCAAGAAGTTGAAGTTGGATAGTGACCAGTTAAATCTTTTCTGGCACACTTTTGCTACAGGTTGTCAGTATCCTGTCTATGTGAATTTTCTGGAAAAGCCTGAAAAGCTGTTTTTAGACTCTATATTACAGCTACAAGCAAAAGTCCTTATGTTACTAGCACTGTATAAATGCGTAAAAAGGGAAAATCACTCTTCCCAAACTATTAAAGAATCCCCCAGTGTGTGAGAATTATAAAAGTATGGGAAAGGCCAAAAGTCAATCTACCAAATCATAATGCAGCACTTTCCATTTCTCCCCCTTTTTTTTTAAAAAAATGGAAAAACGAAAAAACTTTTTCTTCTGCAAGAAACACTAAGTAGAAGGCAGAGGTGATGTTTTATCTACGTTGAGTATTTCACAGACAAGCATGGGTTGGAGCCACTCAAATGCAGCCAAGTTAATTAATGATTACACAGCTGGAAAACTTCTATCATCTCACCACAATTGACAAAATTAATTTAGTATGAGGACCACAGCTGCACAAACCCTAATCAAGGGTATTCAAGCACATATCATGAAAGGTGTTGACAGCAAGCGTTTTAATATATTAAATAAACATTTTTAAAGCCCCTTTTCTAATCAGCCTGGGTGAGCATAGTTGTCTGTTTTGCTTTCAGTTTCTGACATTTTTCATCTCAAACACAGGGCATAAAATACCCCTACTGAGTTGAGACTTGGGTTCATTGTACACACCTACTGAATACAAATTAATATGAACATGGAACTCATTTTCACCAGTTATGTTATCACTGGTGCTTGATGTGTCCTACTGGTGTGGAAGCCACTCGCTATTCAGCAACAGTCTTGTTTGTTTTTCTTACTCTTCAATTCTGACAAGCAAATTACCAGTGATTTTAGTATACACAGTTCCACTGAAACCAACAGAACACTGTCAAGTGTTTAAAGAAAGCTGAGGTAGGAATAGGATAACTGTGATAAATTGTTCTTTTCTTCTACTTTTTAGCCTTCTATTTCTCTTGCATATTGCAGACCTCTGAATGGTGCTGTCCTGCATTACCAGTGAAAAATAAAACCACTCCACCATTACTGCTCCATGAACAAAATGCTTTTTGCTATGTGTATTCTCAAGATCAGTTTTTACCATGATAAATCACATCTTTTCAATGACATCAGCTTTTAAATTTCTTTGTTCAAACAGGGACAAGACTTTTTTTAATGGATGCTCTGGAATGCATTTAGCCTGAGTTTACATCAGTTTAGCTTAATGAATTCAATTCAAGCTAAGTCAGTGCAACTTAAAAGTTAGGAATATCTAGACAAGGTTTTGCATCAGTTTAAGCTGATTTCAAAACTTGGTTTACAGCAAAGTAGTGTCATTTTCATATGTGTTTATTAGATCTGCAGTTTGAATCTAATCCCTTTCAGGAAAGAAAGGTTTGCAAATTCTGCTAAGAGAGCAATAGAAAACAGTCCAGGGATAAAGAAAATTCAGAAACAAAGCCATATATTGGGGATCCTGAACTGCCTGACCTCTGGATGTGGTTTGTCTTGTACAATCACCTGTAAAGCCCATTGGTTCTACAGCACTGCATAACATACCCTTTTGTTGTAAAACAAATTTTCAAAAAAGGGGGGAGTGGAGAGGAGACACAAGATGAATGACACGGCCCCCCAGAAGTGGAATGTGTTGTTCTGGAAGCTTCTTAGATTGGCTATAGACATGCAGGCTTTGAACTATCTGAGAGCATTTATACAGTCTGAGTGGAAATACTGTCTCAGAGTCTGTCTTGGATGCTGTGATGTGAAACTGATTATATTGTACGTGAAAGAAGACACGGAGTTAATAAAATGATATTCTGGGATAGAAGGGCCCCCATCAACAGCCTCTTTCTTCTCCCTCCTCTCTTCCCTTTTCACACCAAGAGAAAGAGGAGGCACTGCAGCCGTGAAAGCAAGAACTCCCTTGGCATTGAGATCAAGCAGAAAGAAGGGAGGTCTCAATGTTCAGATTCCTGGAGCTCACAGCTATGCAAACAGATGGAGTAAGAGGAGATGAAAGGCTTTACTTGAACCGTTGCTTGAGGGCAGATATTTAACATTTCGCTTGGTAGAGCTTTGGTTTTCAGAGTTGCACGCTGGGTAGCAGGTATGATCGCTTAGAGCAGAGCAGATGAAAAGGTAGTTTCTTAACTTACAGGAAGTGCTGAGTGAGATTCTGTAACAAACCTGGAAGTTTGGCAACTGTTCCTCTTGTGATCTGTTTGTCTTGTGGTCACAAGTATTCTGAAGTTTTAAGGTATTTTTTGTTCCTGTATAGATCAATTTCTTTGTCATTTGACAGCTTACCTTAACCTGCAGGGGTGAAGGATCATTAAAGATTTCCTTTTGTTTGGAGAACAAGACGGGGAGAGAGGGATTACATTTAGTATGGAAAGCTACCAGACCCACCTAAGTAACTGTTTCCTACAAACAATTACCTGTTATTATTTTGTGCTTTTTTTCATTTGACTGGAAATCAGAAAGAATGAAATTTCTGAAGTCAAAACCTTCAATTAAAAGCTGGCATTTACTGATGCTCCTGAAGGATCACCTTCCATAGGCAGTACCACTCACTATTTCTGAATCAGATACAGTGGCTTTGATAAACAACCTTTGACACCACTTCTAATCAGATTTTGGAATGTTGAAAACAATACTGTGTTATAAGAGGTACAGCAGATGGTATAAGGATTAGATCTTATGAGTATTTAAAAGAGCACTTAGCTTCAGTATCGTTTATATGGATTCTTCAGCTCTTCACTCAGTTTTTCTCTCTTATTTGAGAAAGTCCATCCTCATGTAAGGTATAAAACTGATTCTGTTCTGCAGCTTGCAGGATACCTGAGGATCTCAGCCCATTAAGACTTGCATAGACTTTTTTTCTTTTTTAAATGAATGGGGTTGAATATCCCTTAATAAAGGGGATTTTGTCATTTGCTGTGTCTGGCAGGCACTGGGAATGGATTTGGCGTGATGCGTCGTGCCTACAGTTCTAAGCAAATTCAGAGGTTGTTTCTTTTTTCATTTGGTGGTGGCATTTAGCGTCAAATTTGAACACAGCAGGTGCAGTTTTCACTATTTCATTTACTCTGTATCCCAGTTCCTGCTTTCTAGTCTACAGTAATAAGCAACTTTAATGCTTATTTAATTTTCACAGTTTACATTGTCCCTAGGAAGCTATGATATGATGGCTTTGGAGGGAGATGTTATTAATTGTATAGTAGTTTCTTGAACCTTAATTTCTGATCTATTTTTGCAGACACTAAAACTTTACTACATCCTGTAGTCTGAACTGAGATAATTGTGGGCTGTTTTTTAGAATTTTATTTTATTTTAGGATAAGCGTAAGTTTTCATGACTGTTGAAACTCTTGGCAGAAAGTACAGACTGAGGAAAATTAAGCCCATGCTATTCCATTTGCCTCATCATTGTCTAGGTTCCAGTTTCCTGCACTGAGCCGTCTCTGATTCTGTTGAGCTGTCACACAACTGCCACTTTCAATATTGGAGATAGTTTAATAGAGTTAGTGCATCTTGCTCTTCTAAGGCCTAAGCAGAAGTAGTAATTTCTGCTTTGACAGATGTATGATGAAGTGTTTTCCAAGTATGTGGCTACTATGATGCAGAGCACATGCGATTCTGGCTATTGAGATTCTAAAGACAAAGAGTATTTTAGAGCATTTTGAAATCGGTACAGAAAACACTGCTCATCAATTTTTCACTGGGTAAAATGATCCTATACTACAGAGCAGGTAGCTTATTATAACCAGTCATTCTGATTATCTAGACCAACCAGGTTGTTAGGTGGGACCTGGAGAGTTATAATAAAATCTGCAAGATGACATTTCCCAGTCAGTGTGTTTCAGACATGCCTGCACTTCATTCAAACTCTGCTGCCTATCTGTTAGATATGAGAAGTGTGAAATACACAGACAGGGTTTACTTTTAACAACAACAACCAAAACCTATAATTAATTCCATTTTTCCCTCCTCATTTAAAAGAGGAAAAAGGAAGTTAGAGCTGGCAGTTCATTCATATTTTGATTCTGCTTGCTTGAGCTTCTTTTACATATGTGCCCCATACCCTTATAGCAACAGGCAAGACAAAAGAAAGTGTATCGATATAGTGTGTTTGGTGCCTTAGCAATGATGTTGTTCATACCAAAGAGCACCCTCATCTGGTTTATCCCTCTGTGTTCTCTGATACAGCCTCAGTTCTAACTCTGTGCTTCACATAGTTATTCTCACCAGATGTGGCAGGTGGGAAAATGAACACATCCTTTGTCAAAGGGTATCTGGTCTGGGAGAGAGTAGACCACGCTCTTTTACCAGCAGCAAGATATGATTACTCACAGCATGATTCTTCTGAGGTTAATAAGGATGGCTGTAGAAAACTAGACTCTAATTTGAGGGGTTTTGATTGACTCTTAATGATATCTCATGCACTGGTCAGTAGCATCCAATAAATGGCAGGCACTTCTGACCTTCCTTCCTTTCCTTGTTAAGTAATTTCAGCCATATAATAGCAATAAGACCAGACAGGCAGTGAATTTCCCGAGTGATAATTGCATTTCTTCGGTGGCTCAGACCTTCACCCTGAAGCATCCAGCCTCGCAGCATTCAAGTCAGTCTTTTGGCACTTGGGTGCTCTACTTGATTACTTCTAGGGTAAGAAAGGCAAAATACTATGCTGGTGTAATGACTGGGTTTAAACACAGAAGGAGTGAGAAGTAGGTATGTCTGATTTGGTGTATTGGCTTGCTGACAAATGAACATCGTGCATTTTCACTTTAATGTGCTTTGAAATCTTCCTCAATAGGCTCTCCTTCAACTGTCTAGAAAGCAGCAGTAAATAAGGGGATTAGTTATTAATTTTTGCAGCTTATAAATGAGGACTCCATCACCGTCATAGTTATCCATGCAGTGCGATAGTGAGCTGACAGAGCACCTTTTCCTTCTAAATGAGCATCCTGAACCCATCCTTAAGGATTTGAGGCTTTATTAAAATACAGATTGAAACAAATTCTAGTAGAGAAAGATCACATCTGGAAGAGACAGAATAGAGGGTTTGAAATCAACCATCCTTCATCAAGACTGTGTTGTTCTTCAGGCCTGCAGTCATCCACCTGTTCTTTAGGGGCTTCTTGGGTTGCAAGAAGCTTTTCAAGGTCCTCAGTGTGTTCCCAAGAAAAACTTTGCTTTTTGTCCAGCACCTTGAGATGTGGGTTTATGTCTGCTGCCTGCTCTTTCAGGCATGCTCTGCACCAGCCATATCCCTTCCCAGACACGCTGCACAGGAGGTTGTGCCATCCCAGAATGCTCATAGTGCTCGAAGAAGGAGCAGTGACATCTTCCCCTCCAACCCAAAACATAGCAGCGTGAGAAGGCAAAGGGGCAGCCACTACCTGCCTACCAAAAAAGGCAGCTGTGAACAGAGCAAAACAATTCTCTTCCACCACAAATCTGTGTTGTGACGCTTAGTCCTGATCAACAAGAGCTATCTACAGACACTCTCTATATTCTTAAATATTTTCACTTGGCTGGTCCAATATTAATGTAATAAAATATATTCTGGCATGCTGAGATTGCAAGAGACTGCTTTTTTTAACCTCGCTTTCTACATATGGAATTTTTATTCTTGAGGGCCATTTTGCTGTGAATGACTTAAGTGAAATCGTCACTTAAGATAGAAGAAAGGTTGAAAAAGTTTTTTGCACTCCTCTAAAAATTAATATGAATGTTTGTGCCTGTTTAAGTTTTTTAATTAAAAAAATCCAACTCTAAAATAATAAATGGCCCTCACCTGAAGCCTCTAATTACAGCCACATTACAGCATTTGCCACATCACTAAACTGCTGAACAGTTAAGCCTCACACAAAATTGAAATCTCAGAGTGTGATTCTTTATTATGCAGGCCTGAAGCGTATGTTAGCAAAATTGCTGTTATTTCCCTCATGTGTTTTTTTTTTCCCTCTCATATTTTTGGATACTGGTTACGTGGTTGGATTTTTCCAGTAACGTTTGTTTACAAAAACTAATTACACTTGTTGCTATCAATAGCCTCTAACAGAGCTCCTAAGTGCAAACTGCATGGCAAATTGACATCGTGTCCTTGTTAAATCAGCTCCTGCTGTGTGGGTATGATTTACATATTGATTACTTCACTTTCTTGATTGCCCTTTTGCAGTGAAATAGTGGGTAGGGGAATGGTGGGGAGCAGAGGCGTGAAAGATGGGAATATTGTCTCCTAGGGGAGACCTCGTGTTGATAAAAGAAATTTCCCAGTCTTTGCCCTTGAGCAGCATGTGCCAGACGTGGAAGGTCCCAACACGCAGCAGGACAAAGGATTCCTCACCAGCGCTCGGGGCAGAAGCCATCACTGGGGTCCCTGGGGCTCTGGTTAAACTCTTCCCTTTCCTTTCTTCCTTCTCCAGCTTGTCCGCTACAGCTCGGAAGGTGTCCTGCAGCTGGGGCCACTGGGCTCCACAGCCTTCCTGCCTGACTCTAAATGCCTCATTGATGATGGGAAGGGCAGGACACCGACTCTGAAGAAGTGTGAAGATGTCCTGAGGCCAGCACAGAGGTTCTGGGATTTCACACAGGTATGGAAGAGCTCAGGGAGCCTTGCAGAGATACACCGGAGAGGAATGCTGCTCTAGAAGATATTTAATGAAAAACAAGGAGGTCTTTAGAGGACTATTCTATGAATCCCCACTTATGCCGCCTAGAAAGTCAGATGTGTTTTCCATAGGTTGTGTGCTATGCAGGATTTTTCTATATTATTACTAGGAATTTGGGGGTATGCTATCTAGGATTTTTTTAATTATCCTTTCTTAGAATGTTGTCAATTTTTGTGTAGTGCTTGTCAAGAACATGTAAATAGGGGTTTTTTTGTTTCTACGATTTTTCTAACATCTTTCTAGGAATTCTTAGATCTAGAGCTTTCAAATAATTTTTAGGACTTCTGAAGGTATTTTTACAGTTCTGGGATTTCCTGTATTTTGAGGTCTGTAGGGATTCTCTAGTGCTTTTTAGAGATTTTTCCAGTGATTTCTGGGGAGTTTTCTAACAATTCCTAAATCTAGAAATTATCAGGGAATTGTTTTAGCACTTTATATGGACTATCCAGCTTCTCCTAGGAATTTCTAGCACTTTCTAGAGACTTTTATCACTTTGTATCTACAGAACTTTCCAGGCATTTTATAGTGCTTTCTATGGATTTACAGATCTAGCACTATTTTTCTTGTAGTCTTTTCACCTTTTCTATTCCTTCTTCTCATCTTGCTTTTCTTTTTTTCTCAGAATGGTCCAATCATCAGCAGAGACACTGGCCGTTGCCTAGAAGTGGAAATGTCAAAGGATGCAAATTTTGGGCTCAGATTAGTCGTACAGAGGTGCTCGGGGCAAAAATGGATGATTAGAAACTGGATAAAACATGGTCGACATTGACTGCTGGGGCCAAGAAGCTTCCTCTCCTGCTGTTGTCCATTGCTCAGTGTGCCATATCTTGCAAGGCATTTGTCTTAAAGCAGATGAATTTGAACAGGACTGGGCTCTCAAGAGTCCTCCATAGTTGGGCATTTGAAGAAAAAATTAAGGGGAAAAAAAAAAGCAGACACATACATGTTCTGTTTGACTGTTTCTTGCTCCAGTAGATGACCTGGGAAGCTTAACAAGAGTTTTCTGTTGATTTGGAAATCTTGTGAAGATCAGAACACAACAGAAACATGGGTTCCTTAAGCTCTCCTAGAGGAATTAATAGACAGATATTTCTATGACGAGTTCAAAGGAGAGATCTCAATACTGCCTCATAAAGAGAGTTCTCTGATGGGTAGCTTTTTAGCTTTAAGTTATTGACTGGTGCACAACTCCTATGGTGAATAATCATGTGCCTTTTTTATTGTACTTCGTATAAGAGGGGACTGGAAAAACCCAACCTTTTCAGCATGTGTGGTTCATTGTACTGAACAAGAAGACCTGTAAATAACACTGCAAATATAACATAAGATAAATTTCAAGGTTGATTGTTTAGGAGTCTCTGTTTCTAGAAAGAGACTGTTCTGCAAATGTTTACAGGTGGTTCTCAACCTTCAAGCTGCTAAAAAGCAGCATTTTAGAGACCTCTTCTAGTTACGACACAGGTAAATGTTGAATAGGTAAAATAGCCACATGCTCAATTATATTGCCACATTTTACATTTCTTGGCTGTAAAGGCCTAACAATATAGCACTTGCATACTTAACTCTTTCAAGGCAGTAATTGGCCTAGGAGATGGATGAATTTCAAGAGGCCTCAGCTGGCCACAAGCCCCGAGTATGTAAGTGCAGGGTTCCCACCCTGCAGCACTGTGCAGACAGGTGCACTCTTGTGCTGGTCCAGAAACTGCCTGGAAGCCAGATAGCCATTCCTTCTGAAAATAAGTTGACTGACTTTGGTGCCATTTGTGGAATTTAACAACTTGAATCTTCCATTTTGTTACCCATCCTGTGAAAATGTCAAATGTGAGCACTGTTTAAACCGATTCCTTGAACGAACAACAAAGTCTTTTCAGTATTTAAAAAACAAACAAGAACCTAGTGATGAGGGCGAATTAGAGCAAGAACTAGGCAGCATATATAAATACCATTACTTTGAAATATAAATATTTTACTGTAGTTGACCCATTGACAGCATCTTTGTGAACCTGAATTTAATAATGTATCCAGTGGTCGATGCAGTATCTGTGCACAGGTAGCCACAGCAATGGCAAGTCCTTATCCAAAAGGCTGTCAAGGTCAGTAGCCTTTGGATGTGAGCCCATGGTAGACAGCTTTTCATTACAGAAGATTCAATTGTACTGAAGGAGAGGTGGAGGTGGTATCTGTTAACTTCATTGTTTAATATTTTATAGTGATTTTTAAAAAATGTTTTGTTTTGGTTTATGGGGTCAGGAAAATAAGTAATAGCAGATACTGCGGTACCATGAATCTTGGTGATCTGTTTCTTGAAAATATTTTGCCATTACTATTTGGAGGCATGCTGAACAAAATAGAATGGAAACAAAATTAGTTTTTCAAGGGCATGATATGTAATAAAATATTTACTTTTAAGGTGCAAAATCCATCAGTTCTTGTCAACTCTTGGTTGGTATCTAAAGAGCATATCACTATATTTTGCCCCAATTTTATTTTTGACACAGTGTGCAAGATGTAATACAAAGCAAATTATCCTGAGTTTGTTTGTGGCTAAAATTGAAGAGGGTAGATTTAGATTGGAAATAAGAAGGAATTTCTTCACTCTGAGGGTGGTGACACACTGGAACAGGTTGCCCAGGAAAGTTGTGGCTGCTCCATCATTGGATGTGTTCAAATCCAGATTGGATGGGGCCTTGAGCAAACTGCTCTAGTGGGAGATGTCCCTGCCGTGGCAGGGGGGTTAGAACTACATGATCTTTAAGTTCCCTTCCAGCCTAAACCATTCTATGATTCTATGACAACTGCTGATCTTTATTTATCTCATGGATCAGGTTATGCATGAATATATATAAACGAATAATTTTGGGTGAGATTCTAAAGAGAAAAATGCCTAAAATTCCATGTTTATGATTTTGAACAGTGTAATAAGACCTGTAGGGAGAGGTAGCATCTTTAATAAATCGAGCAATACAGTAAAAAATCATGGGCAAGCCCAGTATTCAAGTCTTCCTGCAGGTCTTAAACAGGTAGGAAGCATCAGGCTAAGTATAGATTGGGAACAGCTGCCCTGTGTTCAACCTCCTTATGGTAACCAATTAGACAATTTAAAAGGATCGTTACCATCTATGGAGCAGGTGTTGAATACTTTGTACAGGAGCTCTATTTGTAAGTGACTTTTCATCTTCTCTCCAGATACAATTTCTCCTTTTTAAATTGTACAAAAGCTGTGTTCTTTTTTATGTTTACTCTGATGGACTTCTACTTGAAATATTTGGCCAAGGGAGGTAAGAAGGCAGAAGAAGAGAAAAATGGTTTTACCAGGTGAGCTTTCTGGGGAGTAATGTCACAGGTCATTCACTCTATTTGTAGTCCTTCCAATGGTTAAGTGCTAACTACTTTAAATAAAGGTGGATGGAAGTTGAAAGTAACTCTATATCAGTATGACAACTAAATGTTTAGCTGTTAAAGTTACTGTACTGAACAGAAGCAAATATGCCACAGGTTTGTTTGGGTTTTTTCCTTTTTTTTTCCTTTTTTTTTCCCCTTGTCTTGAATTGTCAAACTACACTTAATCCTTGGTTAGCAATGTGGCAGCAAGCCTATCAAACTCTGGGTAACTCAAAAACGAAGGGAGGAGGAACACTGGGTTTTAAATTTAGTATCCTAAAAAGGAGTGTTGCATTTGTGGTTTAGGGGCTTTGAAGCTGAGAAGACCAGGTAAATCTGCCTTTACTAGCAAAGATTTCAAACAGTCATGACCACCCTTCTCTATGACACACCACGTTGAATATGAACTGGTTGTCTTGGAGTTTTGCTACTGCACTGTTTTCAGTGTCCAGTGCAAAGCATTGAAATGCAGGCACACCATCTAACTGAGAGTGGTCGTCCCTGGCAAGCTTTGAGTGCAGAGGCCACATGCTGCAGAAGGCTTTCAAGAACCAGACTTTCGGTATTAAGAAGGAAAGCAGATTTTGTGATGGGTCAATGACTCTGAGATTTACAGTAGGATATAAAAGAATTCAGTAACACTTAAAGGTAGAGTTGGTATTTTCTGTGATTGTCATTTTTTTAAGATTTACTGAAACAATTTCTTATATTTGAAAGAACGTATCTGTTGGATTATTTTTAATTTAGTCTTTATCTGTGTGAACCACTGCTTTGGCTGTGGTATTAACATGGTGACTCTGCATGTGAGAGGGTCTTAAATATTCTCTCATAAAAGAAATAATAATAATAAAAAAGGCCTTGAGTATTATCCGTTTTAACCAAAGTCTATGGATCTTTTGTATTTCACCCCTTAGTATAATCTAAAGTCCTGATTAATGTTGTTTCAAATTTTCAATCTTGTTTCCCCCAGCGCAGCAGTCCAGATATCATGAAAAGTATTTAATATAGTGTAATGTGCCTTGTAGAGAAAATTCAGATCCCAATTTTCAATTACTCTGTTGTTTGATTTAGGAGATTATGGAGTTAAATACTAGGTCCTAAGACAGAAGGATGAAAGAGAAAGAACATCAAGTCTACTACACTACTGTCAAAGGCAAACCAGTAAAAAATATACTTTTGTAAGCATGTCAAGATCCCTACAAATTAGTTCGAGTCCCAGGGGGGTGGGAATAAAAAAAAAAGCAAGCCCTTTCTCCTTTGAGAGTTATAAACTATTTTCCAAGCTGAAATTATTCTTGGCTTGATTAAAACCATTTGTTTCTCAGCCAAAATTGTTCTCTAGTTGTATTGGCTCACTGGTTCCTGAGGCATGCTAACTCCCGGGGAAAGCAACCAAGAGAAAGAAGAGCTAAAATAGGTGTTCTTGAAGGACCCAGTGGATTTCCCTGCAATTACATAGAGATCTATATTGTGCTTATCCATGAGGCATGAGAACTCTTGAGGACTGTTCCACATCCCAAAAGCTAAATTCTGGTTCCACAAAGTGATCTAGGACAAAAATATGGAAACAAACAACAGGTCTTGATACATGTTCTGAAAGTGTTGAACTATCGAGGGCTTAATGTGTCTGAAGATCAAGCCTTCACAGTCCTTTGTTTAGATTTCTTTTCATCAGCCTGCTTCTTTTTAAAAACTGATCTAGCAGATGAAAACCTCACTTGCCTTCTGACAGGGGGTGTAATCTGTCTGACACAGGACAGCTGCAATTTTAAGTATTTAAGCCAAAGCTAATAAGATTTAATGAAATAGCACCACTCCTAAATTGTTCTTTAGATCAATTACACAGCATGTAATTCCTTCAGTATCCCGTATTCATTTGAAATGGTTCATTAACATCCATACTGAAGCACATTATGGTCTGTTTTGGGACCCAATGAGTTGGGTTGTAAGAACTTTAAGAGAAGTTGGAGTTCAGAGGGAGTTTGGAATATTATTATTCAGTTCAGACACAAATGCCTTTGGGGTTTTTTTTCATGAAAAACTTTGGGAGGAAGAGCAACTGCTAGAATTTGCTTAATTGAAAATGTTTCTAGCAATGATGTTCCATTTTTGACCACTGCTATTTTGACTGCCTGCTTCTTACTGCTAATCAAAGTAGATCGTGAGGTCCTGCCGCAGACAGATGATGGTATTGTAGGTTAGAAGAACTAGCTAACAAGATGGATAGAAGCCAATGCATAATCAGGTCTTCACATGTCTCTGAGGTCTGGACACCACCAAAGTAAACTTCATATTTTGTTCTGTTTGGAAGGAATCCCAAACTTAACACATTTTTGTATCCCTTAATTAGAAATGCCATGGTATACTGAAGTATGTGCATTCTGCATTTCTAGCTTCCTGCGTGGTAACATGGACATTCTTGAAATACTAATGCACTGAGCACATTCTGCTAGAGATGGACTCTGATAACTGAGTGAACAAAGGGAACTCAAGAAGTAAATACTGAAATTACGTAGTTAATAATTCTCAGTCAGTTTGACACAAAGTGCATCAATATTTACATCATCTTAAAAAAATGTTATGAATTAGCTTCCTGTTCTCTCTTAACAGTTTCCCTATTTTACTCTGATAACTGTTGAAAATGCCTTGTCTATATAAAGATCTGGGATGCTTATGCTGTGTGAAGACTTCAGCTGTGTCTTTAAAATGCCCTAGCCATGAATGGCATTAGAAAAAGAGATATATAGTGACCTATTTAGTACACTGTAATGGATTTTAGAATGGTTTCACAAGATGCACTGACATCTGTTACAAAAGTGTTAACAATATCTAACTAAAGTTCATGAGTTGCCCTAAGTAAAGACAATGTTTTCTTTGGCCAAGAATATTTACTTACAAATAACCCAGTGAAGCAAAGTATGGCAACTTCATTTTGAAGAACAGAATTTCTGAATCAAGAGCATTCTTCAAAGACGTATAGGAATACTTATTTCTTTTCATAGGGTTACACTTTTCTATTGGCCGTTACAAGTATTGTGCAGTTTTCAAACTCTTTGTAATAAGCTGAATTTTAAAAAATAATGCAGCAACTAGAATGCAAGTTGTGACTGCAAATGATTTTTCATTATGTGGCACATCATCAAATCAATTTGTATTTACACTTGGAAAGCTAATAAATTGCTATGCATTTTACTGCTGAAATGAGCTGCATTTTTATCGTTGTGTATTTGGACACCTTGTATTAAAATTCAAAGCTGTCACGCAAAGGAAAACTAGAAAGCAAAAACGTACATGCATTTTAAAATTTAAATTGCACATAATCTGTTCTGAAAGGTAGTCAGCTCATCTTTGAGATGAGCAGAGCACACTTAGCAGCAGATTAAAGTGCATGAGCATTGTGCACGTCAGAGGAAACACATCACCACACACTCATTAGAGATGGCCCCTGAGCGTGCACATCCAAGACTAAGCAAGTGATAACCAGACTATGCCTGCGCTGTGACTGTCACACCTGAGGAGAGACTTGTCTTCGCATCCTGCTACAAAGACATGCTTGTGTGATGCTGGCAGGTACTAATCCACAGAGCAATACAAGCTCTGTTCTTGTATGGTCATATAGGATCACTAAGGGCTCCCTAAGAAGCACTCGAACATAGATTTAAAAAATCCCCATTAAAAAATTGCGACCTTGCACTCACCATTCCTGGAATTGTTGAACCATGGGGAAAAATGTGCTATCAAACCACAGCTAGGAAGCTGATGATGAAAGTGTTCTCTTTCTAGGAGTTTTGCATTGGAGCTATGTTTTAACAATTCCAATGCACAAAAGCACGATTGATTTGTCATGGATTTGTTACTGTTCTAAAGATCACAAACAAAGAAACAGAACAACTTACACTTCCCAAATTATCTAGTTAATACAAAGGGCTGAATGATATCCCACATCCTGTGACCTGACCTATATCAACAGAGAGGCCAGCTTTGCAGATGATATAAAATGTCATTGCTCTGCTGCAGCCAAGGAAGTTGGGGGAACTATTGTAATTTATATCACCTATAGACCTGATCTATTGCAATTGATGGTATTGCTGTTGACTTGATAATTTTTCAGCTTCCTAAGTCACGTTTATCTGCCCAAAGGTAATAGAAAGTGCTTACAAACTCCCTTCTGTACTGTCATACTTCTACCAGAGGTCTGCACAGCCCAGCACCTCATCATTGAAAACAGTCAATTATTGATGTTCAGAAGAATGAAATAGGAGATAGGGAAAATGTTGAATGATACTTTCATCATATATCTCCCCCTAATTTCAAAAGGTTAGGACTTCCCAAGCCAGAGGCTATACACACCAACCCAACCACTAGATTTAATGACTACTGTGGTCCTGTATATATCTAATCCACTTATACCTCTGGATGTAACAAGATCCTGTTGTAATAAATATCAGAATTGCTGTGAGTCAGTATCTCTGCTTCTCATTCCATAGGTTGCCCTGTAGTTCATTTATAGTGAAAAACTGTGAATAACTGCTGCCAACTCTTTTTTCTTTTTTTTAACACCCTTCTTAGTTTGACCTCCGTCGTCATCTTTAAAATATATTTCAGAACGGATTGAGTGTCATGCCTTTTTTGTATCACTATCAAACAACTTTGTAAAAACACAAGCAGATGCTCCATGTCATATATTGGATTGGGTGATAGCACAGTGAGAACTGATTGGGTTCTTGAACTGCTCAGCAGGATAAAACATACATTACTGATTTTGGATCTCAGCCAGACTGTTTCTCCTCTGTTAGTATATATGTGCAAAGTTTGCAATTTGTGATCAAACTGCACAGAGCATCTGAGAAAGTATCCGACAACTCCTTTGGTTCTACTAGAAAGGACTCCCTGCCCTGCTTATCCTGCTAGGATGCAACCACAGGGACACCAACGGGTTGCAGCTGTGTGACCAAACTGGGATACACTTCCCGTTCCTGACTCTCTTGCAGACCTCTGGTTCTGCTGAATTAACTGAGAGTATGAGCTTTGCCCTTCCTGGTTTCTACAAGAGCAGTGACTGTGTAAGTTGTAGAGCAGCTGTTGAGCCATTTCCTGACTTACTTAAAGGAAGTAGGGGTGGCTGTTGTCTTCAGGTGGACAACATACAACCAGTCTCGGAATAGCCTGACGCAGTCTTGGCAAATTTAGCTCTATCTCCAGCATCAGTCTTTTTTAGAGTGAAGGATTTTGTAAATCTACGCTGAGGACTATGTGTAGAAATGTTGCTCTGTTGCTAGCCAAGGTATTCTGTGGACTTAATTTCCGATTATAATCAAGCCAGCATTTCTTGGAAAGAGAAATGTCACCTGTAAAGGTACCATATGCTTGCTAGAGTGAATGTTTTGTGAATAATATCCAGCAAAATTAGTTTCATATAAATATTTTGTCAGCAGTTCTGCATCTGACAACATTTGTACTGCAGAAGTTTTCCTAATTCTCAGATTTTTCACTGTGAAGAATGTATATCATGGATGTAGCCACCTCTCTTCTTTTTTTGACCAATAAGTCTTCATGAATCAACTGTGAGTCATGACTGTGTGCCTGTAACTGAGCAGTAAGTAGCAGTGATAATGATTTTTCAGCCAACACATTGCTTGGTCATTTTGTTTTGGCTATCTGTTGTTACTGTAATGTAGTTGAGCACCTGTATTTGACTTGCCTTTGCATCCTGACTGGTTATCTGGAATTTAAAACAAGATAAGGACTGAGGTATTTTCCTATATAATGTTGAAGTAAAAGCAAACACACACACACAAAAACCTCTTTATGTTAGAATTTATGGAAAATTCCTAATCTGTGAACAAATCCAAGAACTTATTTCACAATGTCTGAAACCAACTATAATCCTAAGAAGCAGCAAACAAAACAGCCCTTTTCACATAAATCTAGCTCAACATTTTTCTTGACTGTGTTCTTGTCATGAGCTTACCATTACTGCTTAATCATATTCTCTGACTTCCCTTTTAGGCTGTTATTCCTGCCTTCTATCATCTTATTTCCCTGATGTACTTGCATAACTTATTTTCTGGTGTTACTAATGTAGATGACTTGCAGTGGAATAAGGAGCCTTTGAACTAACAAGAATATTTCTGTCATTTACAGAACTTAGAGGTAAAGGTGTGACCAGCAAAGTGATGTCACATTCATTAGACCATGCGTACAATTTTTAAGCATCTGTTATTTGTTTTAGAAAATCCAGACTAGAATTTCTTAATGGCCTTTATTTTACTGACAGCGGAGACTGTAATGTGACTGGTTGGGTGGGCCCAGCTGACAGAAAAAGTTCTTGAAGAAAAGATTGTGGTTTAGTGTCATAACTTTGAGTGATAGAAACGGAGTAGAAAGGGAAGTGCAAGGCATGTCAGGATTTCCTTGAAGAGGAAAAGTGGAAGTTAAACATGAGAGTCTGTGCTGCACTGCCCAATCTGGAAAACACAAATCAGCATATAGCAGTTCACTGGGTGATGAGGCCCTGGCTTCTTTACATGAATAACTGAGCTTTAATAAAGAGATTTTAATCAGGATTTGGGAAAGATTTTTCTGCTTTTGCAGTTTATTACGGTGAAATCTGTCTACTCTGTTGACAGAATTCCAAAACACACACAAGTCGGTGCCATGATGCGTTCGCAGTGAAACATTTGCCAAAGCCTATTGAAATTCTCACTGTACTTCAAGTGTTGGCATTCTGTGCAGAAAATAGTGCCACCTATCAGCAAGAAGAAGGAAATTAAACAGCAAACTGATCTGTTTAAACTGAAGAAACTGTTATTTTCATTTCAAGGCTGATGGTTTTGTATTAAAAAGCAGTCAGCAAGATGTTCATCCTGTTCAGGGCGATTGTGGGTAAATGAGGTGCTGACCTGGCTGGCCACTCTCACTGCAAGAGGAGGTCCAGAGCAGGCAAGAGGAGCTAGACAAACACAGGATACTCTCATCTCACTGACCAAAGGGCAGATAGTTGTGGGACGAGAATCTGCATCAAGGAAGGGTGCAAAATGTAAGTCAAGCAGATCAGCTGAGGTCCAACACGCTAGAGGTAAGTAGTTATATATTTTTGTGAATCTGAACCTAAGTAACTTTGGATCCAGTTTTTCTCTTTTTATATACTATGGGTCATTTTGAGTCACTTTTGAGAGCAGAGTGTAGGCTCTTTAAAGTGACACAGTTATTTTGAAAATATTTTTCCTTGTTCTTTGGAAAGTTACATTTTGAATGACTCTGTTGGAGCTTTTTGTTTAAAATATGCAGAATACACACAAGCATGCCCAAGCTATGTGTTTCCCTCACAGTCTCAAGCTCTCATAATACCGAGGCCCAGGATACTTCATTGTGCTGCCGCCTTTTTCTACACAGAAATGAAGTTCAAAGCTCCAGTGGGCTCCTGAGGGGCAGTGAGGGATTTGTGTTGTGTTCAGCCTTATCAGAAAAGTCAGGACACTTTTAAGCTCTTAGGAGCCTGCTTTATGTTTTGATCCTGGAGCCAAAGCTTCTTTCTTAAGACTGAAACAGTTAGAGAGACCCTTTTTGCTATCCATCAGGCCAGGATGACATAAGGCTGTTCCTCTTTATACCAGTGCTTCAGTGGGTTTAGTAGAAGAGGACTCTGTGTCACTATTAAACCTGTTTAAAATCTTACAATTCTAAGGCTTTTGAAGGACTTTCTTAAGTTCTTTGCTTGACAAGGCAGAACAAAGACTTCTATATTATTTTATTTCTTTTTCTTTTGAAAGGCATTGATAAATGTGGCCAAAAATTTAGTCTGAGATAAATGTACACAGCTTCCTCATGTCTCAGAATTTTCTTTTGTACACCAGCAGAGGATTCATCCCAAACAAGTAGAAAAATGCTGCCTGCTTAGAAAAACAGGGCTCCTAATTAGTGAATTTGTGCCAGGCATGAGGACTTCATGAAAATTTGGAGGTCTAATGTGCTTATTGTGCTCACAAGGACCAGAAAATAGCAAATAAACCTGGCAACTCACAGCACTGAGGAAAAAGATAAAATACAAGTTTTAGGATTTGTTTTGGTTTGTAAGCGTGAGAATCAAAGAACTGTTGAAGTGGCAAGCAGAGAAAGTAAGCTGGTGCTCATAATTTCCATTTGGAAATGTACACTCTGGTTCCTTCAAGCGTTTCATAGTGAGAATTAAAATCTAAAGAGAGAATCACAAAAGTAAACTATCAGTTGCAGAAATTTCTAAGTACCAATGTTGCTCTCAGTGTTATTTATCTGAATGTGTCACAAACGCTAATGACCATGTTCCTGCAATATCTTTGCAAGCTATTTTCCACCTCACAAAGAGGAAGAATTGCAGTAAAGGGACTAAATTTATCTTAGCTTGTTTTAAACACTTAACCAAGGAGAATGTCAGACATCTCATCTCTCATAGCTCTGGAGAGTAGAGAGGACCCCAGAGCAAAGAGCCCTTCTCTTTTTCCGCTTTCCTCTTTCCTTCTACCTTTCTCTCCAAAATTTGAGTTCAGGATCACTAAGACAAAAAGCCTGACTGAAGTGGTTCACCAGTGGAAGTCTGTAACAAAACAGGGGGGGTGAATATCACATTTCTTGAATGAAATGATGACAAGATGTGCATCTTCCTTTATTCATACACGCAGGGAAAAGTGGTTCATGATCTTCAGTGGAAATGCCAGATTTAATGCTGAGCAGATACAGTTAAGCTATGGGGAAATTAGATGTAACTGAATGCAACGTGGTGGGTGAGAATGTGCCACCTCAGACTCATCATTAAGCGTAATGGTAACTTTTTGGCCTCTAGAACAGCTAGTCCACATTTACACAGGATATTTATCGCAGATCATTGCTACTTCAGTGGTATTCTCCTCTGAGTTGCACATTATCAAATCCCTTCAAGTCCTTCTCCAAAGAGAAGTGTCATCTAGGGAGAGTGGGTTTTTCAGGAGCTGGTTTAGTTTTATCTTGAGGTAAAAGTCAGCAGATGTTTCTTTGGATGCTGGTTCTAAATCAGTTTTTATGATTCTATTTCTGGCATCATTAGTTCAGATTTCCAGTTTTGCTTTTCACCATCCACAGCAGTTTCTCTGTTCTACAATAAATTCAAATTACGCTCTTTATATCCAGTCCTCCAATCTGACTTGCTCACAAAAATATTTCCTAAAGACAGTGGATTAGCACAGGAATTCAAGAAAAGGATTAAAAAAACCCAAAGCACTAAAAGGTGGGAGGTTTCCAGACCTATTTAATGATTATTTTTTTTTTCCATTCCTGTAAGCATGTAGCTCTTACAGGTCATAAAATGTGTCTAAAGAAGTCGATGCTGCTGAATAGAGAAAAATTTGACCTAAAGGAGGCTCTATGCACCAAGATGTCTTTTTTATGGAAAGACAAAGGGAAGGAGCTGAACTGTAAACATACATGTTATTTTACCAACTGGAGAAAGGTACTTTTCCCATCTGAAATTCTCCTTCTACTTTCTCGTCATACTTTCCCTGTTATGAGTGCATGCTGAGCTTGGATGAGCTGGTATCCTGCTGCTTTGTGGGTCTGGCAGTCAGGTTCTAATTAAAGGTATAGTGCCAGGTTCCTAACAAGGGCAACCCAGACTGCATCACTGAGGTTTCCTGGCAGTGAAAGTGAGCGGGTGGACAGTGGGGAGTGTGATGCACATTGTATGTTCCACAGGGGAAAATGCTCAAGGGAATATACACATAGAGTGGGACCCAAGGTGTTTTGGTCAATTCATTGGAAACAATACCGGGTCTGAGCACAGTGCAGAATTAGAAGCATATAAGGGCTGAATTTTCCAGGAGTGTTATGCTGTACTGTACAAATTAATAAGAGACCTCCTAAAAAGTCATCTGCTTGTAAATGTGATGATGAAATCTGATTCAATATAAGGTTCTGACTTACTCTGTGTGTATATGTCCGCGTGACATGTATCATGGAGACTTCCTGTCACAAAAGTGTATAGGAGCAAAACAACAGCAGAGCATCAGCAGTGTCACAGTAGTGGAAAAGGAGAAGAGCAAGTGGATTTAAACTATTTTAAATATATTTTTACAGTCTACTCCTCCACCATCCCTTCCTCCCTTCCCCAAGGTGAGACTCTTGCTGCCAGAATGAAAAAGTTCTGTTCTAGTGATGTTTTGTTGTACCTTATCACATAAAACAAATGTTTTTCCAAAAGCTTTCTTACATGAAGGCAATGAAGTAACTCTAATCTCTAATGTGTAGCCCAGGCTTACAAAAGGGCAAAGAGGACTCGCTTTGGCTTGGATGGCATTTATGGTCTGCAAGCCGTTCACAGATAGGAAAAGGCAGCATGCTGTTCTCTGTAGGGTGTACAATCTCAAACAATTTTATCAGGACTGCTAGATAGAAATCTTAATAAGCTGGAGTTAAACAACCGGGTGTTTTTACCTTCAAGGCAAAAAAATAAAAGAAATAGTACATTTAAAATTCACCATATGCACAGTAACTTGCAGTTAGTAATTAAATTCTCACAACATCCTTTCACAGTGCCAGGCAGAGCATATTGGCTTAGGTTGGCCTGGTTGTCGAGTGTGAAACAAAATGATTTCTAACAGCAATCAAATACATTTTGAAATGTGCTCATAAAAAACACTAGCTCAGAGGCTCAAAGCAATAATGATTCATGTATTAGCAAATGAACCTGTCCTGTGCAAGCTAGACCCTGAAATGTAATAAGGGATCAGTCCAAGGAAAGAAAGAGGTGTATTTATTAAGATGCTGAGAGGTAATATTTTGTGATGGGAGTTTGGGGTGACATCTTTTCAACATCTGTGGAACAGCTATGGGTTGAGGTATTGGACTAGACTCTGGAAGCCAGGCTCTGTTGAGGACGACTTTATCAGATCTATATCCACAGAGGAATTTATGTAATGTAATTGCTAGGAGTCCCACCATCCCTTGGTGGTATCCAAGGCAGGCTTTTTAGTCCATGTAGGAGCAAGGCTGGAACACAGAGAAGGTAGGTACAGCTAGTCTGTATCTCCTGTGCTGCTAGGATGCCTGCTAGCCAAACTGCTGAGGTGAGACAGGGAAAGGAAAGGCCTGTGTGTGAGACTGAGTAGTTTTCACTTAAATTACAAAGCTATGTCCCACTACAACTTCTGCACATGTCCAAAAAATGCTCTAAAGGGATTGTGAATTTAAACAAATGAAAAAAACCAACCACCAAACAGAAAACCAAACCAAAACCAAACCAAACAAATAAAACCCCCACAACTAAAAAAACTCTCAGGAGACTAACACCACGAGCAGTGGCCAGACACCTCCTTTCTTTCTTGTTTTGATCATGAAATGGGGTCAGATTCTCCCTCCTGATAGGTCCCCTTCAAGCCCTCATGGTGCTGGTTCTGGCACTCAGGGCAGCCCTGCGGGACCGGAACTCTGATAGTTGGTGAGCCACAGAAATGTGGGGTCTCGGGTGGCCCTTGGGCCAGGCTCGGCCATTTATTCCTGTGCTCTCAAGATGCTGAGTTCTAGCAGTGCGAAAATGGAATCAAGAGAGGAGAAGCAGTGTGGAGAGAGCATCAGTGAGGATTAGGTATTTTGGGGGAGTGGAAAAATCTTAAATAAATGTCTGTGCAGAATCTCCACTATGTGAATCAGACATTATGGTCCATTTTATCCCACTGGTTTTAATTTTTTGCCAGAGGCCTCTCGGCTAACTGGCATTTAGTGAATTGAAGGATGAAGGAGATGACAATATGGCTTACAGACTTCAGAGAGCTGTGACCTTTCCAAACACAATGTATAAAATCTGCTGGTCTCACTTACAAGGAATGACCAAATCTGGGAGCCGCAGGCAGAAACCAGCAACCCCACCACTGCTGCCATCTGCAAAATCAATACCTCGTTTAACCCAGCAGCCCCTCTGCCACCATGTCCTGCCTTGGGAGCAGGTCTTAGCTGGGTGGGGGTACAGTCTGGCCACTGTGTCCCTGTGAGGGAGGGCTCAGTATGGCATGGTGGGGCAGCTGCCCACCCTGCAGGTCTTTTTTCTGAAAGGCAGGAAGAAAAATCTCACACACACAGAGCCCGAAAGGGGCAGCAGTATTGGGCCTCTTGTTCAGGCTGAGGCCCCTGAGGAGAGATACGCCATGAGGACCTGGGGCTCCCTGGAGCTGCTCGCCAGCACGGCCTGTCCCTCCCCTGGGGCAGACTGGGCACAGCAGTGGCCACACAACCACTTTTGAGCAGCCCAGAACACTTTCATGTGAAGTGCTGGGCACTGTGGTGTAGGAGGCAGAAAATCTGGCCACTCAGGCTGGGTGCGTTATAACGGCTCCTGCGTATTCTCCATGGTGAGTGGGCCAGAGCGGTTTTAATACACTTCGTACACTGAATTAACTTTTCTAGCACACAGATATATTTTTTTTTTAAAGCCTGTGTGTAGCTCTGTTCATAATGCTATTTTAACACTTTGTTTGTAATATCCCTTTAGTTCCCTTGTAGTTATATCCATGTTCTTACGGGTGCTTTGGATACAAAACCACACTTAGTCAAACCTTCAGGAAAAAAAAGAAACAAACTCAGAAAAGCCCACAAAAAAATAAAAACAAAAAGCACCCAAATATTTGCAATAGTTTCAAATGACAAG
>WUAM01000311.1:6971967-7068298 GCA_024336885.1 Actenoides hombroni
ATACACTTCATACACTGAATGAACTTTTCTAGCACACAGATATATTTTTTTTTTCTAAAGCCTGTGTGTAGCTCTGTTCATAATGCTATTTTAACACTTTGTTTATAATATCCTTTTCGTTCCCTTGTAGTTATATCCATGTTCTTACAGGTGCTTTGGATACAAAACAACACTTAGTCAAACCTTCAGGAAAAAAAAAAGAAACAAACTCAAAAAAGCCCACAAAAAATAAAAACAAAAAGCCCCCAAATATTTGCAATAGTTTCAAATGACAAGACCACTACCTGATACTGGCACAGCCCATCAGTTTCTCGCATGAGATGCTGCTGCAAGATCTAAGGCAGAGATTTAATCAGAAGTAGGGGCAGCCATCAGAGCAGGCTGTCATGCCTAGAAAACCTCAAATTATGCACTAATTATCCACCTACACTGCCAGGGAATAAATAACTAATGACTGCAGCTTACCGTGCTAAAGATAATTCTAGTTGTAACAAGTTTGCAGCTGATGGGGGGGTTTTGGGATGTGTTGGAGGTGCAATAATTAGCAGCTTTTGTTTTTTCAGGAGTGACTGGGTGGGCTTTGAGTCCTGCGGCCTGTGGAGAAACTGAGTCAAAACTCAAAGTGGTCACCTCGAAGAGAGTGACTCTTGGTCATGACCTACCTCCTGAAAAAGCTGTGTAATAATGTGTGACCAGATAGCTCCTCTTTTCTACTCTGCTTTCTTGCTGTGTAGCATTGCATTTAATCACAGGAAAAGAAAATGGTTTTAGGGAAACGAGCTTTGTCCTCACCTTGTCCTTGCAAATGAAGAAAATGCTGACAAGAAGATCCTTTCTGAGTGAAGACATTAGAAGTATTGTTCAGAACTGTAAATTTCCAGAGCTGTGATCAAACTAGATTATGCTAATGCATGTGAGTGAAAAATAACACCAGAAAATGTTTTATAATTGATTGATTTATCCCTCAGACCACCTTAGAGCAATGACCTGTAAAGAAATAAATCCAGACATTTCAGCTCCAAAGGGCTTTCTTTTCAGAGTAGAGGGTTTGACCCTGTATCCTTCAAGTGTACTCAGTTTTTACTACCTATGGCACTAGCATCGCTCATAGCCGTAGTTATGCCTTGTAAAAATACCAAGAAACTATTCCCTGGTTGAAGCTATCTGACCATCTTTGGGATGGCTATTGCAATTTTTAATAGTAATTTCATTTTCCATAAAAATACCATTTCCTATAGGAAAGATGGTAAAAAAATTTTGAAAATGCTTTTTAAAGACTTGTAAAAAAGACCAGTTTTAATTGCAATTCTCCTCCATCAGATAAAGTCAGTGCCTAGAAAGCGGTGACGTCATTTGAGAAGTGGCTGCTACACTTGCACACTTAAGAGGTAGGAACACAGCCTGTGGTCTTTGTCTGGTTATTCCTGCTGCATAAATACACTGTACAACTCATTATCTTTCTCACAGTTTTCAAAATAAGGAGCCCTTCTTTATGGGATTTCACACAGGCTGCTGAGGGTTATAGAAGATTATTTGTTCTCTGTGTGTAAATGTGGCGTGCTTTTCCTCAGGCTTAGGGGCAAAAGGCTGAAATCAGTTAGAATTGTGGAAGCATGAGCCCGAGAGACCATGGTGGGATCAGTGTGGCCTGATTGGCTGTATGGGTGTATGAGACTTTTCTCTGCATCACTGTTGTTTGGGATTTTTTTTTAAGCATTTGAAATGAGTGTTTGTTTGCTTGCTTCTTTTATAAGAGTAGAAAAAGTAGCGATTTTTCCATTCCAGGAGTTCTGTGTTTATTTTGCTCAGGTGCAAGGGCTGCTGACAATAAGGGGAAGTATGAAAAGAACCGTGGAATTAATTAAATTGACACTTCAAGAAAATACCTGCATTGTTGCAGTCCTTGAAACAGCAGCATAAAGCAAAGTTATGACATTTCGTCAAGTGTTATTTCTTCGTGAGTAAAGGAAATCTAGAGGTTTTGCTAAACTCTAAAATCAGGAGGTTTAGTCTGATACAGATTTTGGGGATGAGAGAGAGCATTTCTTGGACTGCATGCAGCTTGGACATATTTCTCTTTTCCTGTAGCTGTCGAATGAACTGCTCCTGCATGGCACTTTTATTAAAGAGTTATCATTAAGACTAGAACTATAAATCTGACATAGCTTATTTGTGTCATTTCTTTTGAGAAGTACAGAGCGTGCTATGAAACCCATTCAAATTAATTCCAGTTCTTTAAGGATCCCAGGCATTATTAATTAAATATGAAAGCTATTTATCTCTTATAGCTCCTGTTTAGGTGTTTTCAGCTCCTTTCCTTGATCATCCTCCCCCCTGTTTTTAATTTGTAATAATTAGCTGAAGCTGGTGAATTGTGTTGCACCAGGAATAAATCTATCTGAGTTTGAGGAAGAAGGGAAGTAGGGAAAGAATGACAAATAGAAGATAAGCAGATTAATGTACCTAGGAGAGACTGACTGTTCCTAACTTGCAAGTCATGGTTTAGTTCAGGATATTTTGTTGATTGGGTTTGTGTGGGTCTGGTTTTATTTTTTTCCTTTTTTTTAATACTAGTTATTAAGCACTGTTACTGTTCCTACGCAAGCACTCTTAACAGTGAAATTTAGAAGCCTGTACTCTACTCTTGCTTAGGGGTAAACAGTATCTGTTGGATCAAACTCACCCCAGTGCAGAGAAATTAGTGCAAGAGTTCAGACCTCCAAAGCAGGGAAGTAGAAGCAAATGGATCTTAACACTAGCCTTATGTCCAACGGTGAATTTTATCCATGCTTCATGTATCTGGAGACCTGGATTTGTTCTGTAAAGTAATGAGAAAAATGGCCCACATGGGAAAAAATTATTGATTGCTTCCTCTGCCCTTCGGTAATAAGTATTGCATGACTATCTGCTCATCCTTTGAATAAGAGGAACAATCCAATATCCATTCTGTTTTTCCACACTGTGTGCCACTATGACAAGCTCTTTCCTAGTCTTCATAAAAAACAAAATCCAGTGATATTTCTTTTGCATGCTGGATGACAAATAAGAGAGTAGTGCCTTCCACAGGAAATATCTTGTGATAGAAGACATTTCAAAACCATTAATGTAGGGCACAATTTTGTACCCTGAATGTGTTCTCACCACTAGGAACCCCAGGTCACTTTCTGAAAAATGTAAGCTATGAACACTTGGAAATGTTTATTTTGTCTGCTTGCATGTTTGCAAGCAAAGCTGCAAAATCCTCACCTGCAGGCATGCTCTCCTAGAGCTTTTCAGAAATATATTGACAGAACAAAAGCAAAACTCATGCTTCAAACCCCAGTTCTAAGCTACAAGGTTTTATTTCCTTTAGAAAAATGTAAAGGATCCTTATGATCTCAATGAGCAAAATCAATACAATTAAAGTTAGGGTTTATTTTTTCTTCCCTAGAATATAGGCCAGCTGCTAAATCTTAAACCAGGTATTTCTTTCTTCCACAACCTCCCTCTGTAATTCCACAAGGCAGTATAAACAATCCAGATTTTATACTTACACAATATGCTATAAAATTTCTCAATTATTTCCACACCCTGAAGCTCAAACAGCTGAAAATAAATAGGGCATTGACGGGGTTTGGTTTGGTTTTTTAAAGTCACCATCTCACGATTTCACTGCTTACTATGTTATATTTGAGCTGTGCTTGTAAACGTTCCCTTGCCGGCTCCTTTGTGCAGGGGACCTGTTTGACCTCTGCCTGGCCCAGCTCTGATACCCAGCTGTGACCCCCATAGATTTTCCTTTTATTCTTCCATCTCCCAAGTTGCACTGCATGTTATTATTCCATTCTGGCTAGGTTCTTAATACCATCTGTATTGATTTCGAGGAAATAAAAGTCAGACACGGTCCATATGTCACTGTGATCGAGCACTTCTCTACTTGCTGGTTAGGTTGGGTGAACAACAGCCTCTTGTGATAGAGCTGGGGAGAGTGTGATAGCAGCACTCCCTTTCTGCCATAGCAGCTCGCCGTTTCCCTAGGAGAGACACCAGTGGTGGGTGTCAATGACTAAACCCTATATGAAGAACTTTAAGAGAGTTTGGATAGGTGGTGGTTGATGGAATGTCACTGGGGAGTTGTGGGTAGGTGGTACCGTTTATAGTCCCATATGCCTGCTGTACTTTACTCTGGTCTGCTTGCACTGGTCCAGCTGATGAGACCTGATCTATTTCTTGCAAATCAGAAAAGAGCTCAAAATGTGTTTGATGCATCAGTCTTCCTGTATGCAGCTCATTATAGGAGAATTTTAATAAAACAGAAATATTCTAAATCCTTTTCCCCACTGTTATAAATTGGCTGTTTTGGAGGCACTGATTTACTGCAGGTAGGACTGCAGTCCCTTCTTCATGAAATACAGCAGCTGAGAGGAGCTAAGCACACATTGCACTGGTGTAGCTGGTCTGGTTTATGGCAACTCTGATGTCACATCCACTCACCAGCATTTGTTCATGCCATTAGGCTGGTTCTCATGTTACCAGAGCCAGTGCGAACTCCTGTAGAAAACTACTCCTGTAACCTTTGTCCTGATGCTTTTTCCCAGTATATGTCAACAGTAAAGTGGGGAAAAAGCATATACTTTGTAAATCAATTTCAAGACTTTGGAATAAAAATGTAAAAGCTAAAATATTCGCATAAATTGCTGTGCTGTGCACTTGTGGAGGCTGGGGGAGAACCTTATGCCATATATTTGTTATACATATGTTCTTTCTTTTGGTGATTAGAATACAAATATCCAAAGATAACAGCAAGGGAAAATATTTCATCTGTGTTAAATCCCAATGTGTTGTTTGACAAGGACAAGGACTCAGCATTACCAGATTTTTAACAGCAAAATATCATTTTGGGAAATGTTAATTGAAAGAGAGCACTGTAATTCTAATCTTGGGTTAGTTGTATCATTTTTTCTTGTCAAGAAGAAGAAAATATGACATTTCCCTCTTATGCCATGGAAAAATAAATCATTTAGAAGCTTAAAAATAAATTTGATTTCACTTAACATGAATATTTACTTTCTCCTGAAACTGCTTTGCAAAGTATAGCGTTACTGAGCAGAACCTCTGCTCTGCTTTTTGCAGCTCTGATCTGTTCTTGGTTTTGTTTTGGAATAGTTCTAAAAAAAAGTAGCATGAGTGCTCTTAAAGAACTTACTGCTCACCTTAATTAGGTTTGGTATTTTTCTTTTTCTTTCAAGGCCAGAGGTTCATTATGCATCTCTATTTTTAATTATCTTCAAAACTATTAAACTATGAAGGTGCAACTGAAAGAATTTGAGGATGTTTTTGTTTTATTCTGGTGTTTCTTTTTTAAGTGCTTCAAATGTTTCATACCATTTTCTTTGTAGTCTTTATGGCATCCAGTAAATAACAGAAAAAATGTGCCTCATAAAATACTCAAGAGGTTCTAGTCTTGCCAAAAGGCACAGTGCACTGCAAGCTTTTATTGAGGAGTAAAATTGGATTATTTAGTTTAAATTAATGCACCTGATGCCTGTCATACAGACCCTTGACAAAATTCAGCATATTCACTTAATATACAAGATGTGTGTGAGACAGAAGACCTGATTATTAAGTAAGAATTTGTCTACAGCTTGAAAGTCTTAACAATTTTCTGGCATGCTATTTGTGCACAAATTCACCTTAGTTTGAAAATAGGTTCTTTAAGTTGTGGCTTTTAATATCTTTGAAATCAGTTTAAAAACAATAAAAGCAATGCAGAGACTATTCCTCTGTTAATTGCTCTTCTGTTTCCTCAAAATTAAAAGTTCTGGATTAAACAGACATTAGGTGGCATAAATCAAGACCTATCTTAAGCCAGTAAATATACCAGCTGAATATCCTCTGCTCTCAGTAGTATTTCAGTGGAAAAAAAAAAAAAAAGGAAATAAAAAAAAGCTAATAAATTGAATTTTGGTTCATGTATACCTGTCTCATGTCAACAGTCTGTTGAAGGGCAGAGCTGAGATGATGGAAGGAGAAGTGTAAGATTTTTCTGCTCTAAAGAACTGTGTTGATTAAATGGTATTTCTTGATATTTAAACAGAATATATGGAAGTGATTATATTCAGTCTCTCACTTTGTCAATCATTCCCAAGATAGTTATTCCAGAACACATTTTTTTGCCTAAGCTCTACTCCTGAGAGAAAAGTAGAGGAAGAACATGAAGATCCAGAAGAAGAGAAGAACTTGGAGAAACATGTGAAGATTCCACCTTCACGAGGGCAAAAGATTGTACCTTGCCTTCACCTTTGGCAGTACCTGCTTAGGCTCCCAACAGCCTGTTCAGAGGTTGATTAGCTTTATTTACTACTTCCATCAATAATGCATTTGCAGTCAGTGGTTGGTTTGTTTAAGTTGTGTTAACCAAGTGTTTAGAAAAGACTAAGACCAGGATATATGTACAAATGTTTCTCTGAGTAATCAAACTTGCGTACTTGTTACATCGAAGAGCTGTTCCCAGTGCTCCAAAGCTACACATCATATTCGCGGTGTGCTACCAAATGGTAGTGTTTGGGCTGTATCCTTTCCCAGTGCCACATCAGTGGACTGTATGATCACTCACGCACAAAGTCCCATAACAGTACATCAGAAGCAGTCCTTGGTTATTGTATTGGCTGTTGCATTTGCAGTTGTAAACAACAAGAAGCATTTATAGTTAATAACTGTATTTTATTGTAAGACTAGAGTTACAAAGACAGACTGCTTCTCCAATACTGCCAATTCTGTTCCATTTAATGAGAATGTATTGCCATGGCAACCAATGGCATTAGTATTTTTAAAAAGAAGTAATTAAACTCTCTAAGTCAATTTGCCCTAACTTGTCAGATTAGGAAATAGAATGATGTTTATTGCTTTCTACTGAAGCAATGTGGTAGCTAGGAGGGCCAGCAGGGTTGGAGCTACCTGAGGAGACATCAAGTCTGTAGCCTTTTTGTTAAACTATTCTTTTTCGAATATGTGGCAGGTGTGGGAAGGTTCAATGATAACTTATGAACATTTCCATTCCAACTGGATCCATAGGGTGCTGGCTAAATGGGGACATAAAATTAAATATAAAGACTTTGCTTTGTGACTAGGTGACTATACAAAAGACCGGGATGCTCTGATGCTATTGAGACATATATGCGTGAGCATGATATGAAAAACAATATCTTTGTGAGAACTGTCCATTGAATGAAACAAATATCCCTAATTCAAGCTCTGCTTTTGTGATGTCAGATCTATTCGCTGGCCCTCATATGCTGTACAACGTGAAGTCTGTTCTGAAGATGCATGATGTCCTAAGATCATAATGGAAGGAAGGGACCAAGCCTGGTGAACTCTTGTAAAACACAGGGATCTGGAAAGTATCCAGTTCCCTTTTCTGTAGCATGATTCACAAAAATTATTCACCACTCGGAACATTCTCTGCTCAGAGACAGCTTTGGGGATACCCAGAACATATGGGCCAGACACACAGCAGGATGGAAGAGAGAGGCTCTTTTCATGCTGCCTTTGATTTTGGTTGAAGTTACTGTGAGCTTTTCCCCATCCCTGTCAAGCCACATCTTGAAAACTACAGCTGTCAGCCATCAGATCCTAAGTTTATTTTAGCTACACTCCACTTGTGCCCATTAGCTCAAAAGAGAATGAGTCTTGAGCAGAAAAAGCAGGGAAAAGCCTCATAAGTGTTTTTATTTTTAACTGTGAAAAGGCTCTGCTTGAGCATCAGAGACAGAAGCAACAACACAAGAAGCTGCAGAAAGTTTAAAGCATTCATTTTTTTTATTGGTCCTGATGTTTGGTATTCCATGTAATTAATATGAAAGAAGATACAAAGAGATCTTTGTAGAATATTTGATATCTTGCTTTCTCTAGTACAACAGAAGACCCATTTAATTAACTATTTTTATGTTTGGTGGCTGAAACTGGAAATGATTTTTCTTTCAGATTTGCCTGAATGTCACATTTCAGTTTTCCATACCAAAATGAAGCTGGAGACAACCTAGTCTTGGTTTAGAAGGAATTTTGTTATTGTTGTGATTTCTTAATATAGCTCTGAACTTACCCATATAAAATTACAAAGCATGCTTGTTTTTCCTTAAAGTGCAAATTTTTCCCATCACCTAATGAATAATTTTAACCTCTCCACAATTGATGATAGTTTTGTTTTCAGTGAATTTATGGTAGGAAAAAAAGTCCCATTGTCTTTGGGAAGATGGAGGGATTAGCCTAAAAATACACTTTTGAATTCTTCATATTTGTATTCAGCTCCTACCGTACCGTATGTCTGCAGGCTTATTTGAATGTCCCCAACATATGCCTTATTTCCCTCTCCCTTCCTCAAGTATGCTGATACGTGGCATATGACAGGGGTCTATCCACTCTTTATTGTCTTTGAACTGGTCTCTGTCCTGACAGTCTCACTGAGTGTCCTATTTGAAACCACAAGAAATGTGTGAAAGTTTAATTAGGTCAATCTGCTCAATGTAGGTGCCTTTTTAATTTATTGTTGTGAATATGGAGCGTTTTCATGATGACGTTCCCTCTGACAAGCAAGAGTTTACAAATTGTTTTCAAAGCTTCCTGAGTAGATGAGTAATGAAGCAGGAGAGTAGCCTGCCACCACATATTATTTTCTTCCTTCCCTCAAAAGCCTGGTTAGCTGATAAGAAAGCAAGAGGGCATTTGTCATGCAGGCTTTTCTTTCCCAAAGTGAAGCTGCTCACCTCTACACCTGCTCAAAACCTTGGGGGAGGTAGGGATGAGGGAAAGGCTCTGCAACGGTTTAATCATGCTTGCGCTTACAGCAAGACTGGAAGAAGGACTCTGGCACCGTCAGAACATCCTTGTGCGTCCCTCAGCTATTAAAATGTGGAAAGAGGTATGAAGAAAGCAATAATGATAGGAGTCACAGATATTAAAAGACACAAATAAGGAGTAGTGAAATATTGTGTAATTTGACAGCAATGAGGAAAATCCTGAGAAATCTATCACATCTGTGCTCGTGGTGTTAGGAAGGGAGAGAGAGCTGTTAGGAAGGCACAGAGTGTGAACTCAAAGTACTTTTATGCAAAGGCTACAGTAATGAATTTTAATCTTGCCTGAGAGCAGTTTTTAAGATAAGTAAGGATAAGGGGAGTTTGGAGTATTATTTTTTTTTAAAGACAATAAATTGAAGTGAGTTGTTAAAAAGTAGTGCTGCCTGGAACAGGTCACATTAAATCAGTGAGCAGGTAAAGAGGGGCAGGCTAAAGGGGGAGTATATCAGGATTGAATTTTGGATCTCGGAATCATGGCTCAGCAGGGACACTACTTCTTCCATTCAGTTCCCTTTCCCCTGCCTCCTTCGTTGTAGTAACCCCTGTGGATAGAGCTCCAATTAATAAAACTTACCTTTATGTATGCATTATCATAATACAAAGGCTCAAGGGGCACACAAAATCCCTTCATGCCTGAGCAAATTTAAAACTCATGATTCTCCTGGGATGCTTGCTGGGAAATAGAGAATGGGAATAAAGGGCATTCTAACATTTCTGCTGAATGATGGCTACTCTTTGCAAAGTGCTGTGAAGCTTGATAGATTCTGAACATTTATGGGAACCTTATTGCTATTAGATCCTGTGAAATGACTATAATTAAAAATGCTGGTTCTTTTTACACGGAAGATCTGCACTGTGTGTTAAATCATTTTCTTGGAAGAGCCTGGGAGAAATTAGAAATGTGATTGGTACAATAAGAGCAAATGACCAGAAATATTTAAATTGCCAGTGTCTTTTAATGGCAAATACTGTGAAAGATGGGTTTGAATGCACACGTACACTGTCCCACATTTTATCATTGGGACACTACTGCATGCTAATGATTACTGTTATTAATAATTCTGCTTTTGTATTGTTTGGTCTGTTGTGTGTCGAGAAGGTTCAGGCCCATCGTAGGTTGTGCTGTACAGAATGTTTATAGGAAAATAGCTGCCCCAAAAAACTGTTAGAATCTGTAAGGTATGTAATGACAGAGTCAGTTAAAAAGGTAGGGTGAAGGGGAAGTAAATAGCCCAGTAGTGCAATTACGGCAGAGTTATGAGTGGTCAAAACATTCTATTTCCCTAACCATTGCCAAGTGGTCTTCAGTGTGTTAAAAAACCCAACTCTAAGCTAAGATTTGAACAATAACTTAGTGATGTTGGAGGATTTTTACCATATGTGCACATTCAATGCAAGTCCATTAACCAGATTTAATAATGCTTTGCAGAACTACAGTTTTCATTAAGAATCACCTTGGAGTGCTAAAAGGGACAAGTGACAGGATGAGCATGTTAAATAAAGAGATGTTTACAATTCAGCCTTCTGAATGTAGAATATTCTAACTCCCAACCTGTATTTCTCCTAGAGTGAACACAGTCAAGTAATGTCTAGGGACTGGGAGGAGCCCAAAGAACCATGATTTGCTTACACATGATGCTGAGTGTCTAACTACAAGGAAATCCGCTTGTTCCAGAAGAGAATCATGGATCTCTAAATGCCTTCTTGACTAAGACAGAGTCACAATAAATAGCATGAAGTGGTTACCTGAAGGCTTTTCACTTTTATCTAAAACCTTGTATGCAAACGAGGTATCAGTTCCTCATTTGTAATCACATGTTGAGCGAGAAGCCAGCCACAGATCTGTGGTGCAGTTTTTATTTTGTTCTATGTTTCGTCCGGTTTTGTATGTGTTTATTTATTAAAGTCCTAAGTGAGAGTGGAGGGGTATTTCTTCTTGGTTTTACAGCCTCACTTCATGAAAGATTTTTCTCTCAATAATTTTGATAAAAGAGGTTGTATAAAGTCTCCCTTCCCAATCCCAAAACATTCCTAGAAAGGCAAGGTCATTCCTTAGTGACTTCATGTACACGTTTGCTTTTAGCGATACCATATAAATTCCCATAGAAACAAATTTAATTAAACTGCCAATCTTGCTAAGTCATGTAGTTAGTAGCTAGTAGATAAATAAAATTATCTCAAATTTATTTGTTATTTATTCTCTGCCTTTAATCACACAGTAGTAATTCCATAATTGAATTAAAGTACTTAACCATTCTAATGCAAATTGACCAACTTATAATTCTTCAATGAGTAAATTACTGCAAATCAGGTACCCATGATATCAACATTATTCATTTGCAGTTAATTTATCTTCATAATAATTGAGCTAATTTTTATTTATTCCATAACTGGATGTCTTTTTATTTGTGATGGCTGAACATTAAAAACTTGGATGGCTTCATAGAAATAAACTCTCTACATTGTTTTCTTTTCTTTTTTAATTAAAACCAAAAATCAGACAAGAAGAATCCAGGAAGTATACAGATCATAGCAGCAGGCCAGCTTTCACTGCAGTTTTAATAATGTGCAAACAAGTGAACTGTAGATGATAAGAACATCACTGAATAGCTGCGAAGAAACATAAAATGTCCTTATCAAAGCATACGGTCTGTCAAGAACTCCTTTTTAACAGCTAAGAAGAATAGAATGACTTGCTCACAAAGAGGAATGGTCCTTAATAAGAAGATATTTTAATTAGAAAAACTACTTATGATTTAACAGAATATTTCAGGAAACTTGTGTGCTGCTTCAAAAATATGTTTATTTCACATCTAATATCCTAACGAGGAAGAATTTACTAGAGAAACTAGGAGCAGACAGGTCTTTAACTGCAGTAAACAAGTCAACAGCTGCACATAGCAAACACTGGGTTGTGAATCTGAAAAGCCAGTAAGGCGGGAGTTAACTTCCAACAGAAGGTCAATTTCTCTGCTAGTTCAAACAAGGTAATTGGACAAGCTACAAGTACCAGAGATTTTGATCTGAAACAGGTGGAAATGTAGCTTCTTGTAATTGATGGCTAATTAACTGCAATTACCATTTGGTAAACAGGTGCCCTTAGCAGTAGAAAAAGCAGTGGTGGAGGGGAGGGTGTTTCTGCTGCTACATGTTTTTTAGGATTGTTAAGAGCTTAGAGAAAGGTAATTTATTTTTGTTCAGCTATGGTTATTCTTATGAACTTTGTTGTCTTTGTCTCACATAAGTAAAATAATTTCATGTGAAGAGCTTCTTAGAAAAAGAAAAGATACATGTTGCTGACTGTTTTTGAGAGAACTTTGTCAGCTACTTAGAGGGGTGAATTATAGTTCTAATATAGGGAAAGTTGTGCTGACAAGTTTATAAAGGCTATAGCCTTTTTATTTTCTTTTATAATTGTTTTGCTTAGTCTTCTGCTTTGTTTCTTTTGCTTTTTATTGGTTTGTTTTTTTCAATTTATGTTCTTAGGATGTGGTTTTGCACGAAATTAATCTAGTGTGTTTGGTTGTGGGATATCTATCTGTAGATATGGGGGGGGGGGGGAAGCTGTTCATTGTCTAAGGATCACCAAGTCTTATGATAAAACAAACTTATTTTGATAGTTAAGATACCAGGAAGGTAAATGGTATTTATGTGCTGTAGTATGCTTTAAACCTTATTTCTGTTTATGGGGTACTCTTTGATGCATGAGTATTGTACGTGATCATTGTCATGTGAAGTCTTTCAGAAAAATAATAGTAAGCTTTGTAGACCCCAGTATCAATTGTTTGTGTAGTCTCTTATTTTCACTACCTTACAGGCTTCAGAAAAGCTTCCCTTGCAGGTTGGTGTAACTAAGAGGAGTCAGATTTGAATTTCTAAAGGAATTAAGTAGGAATTGCTTTTACTGTTTCTGAAACAATAGTTTGAATTTCCTTGTTAGAAGGAGACAAGAGCTTAACATCTTCCCTCCTTTATACTCTTATAGTTACTTGCAGTAACTTTCTGCTAGATGGTTTTGACAAAACAATTTGAGGCTCTACAGCATAAGCTTATCAGTCTGTCATCAGCTGACTGGTGGAGGTGGACCAGTGATGTGAGATCACATGGTGCTTTTTTGTTCCCTTGTTGGAATGATTCAGAATCTTCTTAGCTTGCTCCTGTCTTTCTTGAGTGTCTGAATACATAACAGGAGTCTTCCCTAACAAAAATTCCTGTCATATGATTGCTCAATTATACTTGTCTGTACTAAGTCTACAATGACTAATCCAATAGAAGCTTGGAATGGGATTGTAAATGCTTCTGCAGTTATTAGATGCCTTTATAATACCCTTACTTTTTAACTTTAAGTTAAAATATGTTAGTTTCTGGCTCTTTTTGACAGTGACAAATAAGTACCAGGCACAGTGGGAGCTCCGAGCACAAAGTGGCTTACTTGAAAGAGTTTTACCCAAGGTTAGAAATTAAGGTTACTATAAAAGGCAGCTAATTGGATTGCAGAGCTTGTTTCCTGTTTAAGAAACATCAGATGTGCAAATCCTCCCATTGTTATGTTTGCCACGTATTAATAATTAAAGGTTTTACCTGAAAACACTGGACAATTGCATGTATATAGAAGTGTGTGTGTGTGTGGAATCTTTCTTTTTACAGTATACTGGTGAGAAAATGATGGCTGATACCTGATTAGGGTAACAAATGTACAGGAGCTGTAAAACTCAGCTTCTGGATAGTCTAAATGAAGGGTTTAATTTGAAAACATTGTTACAAATCTGGCTGGACTTTAACTCTCACTAACCTCTGGCTCCTTGAGTTTCTACTAATGAGGTGCTATTTATCAAACTCTACTATGAGCTGTACTTTCTTTAAAATGATTCTGCTGGCAATATAATAATTTGATTCTAAATCTGTCACCTTTGCAATCTCTGATCATTAGAATTATCCTCTTGTCAGTTGCTTTCACTTTGCACTTAAAATATAATTTCTGTCTTGACAATGGACATGTGTTGGCTTAATCCAAAATGCCCTAGCCAACAATTCTTTGAGTGTATGCTTTTTTTTTTTAATCCTATATGAGAATGAAATGTATCTCAAAAATATTATATTTCTGTGATTTAAGCTGGCAATTTTCTGAAGATGCTAGTGCTGTGACCTTATGTGAAAGTACCAGCAACGTGTAGAGTAGAATGATGGGAAGTGGATGTTAAGTATCTCCCAGAAACATGGGATAATGGTTGTTAATTATTTTCTTCTATTAATTCAGTAAATCTGTAACATAGTGTGGTGTAGGCACTGGGAATTTATTATTTCCCAGTGCTCCTGTTAGCAAGGTACAGTGAAAAGGTATTTTTTAACCATTAAAGGAATGAGGTTCTGAACCAGTCTCACAATACCTACAGCAGGGCAAACAATCTAAGTGTTTGTAAGCTGTGTTACTGCATGAAACTTTTATGATGTGTTGGCAACAACAGCATAGGCTTAGACTTGTTTCAGGAGGCTGCCTCACTACAGCTGTTACATCCCTGTTGTTTAGCCCCATTTTGCCTCCAGTGTGGGGCAAGCAGAAAGGTGAAGTGAGTCAATGAAGCGCAGACAGCTGTTATTGAAGAGGGTAAATTAGAGCCCAATCTGGCATTTGTGTTCCACCCTCAGGTCCAGAAGAATTTAGCCAGGTTATTGGAGTGTCACAGCTGCTGATTTCCTGTACAGGAGTGGGAAAATAGTCTGGTTTTTCCTAGTGTTGAATGGGCTTGCCCTGTTAGATTATGGTGTGGCTTTTGGTTTCCCATGTCTTTCATGCTGTCTGGTGAATTGGCAGAGATGAAGGAAAGCATCAGTATTTTATAGCAAGGGAAGAAAAGCAACTACAAAAAGAAAGAAATTACTCAAGTCTCTTACCACACAGGGTCATTGACCATGTGTTTTTTCTCTGCAGTTGAGCCAGGATGGTAAACCAGCATCCTTTTTTTCATACTTGTCAATGCCAAAAAAAATCAAATTCTTCTGGAATGGAGGGACTTGATATCTTCAAGTATTACAACCTATTCTGCAGTGAATGTTTCACTATGACCTTAGCACCAATTTCCCTGAAGTATTGTTTTGTTATGTACATAGTCTGAACTGTGGGCAGTTTTATTTAAAAAAAACCAAATTGACAGACAACACAAAATCAAAAACACGACCTCATGCTGATCAAGCCCGAATGACTTAGGAAGCTGCTGTTTCTCAGACTCTGTTATCTTTCAGCTGAAGATTACAGTTTATGGAAGAGCTGTTTGACTGTTTCCCTTTATGCTCAGGTTATTTTTGGTCTCTGAAGCTAATCCGTGACATTTCGTTTCAGTGATATCACCATCTCTGCAAACTGGAATCGTTGTCACTGTCCGTGAAGAGGTATGCTCCTGGCACCACTGGCATCTTGTGAGATGCTGCTCCCCAGAGAAACAGACAAGCTGCTGGGGTTCAGTGCAATTCAGAAGAGAAGTGGGTAAGCACACTGAGGTCAGTTGACAACCTCTTCTGCATTGTGTCTGTAGGCAAAAGTCTGTATTCAAGGATTAGAAGAGGTTTGAAACTCCTTACACTGAGAAATGTGTGCTTGTTGCAAGTCTTAGTATCCCGTTGCTAATTATCTTCACACTTTACTTTCCTCAGTAATAATAGGTGTGATGCTAATGGTGATATCGTACGCTATTTGTGATTGTAGCTTAGTGTAATTGAGAGTAATGATAACATAATAATGATAATGGTCTCATACTGCAGCTCTGTCTCTAGGCAGTGGAAGTAGGATGGTAATTCCTTGTCAGTTAATGAAGAAAAAATAAAAAATGTTGCTTGGGATCTGCAAAGGGAATAGTGAAGAGTCTAGGAAAATGGCTGTAATAATCTTCTGAAAAATCTGATACAATATGTTTAAGATCTGCCAAATATGTTTTTGGGAACAGTAAAGACAGTTGTGTTTAACAAGGCATTAGCATGATCTGTGGAAACAGATGTTCTCCCTCAAGGAAAATGATGAAGCATTAATTACAGGTAGAGAAGAGTTGAAACAAAGACTGGAAACCTGCTGCTACTGGAGCCTTTTTTTTTTTTGGTAGAGCTAATTTATTGTAGCTAACTGTGGAATACAAGTTCTAATGAAGATGAACCTTGAAACCAGGCAGGTAAATATATTGTTCTATGGCCCGACTCGATACGTTCAATTTACATCATGTTGGAAATTAAGCTTGATATGAATTGCAGTGGTAATGAGCAGTCTGCCCTGTGATTCCAATGCAATCACCTGATGATGATAACTGCCTTACAAATGCCAAGGACACTTACTTACCCCTACTTAGAGCAAATGACTTCCTGGACCACATCAGTTACAGCATGATGGAGGCGCAGTGTCCTCCCTGAATTTATTCATTTTCATTTAGATGATTAAATGTTGCTGTCTGTAGTAACTGTAAAGCAGAATTGCCTTAACTAAGATGGAATAGGTCAATTTATGGTTGGGTTTTCCCAGTCTGAAAAAGGCAGTCAATAGAGGCAGGAATCCTCACTCCTGTATACTTACGTGCAAGAAGTGGGCAGTGTGTGTATATAAACGAACACTGAGAGATGACACTCAAAGCAGAATAGCTGGGAATTTCTGGTAACCAAAGCTAGGTGTGAACATGTAGAAAATAAGAATTAGTCTTTAAAAGCTTTTCATCTCTTTAATTAGTATACAGTATCAAAATCTCTGTTGCTCATTTTTACTTCATGTTTAAAACAATTGCTAATTTGCTTAATTGCATGCTTAAGCTGTTATTATCTCTCTAGAAAGCACAACTGAAAGTCTGAGTTGTTTCTGTACTTTTGTTCTACCCGGCACAGTGCTGGGATACTCAGAGGGATATGAGCATTATTTTTGGAGCTCAAAAGCAGCATAGCTGCATTACTGCACTACTCTGCCAGTACTAAGGCATCCTATCAGGCTTAGGTGTAACGCTGTGTTAATGCAGACATATCACTCCCCTGCCACAGGGATCCTGTTTTGTCACACAGCTGGACCTACACAGAAAGCTGTTTATGCTATGAGGGCAGTTAGGGCAAAGGGTAAAGAAGCATAAATAATAATAATTGGCTGAGAGTTTTTACAGAACTCCATTCTAGTATCATATGCTTATAGCAGTCATCTAAATAAGTTGTTTAATATTCAAATCAAGCTAGGATACAAAAAGTTAGACATGTCAAAATAATTTTATTTGCTTTTTAATCCTTGAGAACACTTCTCATTCATGAAAACCTGGTTTCTTCACACCTTACTATCTGGTAAATATCCATTTGTGTTTACCAACTGATTTAATTATGAAACAAAATCATATGAAGCAGTTCTATCATGGAATCTAGTTGCTTTTATAGATATGAAGATCAGAAAGTATTTTCAAGAACGTCTTGGTTTTGCCTGGGAAAGATGACTTTATAACTGGAGTCTTGTAGGGACAAGTGCATGTGAAGTTTGCATCAGTAAGTGATCTGTTGTGTTAAACAGTGTAACTAACAGCGAAGAGTTACAGGCTTAAGAAATACAGGCATTGATCATGCAACTAGAATTATTGGCGAAGTTGATTGCAAGCAAAAAAAGGGCCATATATTGATCAGGTTATAATGAAGATTGAATGTGAAGAAACTGGTAAAGTAATAATCCATTCCTAAACAGAATAGGTAATTCTGTTGTGAAAGGAAGAAAATTAAATGCTGCTTAAAAGATTGCAATTTCTTGCGTTTTGGAATTCAAGATAGTTCAGCATATCGTAGTTCTCCGACCAGCATTGAAAGATGCTTATGCAGCAAGCCTTCTAGTTCATACCTATAATAACTCTAAGGGTGTTTTAAATTTTTCCAACACCAACCTTCTGCCTCCTCAAAGTCTGTGTGGTTCAGGTTGAAATAGAAGATGCACATGAATTACATCAGCTGGCAGAACTGAAGCTTGAACTTACCTTGCTATGGAGACCCTTCAAAGCCCCTGGGAATAACATTGACCTCAGTGTAGAAGCAGTGCATGCTTTTAATGGCAGACATTTACCTGAAAATCAGGCTGATCTATTTTCTCAGAGAATTCCATTGACTTATATTCAAACAAAATTTTCTTCTGAAAAGCCAGACTGCTGTTCTCCAAATCAGCAGCTCTGGCAGAAGGCAGGTGGACTGAATCTTCCCTGTCAGTACAAATCTACCAATTGATTTCAAAGAGATTGAAAATGAATTGTTATTTCAATTCCTGGTGAGTTTTTCATGGGAATTTCAGTGCTATAGTAGCTGCTTGATCTCAGCTCTAGTCCATGTGTGCTCCTATTGCGTCAGACCTTAGTCTTCAGATGGTTTTAGAAGAAGAAAGAGTACAAATGGAACCACTGCTACCTCTCTCTTAACATCCCTGGGTGAGATTATGCCAGACTTGCTTGCTGGAGACAAAAGCTGGGGAAAAAGCTAGAGTAATTTGATTAAAAATGCATATAATCATGTTTCTGGGCTACACTTGTTTGTGTGTGTGTTACACTTTTTTCTCTTTCAAACTGCTCCTGTGAGATTGTGTACTGATTGCACCAGGTCACATATCTACATCAGACAGGCTGGAATCCCTTTTTGCCAAGGACTCCTACAAGATGCCAAGATCCCAAGGGGGATTTTAGAATTTATTACAACAGGTTAAGACAAGAAGACTGAGGTAGGTAGGAGAAGAATAATTGAAGATGACAGTTGTCGGATAGAATAGTTTGCATTCCTGCACATCTGCATTGATGCACTGTGGTGTATTCCTCAAATAAAAGCTGACACTGCAACAACAAATTGGTCATTCCTAGAGGAAAAACAATAGCCTTTGGTTGATTAGCTGTCAAGAAAGTGCTGTTCTTTTCCAAAAGCTGTTGGTGAGTATTTACACTTCACTGAACAGGACTATGGAATCAAGTTTGGCTATCATCTTGAGTTTTTCCTACAGAGGAAGTTAGATATTCTACCTCAAAAACAGCCTCAGTCCTGGGGGAACAGCATTCACTTCATCCTTTCATTCATTTTCTTTGTTGTTTCCTGGATAAATATAAACCTTCATTTAAGTTGTAAACATGTTACTGCTGCCGAAAGTGTATTTTTTCAGTTGACGCTTCTGTGAATCTTACGGCCATATCTTTTGACTGTCAGCCAACTGCAGAGGTTGTTTTAGTTGTCAAAGCAAGTTATTCCTGATGTAGGACTGCCGGTTATATCTTGTGAGACATGCAATTTGGATGGAAGCAAGATAACAAGGCTTTTGATGAGAACAGCCAAAAGCTGGAACATAAGATTTTATTTTTTTTTTAGTAAACAAGGATTGTTCTTCCTAGAATGTCTTGTTTCAGAGAGCAGTATTCCCTGTGGGATGAGAAGCTGTCCAGCCGCTGCACTAAAGATAGATGTACTCCCAACTCTGCCATCTCCACGGCAAATGGAGGCAGATGGTGCAATGGTGTCCCTGGACCACATGTTCTTTGTTTGCTCAATTGGTTCTTCCTTTGTCTATTTTTCTGTAATTCTGCACTGGTTTCTCCACCTTCTCATTTGTGAAAGATGAACTGTTTCTTCACTGAATCCTGTCTGCTATTTTTACTTTTTCCCCTGACCGTGCTTTTAAGTGTCATGTTCTTGGAATTGCCAAGAAGTGGCTTTTTGAGCATTTGAGTCAAAAAGCCATGACCAAAGCAGCGTAAGGTATGAAAAAAATGCATAGTTCTTTCAGCCTTCTGAATAGTGCATTTTCTCACTCATGGTGGTTTAATTTCAGTGACTTTGCTCTAAGTGTTCCCAGTTTGTCACTTGCTAGTTTTCCTAGTCTAACTGCTGATAGATTGAAAAGAATTGATTGTAATTGTTTTGTGTGACATTTTGCTTAGCTACTGTAAGTTGAGTCTGCCCAACTTGGGCATCATTAGGAAAAATCATATGTTCCATAAATATTTTTATTAAAGCTTTATTCCCCAGCTGGAAGACAGAATTACCATTCTGAGATAACTGACAGGCATAGTGCTAAATCAACATTACACTGTCAGAATACAGAGATAAATTTAGTCAAAATAGGCTGTTACTACTAAAACGCTCCCATTCTATAACACAAAGTACTGCATATTCCTAATAATGTTGAGTGAGCTCTTAAGCAAGTAATTTCTTTTAAAATTCCAATTAGAGTACATTGTTGCTGAGAGAGATGCCTTGTTTTATCCTGTAGCTGACAAGCAATAGAGACATAATTTATTAGTATGATGGAAGCAAGCCCTTAAGACGAAGCAACATGTTTCTGGTGGCCTGCAAGATTCCCTAGTGTCCCTTTATTTCTTCTTTTCTCTTGTGTGATATTAATAAACTCCTGCAGTCCTGTCACAAGCAAGTTATTCCTAATCATTTAAACAGAAAAATACATGTGAGAATTTGATGAGGAAGACTTGTAAAAGTTGAGTTAATTTACGGTGTCCAGTGACTTCTCTCCAGCACTGGTCATACCAGATGCTTTGGTACCTGCAGTCCTTGCAACAGTGCAGCAACTATAGAAATTTAATTTCTCTCTGAACTCTCTTTGTTAGGAGTTGGCTGCTGGTCTGTAAAAGGATTAAATGTCTTTACCTGTTCCTTTAGTTGCTCTAATCACTGCTAGATTTGAACTTGGGCATTCTTTTCACTGGCATATCCCTGTTACTGAACATGTCTTGCTACTAGTAGTATTTGGTGAAGTACTTGTCTCCATCTTGAAAACATCTCCCTTTTGGCTTTGTTCTGTGTCCTCATGCAGGCATAAAAAGGTCGTGTTAGCAAACCTTTCCAAATGTGGTCAGAGCTGGCTGCTACAAGCGTGCTTTCTGTCTCTGCCAAGCTGAAGGCAACCAGAGAGATGAACCAGCAAAGAGAAATTGAGTAAAGCAAGTAACTGACTGGCCATGAATATCCTCCTCCCTTCAGTTTACTTAGGTGCATGACAGATGTTTACCTACAAAGATTTATGAGTAGATTTATTTAGAAATATATGATCTGGCATTTGAACCATGTTCAGAATTAGGAACGTTTCAGAGGCTAAGTTGATGAATAGGCCTATTTGTTGAGCCAGGTAGGGTGAAATGTAATTTTAAGGTGCAGAAGATTCATCTAGAAGGAGGACCTACAAATGTATGCCTATTTGAGCGGGAGACAATGTTGGCACAAAACTAAATGTAATAAAAAGTCTCTGAATAACTTCCAATTGAAATTTAAAGACTTGCTATTTATACCATGGTTTAAATTGAATGTTTCAGTTTAGCAGGTTTTTTTAACAAAACTGAATTTTGGAGGAAGATGGCTGAAATCAGTCCTACAGGACAGCTCACATGACACTAAAGAACATGCTGCTGTTCTTTCAAGCAAGTCCATTGAAACTTGCAGGAGTGTCTCAAAACTCAGTGGAAGATGCTGTTAAAACAAAAAATTTTAAGGAAAATCAGATGAAAGTACTGAAGACATCAACGCTGATATGTGCTAGTATATCTTATAAATTAATCAAATTATGTTGGAGACAAACACTACTTCTTCTACAGTACTGAGATCTTTAATAAGATTTCAGCTAAGTAGAATCTGACAAAAATTATGTCCTTTTTTAAACTTATAAATCACAACCTGATGTTTGTTGACCTTCTTTCCCACCCCAGTAAAGTTTGGAAGCACGGTTTCATTAATTTCAATAATTTTGAAGTATGTTTTGCATTTTCATATTCTCAAAACTAACGTGAAATTGCGTCTTTTCAAATTTCTGCTGTATGTTAAAATGGGCTAATAATTACAAAACTTTAACTAGAGATTAGATGGAGCACAGCTGTTCTCTGAAAAATGTCAGTTTTCCATTTGGGGCTGTGGAGGGAGAAAATGTCAAGAAACTGCCAGACAGTTCTCCCTACTGTCACATGAAGGAGAACCAATGGAGAAAATTAACCTGATTCTATCAACCCTTGTAGCACAGTATGCAAGGCTAGGGCAATTATTTTTCCAAAAGAAAATTCTTCACTGAGATTTGTTTTTCTAACTTTCATCCATCACCCGAAGAGACAGGGAACAAGTAAAGGCTGAGATATGAATATCAAAAATAATGCCAAGAGGATGTTCTTGCAAAGCAGTTTGAGGGAGGCTTTAATACTTTCCCTATAGATGATGTTGTATGTTGATTAATCCATATCACTTCACTCACAGATGTGCAAAAATTCCATCAGATGCTTTATTGCCTACAGAGGGAGTTGCAGTTAGAGTTCACCTGTCGTCTTTTCAAAATTTATTTTAAGAGGGGAAAACAATAGCTCTTCCCTGAAGAGCTGCAAAAGTTGAAGCCTGTTCCACACTCCTTTTCTTTATAGGGAGTAGTCAGTCCCCTATCAGTCAGTAGTGTCCTTTAAGCACAATGACATGGTCTCATGTTTTCTTAAGAAACCTCATTTTCCAAGATATCAGATACTGAGTGGGCTGGGGGAAGGAGTCCTGCTCTTGTCTGCAGGAAATCTCTTTTGCTGCTAGAAGCTGGGATAAGGGGCAAGTTTAGATGCTGGTGGGGAGGGGAGTGAATACAAGCTAGGGAAGTTTGAAGTGGAAGGGAGAAGGGAAGTGTACAAGGAAGGAGCTCTACAGTCTGGTATAGGTCTTCTGGATCACATGCTGTACTGGTGAATAAAGCAATACAAGTCATGCACAATTATAAAGCCAGAAGACAGATACTCAGGTTAAGAATGGAGTTTCAGAGCCATCTGGTTTCACTTAGTGAAGAACAGATTACATTAGTTTTGAAGAGGGTTGGGGCTGTCCCAAAATGATTTTTATTTTCTGTTGAACAAGAAGGTCTAAAATAATTCTCATTGTCTTGCCAAAAAAACAAATAAAAATCAAGGATTCAACATTTCAACCCATTCTACTTCTATTGTAGAGAATATCCCAGTTATTTTTTTGTTTAGCTAGATAAACTAAGGCCAAAAAACATAAATAGGAAACCTAGCTCCTTGAGCAGCCCAACACTGTTTTCCATTGTAGCTTCCTACAGCTGTACATGCAGATCTTGCCTAGTAGAATGTCAGGCTGGGTTCTCTTACACCTTCCAAGGAACTGTGGGGCTATCTGAGAAGTTGCTATGAACTTGAGGATCTATGACTTAGAAGGAAAAAACCCTATAAATTAATATTGCTAGCCTGAGTACCCATAGTATGACTACCATAATGATCTTTTATGTTTATTATTTTCTCTCATTTCTGAAAAAAAGTGTCTTTTATAAAAGTAATTGTCATGAAGGTGAATGTCTGCACTGGCAGCTTCCTGTATAAGATCTGTTCAGAAGATTTTGTTCTTGTAAATATTAGGAATCAAAGATTTTTTTTTTTATTTTTTTTTTTAATGTAGGATGAGCACCTCTGGCTGATGGTTTCCACTAGAACAAAATGACCAGCTACATCATAGAACAAGGCCTTGTTCTTTGACACCTGGAAGTGGATAAATCAGAGAACTGCTAGTCACTGTGCTGCATCCAGGAGCAGAAAGGGAATTTCTGCCACAGGCTTTGCTCCTCCTGTGGTAATCCTTTCATGTAGTAAGAGATGGCATCACATGGTCAGAAGCTTCTCTTTTCGTGTCTCTGCCTTATTTTTGCAACAGTATCAGCACTTATACCATGGATGTAGGGGAGTCACACGTGTGACACAGTGTAGTGCAGCTGGCTTAAGTTCCTCTGAGTGTGGTCCCTGTGATAAGGAAAGGAAGGGAGTTAATATTTCAGCCTTTTCTTTGGGGTAAATCCGGAGACCCACCACTAGTTTTAATTTGTATTTTCCTGAAGTGATGCCTTCTCTCCCTTTAGGACTGTGGCACCCCATCCACATGGATTTATCACCTTAAATGCACCCTCTTCACCATCATTTTCCAATGTAAATGATTATGGCAGGGACACAGGACACAGAACCACATAAGGCTGCTTGGAGTCATGTCCTTAGTAACAGTTCAAGGCATGCACAGAAGTGCATTGCTGTCATCTAGTGATGAACAATGACAGGTTTGCCAGTTGCAAATTAATTGTATGGATCACAGACACAGCTCACGCAGCTGTTACCAGGTTTACCGGCCAAATCTGTTATGGAAAGATCAATAGTGAGCTCTCTAACAGATGCTTGGGTCTGGATTGTGGCCAGTCCAGCAAGAAAGTAGCCCACAAACCTTTCCTCTCCTATGATATTTCCAGTTGGAAAGGAATCTACAAAAGTGCCTGGGGGAAAGATGGGAAGAGATTACATCATTACTATGATTCATAGGTTTGCTTTAGCACAAGTCATCAGAACTTGCCCCCTGTGAACTGTGTAGTGGAAGGCTGCAAAAGATATTGGAGGTGGTTGTGCTGGGTATGGTAAGGCAGAAACTGTACTTAAATACCTGCCTAACAACCAAGGCAATGCAGAATGTGGACCATTTCTTTGCTTGTTTGATCAGGAGCTAATATGTACTAGAAACAATGTCATAGTGAATTAAGACCCATGGGAATTATTTGTGCACATAGCAATTGCCAGCTTGTGCCTCCACCTAGTTAGTACATCCTGCCAGTAACCTGGATATCAGACTAGGACCCTGACCTATAACACAGTACTCCAGTAGAAAATTCTTTCACATGCTGTGTGGAGGAGCCTTAAAGCTTTTGTCCTAATGTCTAGTCAGGTTAAAAAAAAAAAAAAAAGAAATTGGCTTAAGACCAGGAAGTGGAGATTTAGTAGCCCTTTGAAGTGTTAGGGTCATCTGCACTTATTACATAACTGTCTGATGTCCACTCCCTCTTCAAATTTGACTGATGGTTTAATCCTTAATGAGCATCCAGTGGCCAATGAATTTCTCAGCCTAATTATATGCTGTCAGATAAAGTGCCTGCATGTGGGTTTTTAATTTTTTTTTTTTTTTAGTATGCCACCTTGCAGCTCTGATTAATGTTGGCTACCACCACTAACTATAGGATTGATGTATGCCAGCTGAAGTCCTAAATACAGAGGAATCTTTTGTTCTCCTCTGCATATACAATTTTTAGAAATGCAGTTATGAAGATACTGTGTATGGGCTCTCAGGCAAAAGCCAACCTGTCTTGGATCCTAGCTGCAGGAAAACACATGGCACCTTCAGATTTATGGCAGGAAAAGCTTTGTGCCCTAGACATCAGCAGTGTTATACAAATCACATCCAGGAGCACCAGAAAAGCTTTTCATTGATTAATATTCTGATCTCCACTGGCATTCTGTTTCACAGGGCATTATCCTTTTGTGATTGTAGACGTATAGATTTTCCTTGTCTATTAGCACCATGTCCTAAGGTGGTGGGAAGAGAATTATACCAGTTCTTTCATCTTTCCTTCTAGTGTTATTGATTATCATTTTCATAGCCACTCTCTGAAATTTGCCTTATGCGGAAGGTGACCCTCACAAAGAACCATGAAGACAAACCTGGTGAGATTCTAATGCTGAGCCAGGTCTTAGTTGGTTACCAGCTGGTTTTTACTTTTTTCATTTTACTTCTTGATATATCAGTGGAGATGCTGGTATTTTTCATGGTCCCTCCCATTTTCTGTGATCATATGTCGGTTTTTTGTTCACTGAGAAAATGTGACTTTCTCATCAATTAGCAGATGCAGAGATCATGCTCTGCATGGTTAGATCTATTCATTTAACCCATGCACCCAAATCTTAAAAATAAGCCCTTATAACAAGCACTGAATGTTACTAGGATTTAAAGACCATAGTGTTTTCTGGGTTTTGGCCCATGCCTTAAATAATTGGTTGGGAATCTAGATTGCAATAATTTTTTTCTTACAAATAAATACTATTTTTTTTCTTTTTGCAGCCCAGTTATTTATATCAAGTTCTGTGGTCTAGACACTTGCTCTGAAACAGTTTTCAGTGCATTCTGCTGTGCTGTTTATTGTAAAGATACTTTGCAGTTTCCAGGTTTCTTATTTCCCTCTTCCTTTTTTTTTTTTTTTTTTTTTCCCCCCTTTTTTTAAAATTTCATAGCTGACAGTATCTCCTAACTCAGTAACTTCAACTGCACACTACCTTCTGGGGCTTGAGATCTATAGCTTGGGAGTGGAGACTGAAGGAGGGGATTGATTATAGTACAGCTATATAAAAAGAAATTTTAAAAAGCTACAGACATGAATCTGTCAGAGGAGAAAATAATAATCTTCTTCCATCTTCTGGTGTGGATTCTTATGTTCTTTATTGAAATGAACAAAATATGGTTTGCTCCAAGGTCTTTTGTTTGATAACTTATCCTCTGTGTGCTGCTATCTCTCTTATCTTGTCTAAGCTTTCTTTTTATTCCCTGTTTTCTGGATTGTACATTAAGTTCTCTTGTTTGTTTAACATGAAGACCTCAGTGTGTCTCCTTGATCATTCTTAAAATTTCCGCTGCTGCATTTTAATGGAGGCAATACCTATCTGCTGAAAATATCTTCCATGTGATGAAATGACTTGGGGCAGTGTAAAGGGAAGGGATAGAATGTCTTGTTTAATCCTCTTCCCCTTTTTATCTTTAATTATTGAGTTTGAGCAAGAAAATGTTGATATTACTTAAAATTACTGCTGTAATGACATCCTTCTAGGATATGTGAAGCCAAATATCCACAGTGTACAACAAATTCTGAAAAAGCAGGATGCCTATGGTGAAGATAAGTATATGCCTTAAAGAATTCTTACACATCACCAAATGCTTCTTTGGTCCTGCAGAACAGAATAGAATTACTGAGGCTGGAAAAGACCTCCAAGATCATCAAGCCCAGCCTATGACCTAGTGCCACCACACTGGCTAGACCATGGCACTAAGTGCCACATCAGCCTTTCTTTAAACACATCCAGGGACGGTGACTCCACCACCTTCCTGGACAGTCCATTCAAATGTCTGATCACCCTCTCTGTCAGGAAGTGCTTCCTGATACCCAGTTGAAACCTCCCCGGCACAGATTCAGGCCATGCCCTTTCCTCCTGTCACTGGTTGCTTGGGAGAAGAGCCCGACCCCCACCTGACTGCATTCATTGCAGGGGAAGTTATCTCAGCCAGCTGCTTTAATGTCTACTGTAAGCTCCACTTCTCACTAATCAGCTTTTTTTGTCCCCAGGTACTATGTGTTTACAGAATATGTTTAACCTTTTCAAGGTGAAAGGCAGGGAGTGGGATGGGAGGTTTGATCTACCAATGGAGATGTGCTGCCCCAGCACATGAGAGAAAGCATCAGGGAAAAAAACCTGAAACCTTTCATTATTGTTTTCAGAAGTTTCCTATATTGATTTCTTCTGTTTAGCAGCAGGTGCCTATGCAGCATATCAGCTCTGTGGGAAGCCCTAATCAATAGCTCAGTGCAATGGCCTGACAGTTATTTACTCATCAGCTCATTAGGGTGGGAAGAGTAGATTACAGTTCTCATAATTTCACTATTGACTGGCACACTGCACCATGGTTTTGTTGTTGTTGTTTTAAAGTACACTGTAATGAAGATGCCTAAAGGAGGGGAGAAAAATCACAACCTTTTATAATGAGAGATTCTTGTAAAAGTAGAGGAGACTCATTCATGGCAAGACAAAAAACTTCAGCCATGATAAAATACAAATGGAAAAGGGAGGAGCAGTGGCAGCTCAGCCCTGGGTAAAATGAAGTTCCTAATTTGCATTAATGAGATGAACAGGACTGAAACTGCCTGTGCAAGCCAGAATCCTTTGCTGTGATGAGTGCTCATCCAGTGCTATTGACTGAGGTGGGAAGAAGTGAATTTAGTTTGAAGTCAATAGTGTTGTGGCACAGATTATCAGACTTGTACTGGCACTTGCCCTGGAAGGGCTTGAGAATGGCAAATGTACTTTAGGGAGCCTTACTAAGCAAATGTCTTGCTTGCAGTCTCTGAGTTTTCCAAACTGCTGGTGACTATATAAAAAAGTGTACAAGATCCCTTTTACTTCTCAGGAGTGCATCCTATTATGATCTCCCAAGGGTGGATACCAAAATCTTAAAACTTTGCCTAGCTTTTGGATGAATTTCATTTACATTAGAGCACCCAAAATCTGAAGAAATTCAAATACATTTTAAATGCAGTGTATACCCTTTCATTTTAAACCATGAGCATAATTACTAGTTGGAACAAGTGACTTCTGCCTCTTTCTTCAAGACTCTGAGACACTGCAGCCTCTCTGAACGGTTTTTGTTATAGATTTAAGTGAAGACAAGTCATTTGGCCACCAGAGGGGTAACTGGATAAAATTCTGTGTCAGTATTCTACTAGTAATTGGACAAAATAATGCCTTCTGGAGCTAAACTCTATTTCCATCATGCCACTTCTCAGAGAAGCTGACAATTTTGTATTGGAATTTTGTCACCTTTGCCCATGTAGAACTGGGGGAGGACTGGTAGATGTGCCTTCTGTGGGTGTACTAGTCCTCATCAGTTGTCAAATATAAGTGGTGGTGCAGTAGCATCACTTTCCCAGAAACAGTATGACTCCTTTAATTCCTGATCTCAGAAGGAAAGTTCCTATATCAGTTTTGACATATCTAGTTCTGTGACCTAGGACTTGTTAGCAGAGGAACAGAACTTGATACGAGTAAAACTGATAATGTGGCATTTCTGAAGCTACCAACTATGAATTTGCTCTGAACATTGAGCTTTTGGTCTAATCTATATTAGACCTCTACCTGAAGAGTTTTATTCACCTCCTTGGTACCCTTGTGACAGAAAGCATGTAAGCAAGGACTGCACCAAGCTAGAAACCATGGTCTACGCACACATTTATATACTCCGTGGAATAGGAGCCTCATTCTTCTGCTGAGACTGCTCAAGCAGACCTATAAACCAGGGCTGCAGTTTTCTTGATTGCTTGCCAAGTTGCTGCATTTTCTATTGCCTATAGGGAGTGTTTCTATCGTTTTGTACCTTTATGGCATGAGGCATTAATATTGGAGACTGACTCTCCCTGATTTGATATGATCTTGCATTTTTTAATTTGCTTTCTATATAACTTCTTGAGATGAGCAAGTACATTATCTTCTGGGGAGTGACTGGAATGTTGGATCCAGACACTTCTAAATCTTTTGTGAAGCAAAGCAATCCAAGCAGCTAAAAAACTAATTTATGAGAACCATTCAGAAAAGTGTCAAGAGAAGTCTTCAGCCCTTGCATTGATTTTTCTGTAGCTGCTTGTGTTCTGAACTAGTGCTTATACTCATTGCCTGAAAAGCTGTCCCCTTTGCAACTCTTGTCCAAAGATGTATATTTTTTTATCTTTTATTATAGGTTTATTTAAGATCATTTTCTCTTCTGTTTTTCATTGCCAGGAAAGAACCAATTTTCCAAATGTAAGAACTAAATGGCACAAAGGGCTTTTTGTAAAAGCATTACCTGCAAAGTTTTATTCACTGGGTATTGTGAAATATTGAGGATGGCTGATTATTACTTGTCTCTAGAGCAATTTTCTACAATTAGACAATGGGCTGTGTAAATGGGCAGGTTTATTGCTAAAACACTTACTGACCCAGCAGAAAGAAGCTGTCAATGGAAACTTTTCCATTAGTTTCAGTAAGTCCTAACCAGGCCCCTGTAATAAAGCAGCACTGCTGAAGCATGATACTTCAGGAGCAGGTGTAAATCCTTTGCGGACAACTGGATAGCAAAGATTAATAAGAAGGATGAATCTGTGAAATATTTATACAACCACATCTGTAAAGCAGCATTGAATGCAGGAATTCTTGTCTATTTATGCACTATGCTCTTCTGATAGTTTTAAAAACTATATATATGTTCAAAGCTCTGTAGATTCCCAAAGGAAAGATGTGATGGCACATTGTCTTGGCAGAGAGTTTTATTTTTCAATGAAATAAGTCCTGTGTCAGAGTATGTGAGCTAGTGCTTCAGCACTGCTTTCAGGCAGTAACATTACTATCACAAGGTTGCTGCATTACAGTAATATGGAAGCAGCTGTGGAAATACTGGTCTCAGCAAGGTCTGAGTTGATCAATTAGCACTGACCAATAAAACATTATTTCCCAGACTTGCAGTGTGTCCTGCAGCGGTCAGAGCATGGCTGAGTCAGCCTCAGCAGAACACTTTCCACACAGCCTACCCTAGTTCAATTAACTGAGAGGTAAAAGGTTGATGGGTTCATTTTATACAAAGAAAGGCAGAGAGAACCTTTAGAACACAAGCAACTTCACATTAAGCACTTAGTCATGTTTTGGTACCAAAAATGGGGCCAAGTTTACTGGCTAGGACTGAATGTAAATGGAGAGAGATTCGATTCTGTAGCTGAGGTATGTGGCTTTGGCTTCTGCTTCCTGCTTTTTCTGATTTCCTTGGGGTCTGGGGAAGACCAGAGCATTGCAAACATCTGCATGGGATAAAATGTGTGGAGAGGACTCCTATCAAAACATTGTGGAAATGAATGACACAGACAGACTGTATCTATCATTTCTCCTTGTTCTCCTCTAACACTTTGAAATGCAAAAACATCACTCTTCTTCATGGAGACCTTCAGGAAGTCTGTGGTTGACTCCCCAGAATAAAAGCCATATTATTGGACTAGTGACATATTAGCAATGAAGCTGAGGAGCACAATCAGTAGCTAGCAAACCATAAATTTACTTGGAGAGTCCTATCCTAATTATTCTTTGATCCCAAGATCATCGTGCCAGGACTCATTTAAGGCAAATAGAGTTTGAAAAGTAACTCTGCTTACCATTTGTGTTTACATCTTTTGGATAATACATGAAGGAAATGATTGAGAGAGCATGAGGTACCAAAAGGAGCAGCTGTGGGGTTGACAGCAGTATGGCTGTGTTTCTGTGTGGTTCGATCACCCTGTTGTACCTTGTTGATTTTTGAGAAACAATATCTCTTCCTACTTCCCTTTTCTATTTTTTTTTTTTCCTTTTTTTTTTTCTGTGCTCTCCTTCCCTCTTCAACAATTAAACGGAAATTGATGCCTGGACCTTGCTGCTAATCTGCCCTGCTTAGGAATGATAACAGTCACTAGTGAGAAAAGAAGCACACAAATAAAGCAGTCTTCTTATTCAGCTCAGCATATCTTTATTTTAAATGAATGTAGTGTAATACTAGGGGAAATGTCTTGTGAGCTTCAGTGCCATCACAAATACAGTAGTTCCCCTGTGAAAGCTTCACAATTTGAGATGATCTCTGGGAGCATCAGACACTTGAATTTTTAATGGGTTCTGTAGCTCTTCTCTGGATACAAATATGAGACAATGATTGTAAATGCTTTGGGGTAAAATCATAGAAATTCTTAGGAAAATTAAATTATCCATATAGTTACAGTCAGCTTGTCTGGAATGCCACTGGATGCTCACAATGATCTTAAAATAGTCCTTTGGAGGAATAAATGATAGAATTGACTAGTGCTACAGAAACTGGGCTAAGCCGTCGTGAACAAAAAGCAGCAGTGGGCCAGAGAAGACGAGATAACCCAAGAAGGACAAACCTCTTGCCAACAGCCAGGAGCAAGCTGCTTTTGCTGGATGCATTCACCTAAGTGAGTAGGAGCTGCAAAATCTGTTTGGAGGCGGAGCGAGTTAAATTAAGAATGTAATCTAGATGTTGCTGCGCAGCATGTCTCTACTCAGAATAGCTCATGTAGCGCTAGCTCGTGGGAACCAACAGCCATAAACTCAACTCCACTGGTGGCAATACCTGTCAGGTTCAGTTTATGAGATGAAGTTCTGCCCACCTGTTTTATCCTGGGATAAGGCAGGTCTATAGCAAACGTGATCCTATTCTTAAGATCTTTCGATAAATTCCTCTTCATAGGCTATTTCTATTGTTTTCCCTTAAATATCATTATTTGAAATAGAAGGTGATAGTTTAGCGCCAGTCAGGTGGACAAATGAATTGCTCAAGAACTTGGGGTTTCCAGTATTTAAAAAAAATCCTCCATGTGGGATGATGCAAAGCAGATAAAAACCAAGTTGCACTCCTTATTGAGACTGTATGAAAGGAAAAGTAAATACATGTTGCCATAACCCTTCCTTTTGCCTTGGATGTGCTTGCAGGGCTAAAGTGTTTGAATTGTTCCCAATCTGGTGATGAAGTCAGGAGGAGTTCATTTCCATGCCTTTTGAAAGTGACTGATAAGCATTTTCACTAGAGGTCTTACAACTCTGTTGCACTTACCATTGTGTGCAGTCTCCAAGGAAATTGTTTCTATTAGCCTTTTAAAGGAGGAGAGGTGGAGAAAGTGCTGATCAAATGGGTGACATTCGTGCCAAAGCTTTTTCCCTGAAGTGAATATTATCTCTTTATTATCAGCTCTCAGCTTTGAAAAAAAGAACTCAGCTTTCCCAATCAGACCTTGATTTGTAACTTCTCTTCTGGACTCTCAACAATTTAAATAAAAATTGGCACACTGATCTGATATGACACTAATGACACACTGAGAATGGGATAAAGACTCTGGCTTTGTGAATGTGCAGTATTTAACAATTTTCATATGAGATACTTACTACCTCAGGGAAGAAGTTCTGCTTTAAACCAGAGCTATTCTGAATCTTTCAGATAAATACAGTCCAAAATTAAGATGTCTTTTAACTAAAATTGATTTGTCCTCACACCTGGAATCAGTTTCTCTAAACAGCTTTGAAGAAGCCAGCACAAATGTGGTACACCTCTTCAAAGGCTTCCTTTTGAAACCTGATGAAGCCGATTGATGAGAAGGTGGAAACAAAGAAAGAGAAGAGCATTAGAAGCAAAGAAAACTTTTAAATAGTAGCTAAACAATTGTTTTATAAAAGGAGAAGCTCATCCTTTGGAGAGCAGGGTACTCACTTTTAGAATGGGGACAAGAGGTTGCAAAGAATCTGCCACTTCTGTATCTTTTGTTCTGTACACTCTCTAGATGAGAAGGGCCCAGAGGCACAGGGTTATGGCAAACCAAGTGCTGTCTTTCCCTGAGCACCTCTTTCGTAGGCAGAGCTTGCACTCTGCATCTTTGCAGTGACTTGATGCTTCTGCAGTGTAGCTGACAGGGAGCACCACGAGAGGGCTTGTGAACAATTTCAAGCCATAACTTCACGTGAAGTTTCTTTTCTGATTCAGTTGTAACTTCCACAGGACAAAGAACAGTTCAGTTTAAGCAAAAGTGAAAATGTAGGCCCCAAAGTATGACCCCTCTTGTATTTGGTGGTACAAAGGGAACAATCCTCCATTAATCTTGAATCTTGACCTCAGCAATTTTGGCTGATAAGCATGAAGACTATTAGACAAGCAGATAGTAGTAAGGCTATACAGTTTAAGAAGCAGTATGCCTCTGTACCATCATGAAAACTATACAGAAGGAATATGGAAACTATATAGAAAAACTCTCTGGAAAATCATGACCATCCTAATTCACTTAGCTCTTGAACAGCTCCAGAGCTTCAGGGAATCATAGTCCCCTGCCTGCTAAGCACACTTAGATGCTGCTGGAGGACGTGTGTGTGTCTCCAGCACCAAGCCCCTTTCACCCTTCACACCTCTCTTCATTCTTAGTCCAGATTGGTAATGTTAATCCTCAGACATGTGATCTCCCTTTGCCCTTGCACCTCTCTACAGCCCAGTATCGTCAGTAACTAATTAGCCCAGAAACTGTTGGCTTTTTTGACTTATGCAGCAGTTTCCCTTTGTCCCACACCTAATGGCACTAGAGAAAAAAGAACACTAATTCTAAATACATGATATTCTGATATATGTGAACAGACTGGGGCTGAAAGGCAGATTGAAGTGCTGGCATTCAAGACTTTCTTTAGCTCATATGTTTGTGAGATGGATGTAGGTCAGCACCTTACCACTTACTATTATCACCAATGCCTGCCAAGGGCAAAAGCTTGCTTACTTCTTATGGCCCTCATGGGAATAATTTTGAATTGAATCTTGCTGGTGCCAGCGATGCTGCTGGGTAGCTGAAGAATAAGGCTGAGCAGGAGTAGGATTTATTAATGGACAATTACTAGGATGTAAAAAGTAGGGCAATCTGTTCTGATTTAGTAAAATGAAGTGTTAGGTTTGGGAATTGCAAGTGTTGAAGGGATTTTTTTTTTTATTTTATTTTTTTTTTTAACACAGTTGGGAAACAGTGGTGTAAGTAAAGCTCACACTGAGCTCACTAGGGAAGGCAGGAGCTACCTGTGCTCCTGAGTTGCAGCTTCCAAGCTTGTATGTCTGGGAAGAGAGGAATAGCACTGAAAGAGGAACACAGGCAAAATATGAAAGGGTTATCCTAGACAGAGACAGGTTATAAACAGTGAAAGATTATCTCGAGGCCCTGTGCAATATAATATTTAAGAGAAAAGCCTATTCAAATTTCCTGATAAGTCAGTGACAAGGCACACTGGGGGCTCATTTCACTGTCATTATTAAAGTGGTTGAGAGAAGGGAAACGAATCTTCACTGGCAAAGTACCCTAAACCACTTTGGTCTTACTGGGTACTGATTTTATTATTGATTTTAAGGTTTCTTGAGAAAGAAACTCCTCTTGTTTAATGTGGGAGGTGACCCACATTTAAAAATAAATCATGTCATGTAAAAATGTGTATTACATTTTGCGACAGCATAAACCAATTCAAAGAAAACTTGTTAAATGGATTTTCCAGACTAAGCAAGACTTTTTGCATTTGAGCCAGTAGAAAATTAATGACTATAGAGGCCAGGGAAGATATGATTTACAAATGTTGACTGCAGAGTGAGAGTGAAAGAAAACATGGCTTTAAACTATGAAAAGACCCATTTTGTTAGCGCAGCCTGCTTTGTCATGGGAGACACATCCAAAAATCATGACTCGAGCCAAAAGTCCATATGGGAGGGGAAATTGTTACAAGAAAAGTTATGGAAATAGACCTCAATATGGGAGGTCAGAACCAACCCACCTGCCAAAGTGCTTTGTTTCTGGATTGTCTCATGGACTGAAATCATGCAGACAGATGCTTTTAAACATGATGAATTATTTGTTACAAGTAATTACATCTGGTGACATCCCTGCCCTTGGATGGGATAGCATGTGTTTGGGTTAGGTAAGGATCTGGCTCATACCAAGGTCATCCTTCTTCCTAATGCTCTGCTGTCTCCAAACCATTTTTACAGTTCTGAAATTGTTTCAATTACCAGCTTCTGTCAGGCTTGTTGCCTCATTAGGCTTCATGACCCTAGGAGTAGTGCCCTGGATTGAATCCCTAAAAGTGAAGCTTTCCCCAAGTTCTATGTGTTCTTCTACAGAGATCTCTCTTAAAATACCATTGCAGTTTCATTTTTTAAATCAAAGCACATACTGCAGGCATTTTTCCAAATTATGGAGTCAAGCATGTCAGAAAACTCCTTGCTTTACAGGACATAACCAGTAATCAACCCACTGTACAAAGTATACAGCAGACAGAACTACCAAGTAGCTAGCAGGTCAAACCTCCAGCTCCATCTTTTACCTTTTACCATACACGATAGCAATCCTTGAAGTTACCTGTAATGAATAGCTCCTCTGAATGCAGCATGCTATGTGCTTTCCTCTATTCTTTGGTATTGAACTGAAATTTTACAAGTCATTACTCCTTAGAGGACTTTTATCTTGAAAGCAGAAATCATAAAGGCTTTAAGTGTTGTATCTCAGAAAATAGTGGCTGTTTATATACAGAAAAGCTTTTCTTGCTTAAGTATTTTCAAAGTATTTTATGACATTGAACTGCTTCAACCTGATAGACTGAAAAATTCATTGAAGATAAATAACCCATGCACTAAACAGTTTCTATCTACTGATGAACACAGTGCACACTAGGGCTTCTGCAGTAGTTTATTTGCAACAGGAAAAACTCATGGCATGAGTTTCTCCTTAGGGAAACGAGAGGGATCTTCTACTTCAAATGGTGGGTTGTTTGTTTTTGTTCTCTTTTATTCTAGAAGTATAGTTTTAGAAAAAGTACCACGAAAGTAATAATGGATGAACACTTGCAGGCTTGCTGACAGTAAAGGCGTAAAAAGGCAATGCTTAAAGGACAGACCTAATTTAAAGCAATCAGTATTAAGCGTTCCTTGGCAAAGGGCCAGGTTTTCTAGCCCGCTAAGTTCACTTATGTAATTTAAAACTTAAATTGTCCATAAGTGATTGCACTGGAACTGGCTCTTATGCTAGGTGCTCACCGTACATGTTCCACAATTACCTGCTTTCTCTCTTTTGCCCGGACCAGGGCTGTGTGGAACATGACTCCAACTCTTTATTACCTTCCATTTTCTTGCCACATACATACGGCAGTTAATCTTGTGCCAAGTTCAAGAGGCAGTGGTTTATTGAAGAGTACCACCTCTCTTCTGTGCCTAAACAAAATATGAAATGAAGCGACTAATCTTGCCCTGCTCTGTCTGGCAGTGGGACTGGAGGTGCACAAGCTCATGCCTCTTGGGGACGTCCTTTGTAACAAAGGAGGGGGGCAGGATAGGAATTGTAATTGGAGTTTTGGTTTTGGGATGGTTTGTTTTTGAAGATCACAGTCGTTATATGCTTCATGTATTTTGATGTCTGGCTGTTGTTTTGATGTCTAACATTTTATTGTGAATGATTTGAATAGTCCAGCTTCTCACAACTGGAAAATATCACTGTGTAGTACATCAGAAGCGAGAAACCATTACACCAGTCATTACCTGGATGTAATGTAAGGCTGCTGGAATATTATCTTTCTGCTGTTCCCTGACTAAGTAGATGCCTTTTTAACCAGACTCGTGTGCACAATCAAAATGTTCTTGACACACTCCATCGCCGTTTTATGGATGTGATAGCTGGGACTGTGCAAAGTCTCTGAACACATGGAGGGATCTGAGCTGTATGGTATATCATCCTCTCTTTCCACCTGTTCATGCAACTGCATCCATTTTATTTTAATTAAAACCTAGCAGGTGTTTCATTAGGGTTGATCCAAACAACAAGAATGCCAGTTTCTCGGGAAAACAAAGTAAACTGCAACATCTTGTTCTCCTATCACCTGGTCCAGAAGGCAGCATTTTTGTCCATAGCACAGACTACTTTGCTGCATGTCTAGAAATTGGTAGATTGCAGAGATTTTATTCATGACAGTTGGTTAACGCCCGATGACTAACTGCCCATAACCATTAACAGAGCATCATTATGCTCACCGCTCTGCTCAATAGCCCCAGCAAAGCTTGCAGGCATACTGTTAGCTCTGTTAAACCACTCTTCATCACAAAATCAAATCCTTTCCTACATCATTATTAAGCCTGATCTGAGAAATAAATAATTTAGGAGACAGTGCTGTGCTCGTGAGGTCTGTGGTTGGAACTGCAGGCTTCGTGCCGACGCAGAGCGTTGCAGGTGACGTGAGTGTACTGAAGCACATCGGGCCATCTGCTGCATGCGGCTGCCTTTCCTTGTCAACCAGCAATGCTTGAGGCAGAAGAACCAAATAAAGACAGTGCTCTTGGACAAGGCCCTGGGTTGCTCTAATACCTGCCTGACTCTTAAGTAAAAGGGCCCAGTGCTAATGTATTGCATGTTAACAAAAAAAGCAGTCACTTTCAGAATCTGTTAGCCAGGCGAGAAGAAAGATGAGTAAACTAAGGATTTTGCATTTTGTTTTGGCACGTGCACACGAGCTTGCATTATAGGGAAGAAAAATTACATAGCACAAGTTTTACAGATGGAAAAAGTGTTTTCCACCTGCTAGAGTCACTAGCAGCTGCTAAAAGATAATGGGGGTGGGATGCTTTTTAAAATCTTCAACAAAATGCATAAAAAGACTGTTTAGTTGCTGCCTTTATTTAATATTTTGTAAGTTGACTGTAATTTTTTAAGCATCCAACAAAGTCAGGGGAAGCTTCAAGTAAGTCTAAACATTATTTCAGAGACAGACTGGTTTCCAGCTGTCTTGTACTTTCTTTAACCATGTATACACTGGTGAAATATGGTACCTAGCCGTAATAAGAATATTTGCATGTGACTACCCACTGGGACAGGTGAAGAATCAGACCTAGAGATTTCTTATCCAAGGTGTGAAGAAAATCAGTGAATTATTTGATATTGAAATGTAACAAAAAGGACTTTAAGAAGTTGTTCAGGTTCCCCTTGGATCTCTTTATGCTGGAACAAGACTCTGAAACATCAACTGAAATTGAATTAAAAGTTTGATACTGCCTCTGCTGCTAGGGTTTCTATAATTCATGAACTCATGAAAATTCACTTCAGATACAGCATCTGGTTCTCATTAAAGTTCTTCTATTAACCTGTTTTTCCAGTATTGTTACTTAAAGGTCAAGTGACTTCTTCAAGGTCAAGTAGAAAGCAAATTCTTCACTCTGGCTTCTGTCCCAGAAGACTGAGTTTGACACAGCAGGTTTGCCAGTGGTATTTGCCAGATCTGCTTTGTTTGTTTTTTTTCCAAAATAAGCAGTAGCAAAGCCTAGAGCACCATATCAGTACATCTCTGGACTGACTCACTGCTGCTCTTAATGAGCACACACTAGGGTTAGTCATCTAATACAGAATTCTGCAGTTATACTTTTTGTGGCATTTGCCACATTTTTATAGCCCCTATATAAATTGTTTCAGAAGGAGGCATGGATTAAAAAAAAAAAAAAAGGCCATAAATTTTCTTTGGTGCCTGATGCAGAACAAAAGGCCTCTGTACTCATCAGTAACTATAGAAGTCAAACTAATAGCCACGCATAGATAAAGAAGAGCATTAATTGGGTCTTTGGAGCCAGACAATGCTAGCTAGTAGTTATTCTTCAGAGACGGTCCTAGAGTGGGGCTTAAGCATCTGGGATTTTTAAATTTTTAATAAGTTTGATTTAAAACCTGATTTTTTGGGGGGGCGAGGAGGGGAGAGCTTCATGGATCTGTTTTCTCTGTCATGAGAGGATGTACTTTCAGAGATTTCTTCATTCCTGACTTTGCCTTCATTTAGATAGTTCACATCCTCCTCTTAATTCTGAGTAATTATGGGTAGTTTCTGGATGTACAACACATTGCTGGTTTGGAATATACACATATTTTCCAGAAACCTACTCCTCTCCTCATTTTCATATTACAGAGCTATGTAAATCTTTTTTCAGCCAACTGAATTTTGCAAACAAGAGGCTTAGATCTAAAGCCACTTGATAAAGTAGAAACCCAGATTTATAGCACCAGAAGTGCACTTTTCACTTGCTTTCTGGCAGAGTTGGAAGCAGTAAACAAACATAATTGAGATGGTGGTGACAATCTGTCATTTTTATCAACTTTGGAGTATTGTTTTGACACCAAGGTTACTTTTTGCTCTTATAAAATTCACCATGTAAAGGAGAAGTCCTATTACTTCATTACAAATCTGATTTTTTGGTTGCATTTCCCTGAAGATGAAGAAGACCAAAAATCAATATATGTCTCTGAGGGACATCATCTGTTTAGCATTCATTAAATGATGTTTTCTCCACTTACAAAGGATGGATTGTGCTTTTTGCCACTGTTTGATGTTGCTTCCACTATTCCATTCAATGTCTAATCATCAGCTTTTGAGATTCTGTCAGTGCAGCTTCACTTTGGCTGCCAACTGGAGTGATTCCCACCTAGGTGAATTTGGTATCTAGGTTGACAAGAGGCATTAGAAAATTTCAGTATTAGAGACAAGTGCACTGTTTCCAGAGGTTTAGAATGTGGTAATAACAAACTAGAAGAAATAAGGTTGTGAGTTGGACAATAAAATATTGGCTTTTAGGTACCAGAAATGTTATACACCAGTTGACAGTGTTTCAGCTGAAACACTTTATGTGTTCTTTTCTATTACAAAGAGTAAGATGAAGAATTTCAGGCAGATAGTCCTGTGCTGAACACAAAAGCTTGGTCTTAGTCATAGCATGTGTTATAAAAGGATGAGCAGGTTTGATTTGAAGGCAATGGGATAGAGAATGTGCTGCTTTTCTTCATAGTGTGTTTCAAAGGTTAATCACCAATTCATAGTAGTTGAACATTCTGAAAAATGACTGCATGTTGATTCATCTATTTCTGTCTCTACCAAATAATCAGCTATTCCAAGGTTTAGGTGACCTTGCAAAATATCTAAACCACAATCTTTATTTGATATTTGCATCAGTTTCACCTTTGCCATCTCCACAAACTGCAGGAGACAAAAAGAAAAAAAAAAAAAAGAAAAAAAATAGAACATTACTACAGGATATATTGTGGATATGTAAGGAAAGGCTAAGATTCATTATTTCAAGTTAGGGGGTTTTTTTCTACAATGTATTCTGATACTGGCATTCTGAGATACTAAGACTGAACTTTGAATCACTTTTTTTCACATATACAAGTATATCCAGGAAACTTGAGTCTGAGTGCCCCTGTGATCTCCCACCTTTCCAAGGAAAACAGAATGAAAGGGATGGGAAGGAAAGAAGTATCACAGTGAAATAAGTAATCCTGTTTCCCTGGCAAAGAGAGAATTTCATCCAAAGTGAGATGATTTTACTTCAGTGAGGATTGTTGCTGCTTACTCATACAGGTAATCCACACTAGGGTATAGGAGAGTTCTATAACCTGAAGAGATAAGTTCAATTCATTTTCAAGGACGGTCTCTTGTAGTCTGTCTCCTCAGTGCTAAATGCAAAGGAACCTGTTAGAAATAACAAACAGAGAAACAATATTTGTACTACATAGAGCATTATTCTGGTGTCAGGGGCTGAATTAAAGGAACTGGGGATGATACATTTTTGTATTCCTAGTGATTAGGGTTGTTTTGGTCTTGTAACATATGACTTGTTTTCTTGGCTTTATTTGGTTATAAAGTTGGTTATAAGCCTGTGTGATCGAATGATGCTATGCAATGAAGAAAATGGAAATACAACTTTGTTTAACTTTAGACTGAGGACTTTAGCTTCAGCTTCTTTTACTGAAGACTGACTTGAGCAAGATGTAGTATACTGTAAAATAATATTCTACATGTAAGACTAGTAATTATAATACCAGAAAGCTGATATTGAAACACGAGGTAGGGGTTTTAAAAGCAGGGAAGTAAAAAGCCCCCTCATTTACATGGCTAGATGACAGCAGATTGAAATTCTGTTCATTATTGACTGCAGTACTTCTTAAAATGCTCAGCATACACCTAACAAAACCACATACATACTGGAAAGTGGTGAGCTGCGGCTACTTGGATTCAGAGCAAGGTTAGCAGAGCATAGAGACCAAGCCAAGACAGCCCTACTGAGAGAGGAACAAGGATTAGACTTCCATCAAAGTAAACACAGAGATGGCAAAGCTGTAATTCTACAGTAGAGCCATTCTTGGCTGATCATGTGCACACACTGTTTTGTAAGTGTTCTAGATGATTTTTCACAAGAGAAAATGTACCCTTTTGAGGGATGGAGAAAGATTTGTCCTAACAGTAATGTTCAAGGGAAAGGAGAATTACCATGAATGGCTGGATGTTCCCACAATTCAGACCTTGAAACCAAAATAAAAACAAATGGTTGAAACATGGACTTCCAGACATATTCTTGACTTTTGTGCCCCAGTCTTCAAGCTGTGTCTCAGTTTTTCCTTCCTCCAGGTTGGGTGATTCCCCTTCTTTATTCTTAGGTTACATTTGAGGTATATGCAGTTTAATTCAAAGGTGTGGAATACTCAATAAGAGATAAGGGGAACTGTAGTGAAATGGTATTTCTTGAGATCCTCTGACATGGAAAAGAACTTGAATGTGTTCTGTAAAGCTACTCTACCATATCAGGCTGCTGTCCTATAACAGTGAGAAGGATGTTTTATTTTTTTGACCTAATGATAAGTCGTTGATATTATTGCCATAGTTATGCTTTTCAGTGTATTCAAAAGCTATTCTGCATGGGAAAGCATCTTTGTTTATATCCTCCTTGTCCTACTAAATGTGAAGTAGAACTGTTTTGGGGATCACTGTACTCTTCCTGATATAATACATTGCATAAGTGGCAAGTGCAGCAGCCTGCCCTTCAAACTCTGCTTTAGTTAAGGTTCCTGGAAATTGCACTATCCAGAGCAGTTAGCAGGTCATATACCTGCCAAAAGAGAAGAAGCTTTTGTAAAATTATGGGCAAACAAGTTAAACATCTTATAAAGCAGGCTTTGCTCATAGGAGCTTACTTGCTTCTGCATGGACAAAGCAAGATCAGGTGCACAGTATCACAGTGCAAACTTTCACTCAAAGTGAAACACTGTCATTTTGAATAATGACCAGAAGTCTCTGGAGTTTTTAAATAGGTTGGGGCAACAAGGCTCTTGAGATGTGTGCAAGCGCAATGTGTGACCTTCAGAAAGTCACAACAGGTCATATAATCTCCTCATTCCCTCGAGTTCCTCAAGTTTTACATCATCTGTTATAAACCGTTCCCAGTCATTCCTGCTCAGTGCAGCAGAGGTTCTCCTGCAGTGTGTGTACATGGTGCCTGGGCCCACACTGCCCTCGAACCTTGAAACAGCAACAGAGTGAGTGCAAACCCTGCTTCCTGACACCAGAGGGAGCTCTGCTCTCTTGTAGGCATTTTTCAGAAAAAGAAAGAGAAAAAAAGCCTTAGCAGAGCTTATGGATATTTGAAATGCAGATGTTAATCAGATTACTTGATATTGTAATAAAAGCCAGCTGTTTGGGGTGTGTTTGTCCTGTTGTGCCCTCTGCCAGCTGAGACCGGATGTGGTAAGTGATGTCACACTTCTGTATTGACTGCTTGGGGAAAAAAAAGGCTCTAGCCCCAGTGCATTTGGAGGCACAAGTGGACATGGATTACAAAGTAGCATTAGTGTGCAGAATAGGAGTCAAATTCAGGATTGAATTGTTCCCTTTTCTGCTCATTACCTCTTGCTCACTAAGAAGCAGGAGAATGCACGCAACCTGTTTTCATGAGTAAGCCAGCAGGCAAGAGCTATGCCATGTGCTGGAGCCAGTAGTGAGCTTCTGCAAATCTTTTGAGACCAGATGGTGGAATTTCTTCTGTCAAAGAAGCACAAAAGACTTCTATAGTTTCAGGGATAATGCATTTGGGACAGCTCAATCTGCTGGTACCCACAGAGCTGCATTGTACTGAATAAAATAATGTAAATATAACTAGAGGCGGAAGCATTATGCCAAGGAGCCTTATGAAAGAGTGGGACTTTCACAGACATAGTAGTACACTATTATGTAAATTACTGCTTTGTTTGATAACTGAATGGTATTAAAACTGTCTGAAAGTTTATTGCTTGGAGCAGGGAGATCCTAAGAACTACATTTGACATAATTTAAATTACGGTGATGCTGGGTGGTATGGAAAATAACTGTCTATGTTCAGAAAGGTGTGAGCTCCTCTGGTTGCCTCCTCTCTCCCCATAATTTCAAGCCCAGACAAGATCTTTTCACATAAAATTCAGTGTTGAGCAGACAAGGGAGTATTACAGAACTTTCAAAGGAACTTGATAACACGAATGGCCTCCATGAAGAGCTACAAGGGCAGACGGCTTTACCTGCCTTGGGAGGAAACTTAAAGCTGCGCTCTATGAGAGGTATCATATGGAGGAAGCATCTTAATGAAGTTCATTAACCAAACCTCAGCAGGAGGAGAGCTCTGTCAAAGCCAAGGGAATTGTCCTGGGGCGCTGGCAGGCACTGGGTCCCATGTGCTTGCTGAGAGAAAGCAAAGTGCTCCTGGGAATTAGGCACACTTGATTGTTCCTGTGGCAGGTTTCCATGGTATAACTCTGGAACAGCAAGTGGAGAATCAGACCCCAAGTATCCCATTTACCAGGTCCCTTCATGGGAGTGAAGACAACTTGTAGACACATCTAATATTTTCCTATCCAGCATCCTAGCATTAAAAATTAGTCACTCGATTGCACAGTCAAGCCCCAACAAGGGCAGCCTCACACCAGGTCAGAAGGATGTTTTTTCTTCCTAACTCATGTTAAGGATATTTAGTGTTGAGAAGCAGTCACTTCCTCACCTAGACCTTTGAAATCTTGCAGTTTCTGGAGCCTCTAGAAACAGCCTGGCTCTGCATTTTCCTCAGACAACATTAATCTTTCTCTTAGAAGAACAGATGAAAAATTGGTGCAATTGTCAGGTCTAGGACCCTGGGGATGGCTTTCCAAGCCAAGCTGTGTAGTGCAAGCCATTTGGTATGTGGATAGGAGGAGAATAGGGCCTATGGCTTACTTTTGCTGTTATGTTTCCACTGTGCAAGCTCTGCCCCTCTGAAAGACCTCAGAGTTGGTCCTTGGGACCTTGGGGTGGACTCTTTACCCAGGAAGATGTCAGTCTCTGGTGGCACAGGGTTTGTGTCAGGTTACAGTTTGAGCTTTTCAGTGGGACCAATATATTTTGTTTTCAGAACACCAGTTCTGGTAGGTAATACATAGTTAAGGCTGCCTTCAGGTAGAGAGTCTGACAGGGGCAATAGGAGTGAGAAATGAGTGACCTGGAAATGCTGCCCTTGATGATTCAGTATGGAAATGAGAGCTCTGACCTTGAGTACCAGAAGGCCATTATCTCTGCACATACAGTGTGGAGATGATGAAAGAAGGTTTAGAGGGAAGCTTGGGGTGCACACAGTAACTGCTTAAGGAAAATATACATCAGATTCAAAATTCAGTGTGAGTATACTTTTTCTGTGGAAATCAAAATCTTCAAAGGTACACAAAGGTACAAAGCAATTTCCTGGTTCTTTCAGTGGCTGCCCAGACTCTGCCATGCTCCATGTGTTAGCAAATAGGAGGTTCAAAGCCAGCATTAAATGTAGTCTTCTGTCAAAACTCAGAGGCAAAGAGCAAGATCCTGTCCTATTCCTATAGTTACTTTTACAGTCACCTCATTGGCCTGTAGCTTGCTTTTTCTCCTCTCTCTGCAGAAAGAGAAGCAAAGTCTTAATCTGCAAAGCCCGTGAAAGTCTCAAGTCTAATGTGTGCATAAGGCTTGATATGAGGAAGCTGGGTTTTCTCAGAAGTCCAGTTTTGGTGTTCCTGTATGAAGAACTGAGTTCAGGTTCCTGGTTACATCCCACCTGAGAGGTTATGTGCCTGGCAGGTTCAAGAGAGGAAACTTAGCAGCCATTTTCTTTGAAATAGCTTCATTTAAACCTCATATATTTTTCAGTGTGCCCCAGAAGCATACAACTGTGTGACCAGGGACTCTATGAAATATACAGTCTTCCCATTCTCCTGCAGTTTTTCCTGCTTGCTTAGCATATGGAAGCACTGGATATACTTGCCAATAAAGAACTCCCCTGGAAGAAATGATTTAACAAGGGATGAAAATGTGATAAAAGTTTTATAATCAAGGTCCCGTAAGCAAAAGTGAGTGTGAGGCAGCTCTTATCCATCTGAGTAGGAACTGGCTGGAAATTTTAATAGTCACTTGGCACCGGATTTCTCTGGGTTTTGATCTGAACAGACTTTTTTTAGTAGGCTCACTTTTACAGGCATTCATCTCTGCTGCAGCTGTTTCTGCTGTAATTCATACCGATATTATCACTCATAAGCAGTCCCATCCCCAATACTTTTGATGTTAAAATCTTTTTGTTGTTGCTATATTCCAAATCAGAGGATCTATTTCTGCAAAGTATAGGTAAATCATGCGGTTTCATTTATCTGCATGCTGATACTAAGGAGCCTCATCTAATTAAAAAGCTGTTATCAAAAGTCTCTTCACTCCACAGACAGCAGATAAAGTTGGTTTACCAGCTTCATCTTTAAACTGAGGGCTAATGAATATAATTTTACTGATGAGGAATTTCTCTCTGATTCCCCATGTGAACTGCACGTATAATGTAATGGAGGACAAACTGAGCTTGCAGTGACAGTCAATTTTTCATTCTGGGGCAAGCCAGTATCTTTTAAATCAGTCTCTTACTCTCTATTAATTACTGCAACATATTTATCTGAAACATAATAACTGGAGCGACAGTACTTATTAACAGCTAGGAACTTGTAAGTACAGTGGAAAGATCATAAATGAGAATTGTGAGGAACAACAACGGGAGACGGGGATTGATTATAGACAGGGAGATTGGTTATAGACAGGGGATTGGTTATTCAGTTAAGTGCAGCAAGGACTTTCAGTGTCCCGATATCTGGCAGCTGATACTAACATCTAGCAGCAACCATGGCACTGTATCAGGTCACAGGGCATCTATGGAGGCCTCATGCCAGTGATATATCAAGGATCCTACCACAGCAACCAGGCTTTAAATTTGCCTTCTCATCCAAGGATGATCAGGGCAGGAGTGATGCAGATGTTTTCCTACTTAGAGAAAAGAAGAAGACTTAAGCAGACATGCAGCAGCTGATGAGGGCTGTATGCACCAGTCTGTGTGCAGAGTTGTGCTCACGTTCGGAGCTGGGTTGCAGGGGAGGAATGACTTGCCTACAGAGATGTGGTAGACTTATTGCTCTGATCTTAGGAGAAGGATCAAGCTACTTTTATGTAATAATAACTAGATGCAAACTTGTCTTGGAATATGACATGAACAGAAATAGCAAACTTTTTTTTTTTTTCACTAGAAGAGACTTGAGGCTTGTAGAAAAACTATGTTTTCTTCATAATACTTGAAAGAGCAGAACTCTCATCCAGGCCTACTAGTCTCACTGACATCCTAGGAAAGGCTTTCATTTTGGAAAAAGCATTAAGTTTTGAGGCGAAAAAAAATAATTCCATAATGCTTCCCAGTCTTGTAGTGCATCACAATTTCCCTGATGCTTCATCTTTCAAGTTGAATCATCTAACCCACCTCCACTAATCTATAATCAGAAAATCAGCGTGGTCATGAGTTCTTAATCTGCTCCTTGTTTACTTCTCCTAATATCTACAGAAATTGTTACTGCTGTTCAAAAGTCAGCGGACTTATCTGAATCAGGGTTTGTTCCCTTACTGCAGTAGTTAAATATCTTGGATGAAGGAAGAAAAAGAATTGTTCTATCCCTCAGCAGTTAAATGCTGCACTGCATGGCTATTCAGTCAGGTCACAGAGACCAGAATAAGTTTTCAAAAACCAGATGATTACAAACCTCTGTGTTCAAATGTCAAAGGCAACACCTTTTTGAAAAGTCAAGTTAATTAATACCTGTGATTTGTAGGAAATTAAATGCAGAGGAAGCATTCCCTTACACATTGCTCCTGACTGGATGTCTGGAACTACAGTAATTGCCTTGTATCAGGAATGTCATTTTTCATTTCTAGCAGGTCTTGTTTAACCAGACAGGTTCTTAAATTACTGTTCATTGTCTGCTCTGTAGTGAAGCAAACCTTTCAGTAAGGGTTTTTTATTCGCGGAAGCATGAGTTCAGAAGGTGGCCAACACACACTTTGGAAAGGCACGTGCTGCACACAACTCTTGCAGGCTGTGGAGTTCCATCAAAGGATTGTTGTCTAGTAGTAGTGGACTGCTATTTGTCTTTCTGAGTGATCTCAGTGGAAAGAAGAACATGGAACAAAATCCCACTGTTGAAAAGGCTTCAAAGATGTTTGAGGTTCTGTTTTGGCTCATTGCTTGGGTCCATGGGTAGTTTTGTGACTGGATAAAGAGAGGAGTAATCATTAATATTCCCCTTATGTCCTTAATTAAATCCCTAGGGGTTTTGGTTTCATTTTTTTTCCCAGAACCAGGATCATTTAGCTGTTACTGACTAATGATGGATATTTTTCAGGAACCTACAATAATCAGGTAACAAATCCAGAGAGACTGGGCAAACAATACACCAGGCCCAATTCTAAGGCTAGGATAATTCCTTGGTCACAATGGAGCTGCTTTTTTCCTGAAAAGTAGTTGTTAAATTTCTATTCCAGCTGAAGCCAGCACTAAACAAACAAACGTCCAGGTGTACCAAGATTTAGGCATACAGTATTTCCCTGGGATTTTAAATGAGGTGTGGGCTGCTCTCCCTGAAGAAAAAATTATTTCTTCCCTTCTTTCCAGTCTGAATAAATCTAGTGTATTTCCCTGTGCATAATTTTTTTATTAATTCTCCTTCCTTGATCCTTTTGTTCTTTGCATCCTGTGTATAGTTCGTAGACCATGTATGTTTTTCTTTGCCATCACTGGTGTAAACTCTGCTGTATACTTGATACATATAAAACTCCTTAATCTGTGTGCAAAAAATGTCCTCTTACTCCCTGTATATGTTCCATGCAGGCAAGGATGGGGGTTTTACTATTATTAAAGTCTAATAAAATTCTCATTAAAATTTAAAAATCTGCAAATGCAGATGACTAGCGCGTGACAGATTTTCATCAAATATGCTTTATTCATTTACAGATGTTTAAAGAAACGATGTGCTAAGAGCACTGAACTGATTCAATCCAGTGCTAAGCCCTCTGACAACAATGTGAATGTATAATTCTTGTGGTGAGAGCTCGGCAGAAAAGTGTTCTCATTAATATGTCGTCCCTGGCATCAGTGGGGCTTAAGCAATAGGAAACTGGCATATTTATTCACCACCTAAATTTTTAAACAGCAAACAATTTTAAAGTACTTGCTAAAATATTTAAGCCAGGCAAATAACAAGTAGATGATGGATGACAGGAAGAATAAATGCCCTGATTTACTGAAGAAAAGTGAATTTAAGAAATTGGTGTGAAGAACTTTCTAGTTAAACTGACTGGTGATAATTCTCTAATTGAATCATTCATAGTAGATTATTGAATTTGAGAATCTTTAGAGGAGTTCCAGCCCAAGGTTATAATCTGAGCCATCTAACCCTTGCAAATGTCATTCACTAGTTAAGATTAATCCAGAAAGATTTATGCAGCTGTCAGCAAGTTCACCCAAAATCAGCTTCTTGGCAAGAACGGATTAAGATGAGACTTTAGTTGGACTAACACTGTAACTTGCCTTCTCCTTCATTTCCTGATGGGACTGGGAGAGAGAAGTCAGGTTTCAGGCTTGTGAACTGTCAAACTCCAATTTCTCTATCAAAAAAGAGTTCAGAGCCTGTATTTCTGATTTAAAGCTCATAATTCACTTTTTTTTTTTTTCTTTTCCCCTCCTTTCCTCTTTTTTTATGAGAAGGAGCTCTGTGAAGGACATCCTTACCCAGAAAGGATAGGAAGGGAAGAGAGAAGTAGCAGACATACAGCTCTTATAAACTGTCACTGTTTTTTCACAGTTATGAGCTGTATAGTATGTTCCTTTATCTGCAGTTGACCTCTTAAATTGGCACTTGTTCAGTGACTTTCATGAACCTCAGACTTCAGATGGCTATGCTTATTTTGAACAAAAGGTGGAAACCAACAAACTACACCAGTCATCCTTAGACGTTTCCAAGAATCCTAACTCTATTGTTTGCATTTCAGAGCAATAACTCCAGGGTTTTGTAGGTGGAGGATGCTGTGGCTCTTCTGAAAGCAGTGTGAAAGGACAAGGTTGTGCTGATTTCCCTCTGGTTTCTTATCCCATGCAGGCTAAGCTGAGAGAGACACTGGTGCTTTTCCTGCCAGCAGTAGAGCTACTAATGAAGCTTGCTTCCATTTCACCTTGCAGCCCTAGTGCTCACTGCGAGCAGAACACATGGCAGAGTAATTCATTGCATCTGGAGCAAGGACTGGAAACCAGAGTGAGACCTGCATCTGAAGCACTTTACAGACTTAATTTTCCTTTTATATTTCTCTTTGTATCCAGGACAAGCCAGCAGATGCTGCTTTAAAATAAACAAGTGCATTGAATTCTCCTGGGAGGGAATGGTGAATCTATTTATCAGGAACCCTGAGGAGCAGTTGGCTGGCTGACACTAAGTAACACTGAAACAGTTAGATTTTGCCTACTTTTTAGAATCACTTTGCAGCTGGGAAGGAGGTTTTAGTGAATTTGGGAATAATCCAGCAAAATTCAGGTTGATTCTTTATGCTGCAATGTCAAGCTGTGCTTGGAGTAGGTCATAAGACTGGTGGCAAGTTAATGATACTCTAGGATGTAATCATAAAGCTAGCTCAGATGAACTGTGGAGGAACTAGAAGATGATGGAAATTTTACTTCATGATTTGGAAATAATTAGAGAGTTATTTTTGTGACAGAAACCGTAACATCATGTGCTTACATGAGCATTCATGTAAAGGTCAGGGGGCTTTTTGCTTTATGACCTTCCTTAGTTAGTCATGTATATTTGAGAGGAGAGATTAGATCAGATGTAACATGGTATTTCTTAGGCTGTAAGCCAGCAGTTTTGTTACTAATTGGCAAATTATATCACTGTGTGTTCACTTTAGGTACATAGAAAAATCTCACTATCAGAGTTATGAACAGTCATCTTTTACAATGAGACCCAGAAGTCACTCTGTTCATTGCCAGTTTCCCCATAAGACATGCCTCCAGTAAACAAGAAAATGGAGGAACCCACAAAGCAAGAGTATAACACCTGAGTGGTTTAATACTTACCAGTTGTTGACGTGAATATCACTGGGTCGTCTTTTCAGGCGCATGACTGCACTAACCTTGCTGTGTCAGAAAACTCTCTGTCCAATCCTGTAATGCATAAAGATGTCCTGGCTGGAGAAAGGCAATAGAATTTCTTTGCTGAACTCCAAGTGCAGTCTGTCATTATTTATTAACGAGCAGGTAGCTGAAGATTCAACTATTCCTGACATTTCAACCTCTCCTAGCCTTATTTGTGCATGTGGTACAGTCATTTGCAGAGAAAGATATCACCAATCACTTCTAAGGGAGCTGAAATAATACCATTTTCCTTACTTAGGCAGGGCACCTCTTTTTATTCTTGTTTAAAAGGTGGGACAATGTGGTCAATTCCCCTAATGTTTGCTGGTCTCATTTCAGCATGCCTGAAAAGGGAGAGTCCCAGCAGAAATCTCAGGAGCAAGCTGTAATTAATTGAAGCAAGCAGATGGCTCCAACTTCTCGTGCCTTAGCAATGTGACAGCATCTCATGGAGGAGCTGTGACAGCATAGGACGCTTGGAGGAGAAAGGGTGGGATGAAAGCTCTCAGTGTGCATCTGCAGCCAGCTCAAGCAGTGTCTTTATTGAGGCAAATGTTATCTTGCCACTCATTGAGTTATCTATCTCAAATGGCCTTAGATAAAGGGTGGCCTTAAAGGAAGGAGAGAGAGGTGAGCCAAGACTTACACGTATAGTCAGGAAAGTGTAGAATAAGATGCAAAGTTTGAATGTCAAACCATTTAACTGGTCCTAATTGGCTCTGTGGGTGGTTGTGCTTATTTTGTCTTTTCTGAATAAACCTCTCTTCTAAACAGATTAGGCAAATTCAATTAAAAAATTGAAAATGTTATTAAAGGATGAGTGCAATCACATATGGAATCAGTGTCCAAAGTAACTTCTGGCATAAACATGACCTTACAAGAGTAAACAAACAGTTTTATTTCTCTTATGTTTCACATAGTTTCACATAATCAAATTTAGTGTTCCTGATGTTAGAAGTCAAATCCTTGTTTTGATTCTGATGACTCATAGATGAGTGTGTGTAGGAAGTGTTTCTCATTCTCTGAGACCTTTCCAGATCTTAAAACTGTCATGAAAAAAAAATAAAATCAGAATTTTCTGACTTTTTCAAACAGACAAAATTAATAGGGTAAGAAAGAGGAAGCTTGAGTCAACTAAAACATTTCTATTTTTCATCTCTTGTTATAAATTTAATTCTTATTAACAGAAGTAATTTAGACTTAGTTTATAAATATAAAAACAGCAGGCTTTTCATGACTTTGAACCAGTAAAATAGCAATACCTGGTCCTTTTTCATTACAAATTTGATCTCTAAACAGTTATTTGTTTAATAAAATAAAGGCAGAAAGTTGCCAGTAAGTTCCACTGACATGCCTCAAGTGCAGTACATATAGCAGTGATTTGCTAAGCGTGCCTCTGTGCCTTAGGTTGACCACCTGAACCTCTCAGCTTCCTTATTATGATACATTAATTTTTATTTGTGAAACCCTCTGTGATTCCCCACATGAAACACCTTTCACAAGCATAAGTCTTATTCTTCTTTGAGACTAGAATGAGGCTAGAAATCACACCAAAATCCCTAGGTGAAGTGTCTCTTTTGCATCCTGCCTGAGGTGAGTATTAAAAATACTGCACACAAAAAAAAGACCCTATTGGAAAATAGACAATTTTATATAAAGTATATATATATATATATAAAGTATAACATCAGTTGGTGCCTTATCTGAAGGGTGTGTTTGATATTTAAGTCAGGACTTGCACTGTGGTTTTGAGCACAGAAATTCAAGACTGTCTTTTATTTAGGAAACTCCTTAAGGACACGTAAATGTGGCAGATGGAGAAACTTGCTGAATCTTGGATAAATTACTGAGACATTGTAGAGTTGCTGTAAATATTGTAGGACTGCGTGTCAGCCAAAGCAGATGAGAAAAGACATCTACACAGAAAAGATGCAAAGTGTTTGCAAGCCTCTAGCTTTTGAGAAGGAATGAATATCTGTCTACTGTTTTGGGCTATTAGATTACAGTCCTTTAAGGAGAGTCATGGTGAAATAGGTCTATCCACACCACATCAGTGTCTAGAGTAGGAACTTACAGTGTTTCAAATAAAAGAAAATTCCATTGTTGCTTTTCCTTTCTTCCATGATTTCTCCATTTAAATTGCCTCACAGTAGTTCCTCTTCATTCATGCATTTACTGGTTTTTAACAACTTCCAGTTACCATAATTTCTAAAATTTGCAGAAGTAATGCTGCTAATAAAAGAGCTATATTTCCTGCATTGCTCCTAGGCTACCTGAAAAAACAGTGGAAACAAGTGTGCTATTCACAGAGCTGTATGACTTTGAGTCAACAGTGATCCAAACCAAGCTGTTACACACTGACATCTTTGCGATTTGAAGGGATCTACACCACTTTGTAGCTTGCAATCTAAAGGTATTTTCTGAGAAGGGTTAGTATCAAATACTTGAAGGGGCATATTTTAAATTTTCAATATGTTCTTAACATCTCATCTGTTCTGCATTCACAGTTATAAAACACAGCATCTCAAATCATAAGAAACTAGCAGAATTGTGGAAAACTTGACCTGCATATAATTTTCCCTTCAAACTCCCCTTTAATTTTAAAAAGGTCAAACCAGTTGGATCAGTAATTAGCAGAACAAACACTACTGTCCTCAGAGGAGACCTTTTCTGCCAAACTACTGACTCAAGAGAATGGTTACAGCTGAGTTACAGTCCAGACCTCTTCCCTGTTCTGGAAAACAGACCTGACTTAAACTGGAAAATGCTGACAGACCTGAGCTTTATCTGTGCACATGGGTGTCACTCTATAACAATGCATATCTCAGTCAAGTGCTAAAAAAACCCCAGGATTTAATTTGGAATCTGATGCTTAACTCTGCATCGTCTTCCTTCTCTATATTAATTGCACCAAAATACATACTGTTTGCATCTGTTAATACTCCAGAGCCTGTTTGACAACTGAATGCAGCTGAAAGCCCTTAATTCCTGATTTGTATTTTGTTTTTTCTGGGGAGGTTGAGCGTTTTCTTTTAACACATGGCAGATAACCCAGCAAAGCTAGATGCTAAGAGCTGGCCGGTCCCCCCCTGAAGTTTGCCCAAAACAGAAAACCAATTTGGAAGAGCAGGCTTTACTCAAGAGCCTGTTAAATAGAACTTGAGTGGATTGAAAATTATTTGAGGCTGGTGTCTATTAAAAAAAGTACCCTCAGTGAGTATTTAGGAAACACTGTTTTTCAATAAACAAGGAAATTGAAAATATTACACAGATACTAATGAATGGGACTTCAGCTCTGTCAGAATCAGTCTGATTCATCCCTGCTGTCTAAAGCCTATTATTTTACAAAATAGTAGGATCTCTGGACCCTTCTAGATGACAGATGAGTTGTGCGGAGTACTACAGCCCTCCTAGTTTTCCTGGAGGTGTTCTTGTTTACACTAGTTGTGAATCTTGTCCTCTTGTATTCCAGAAGAGGGGAGGGTTGATAGGTGGAAAAGTACACAGCGATGATAAAGGCTGAAGGTTTGAATCTGATCGCAAAGCCAGGCAGCAAATGCATGCATTGGCCCAAAGCCAACCTTCACATGGGCCTCCAGGTAACTTCATCCTGACTGTTATGTGCAAGGTCACTGAGAAACTGCAAAGTTGTCAGCGCTGCGGATGCTGACAATGCAGTTCTGCTCTGTCCCCTTGTACCTTCTGCTCTGTTCTAGGCAATGCTTGTCAAACATCCCAGGTTTTGCTAAGATTGCAGGGCTTTGGGTCTCAGCCTTCTACACTTCTCTAATAGCTGGCTCAGTGTTGGTGGAGATGGGACTGCATCCTGAGGTTTGGACTGAGAGCAACACTATAGGTCACCCCAGCATGGCAAGCAAGGAGTACAGGAAGTGTTAGATGGGGAAAAATACATTCAAAGTGAAGACACAGCAGAAGAGGAGGCACAGCCACTGTTGTATGTGATTTCCTTGGTTTCCCTGGCAAGTACGGAAACCCTCTGGGCAATTGGGAAGTGCAAGGGTGCTCTGTTTCCATAAAAAAAAGGCTGTCTGCACTTCTGCATAGCAGAGAAGATTTTCTCAGATGTACAATTCCTTCTTTTCCTGTACAGTTAGCTCCCTTCCAGCTGAATTCAATGGGCAAACCAATCACTCTCCCTGCCTTTGGGGGTTCCTGTGCTTCACCCAATGCTCAATCATAACATTGTTTAGACTGAAACACTACAGCCTTCAGAAGAGAAGTGCTGTCCAATAGCTGCTGGGGGAAGCAGGACACCCAGCTGGATGGACTCGTGGTGCAGCACAGGTCACCTCTTCTTTGGCAATGTCTACTCTGTTAAATGTAGCTGTAGTGGTCCCATTTGAGAACACAACTAGAGCAGAAATCTCATCTGTACGCTGATGTAATGGATGAGAAAATCTAGTTATGCTAAAATTTCCCTTGCTCTCTGTTTTGTGACCTTTTGTGGTATCTGCTAGCTCATTTGTCATGCAGCACTAACAGAAAAATGAGTAAGGAAGCAAAAGAAAAGCTGAGCGCTCACAAAATTGAACATGGGTTCAGATGAGGCTAGCAAACCCAATTTTTCTCGTGGAGATGTCCCTTATCACTCTTTTACTTACTGGGGTAGGTCAAAACTTTTTAAACTAGGAAAATATTTTTTATTGTCTCTTGAACCCAATCAAGCCACAGTTCAATTAACTGGATTGAGAGAGAGAGATGCTAGTGAGTTCTTTATGCACCTGGCAGTGTGTGCAGAATACTAATAGCCCGGGTAATGTTCTCCAAATTTTTGATCAGTAGCAGCTGGAGCAAATTTTTTACTTTGATGAGTAGGGAAAAAGAAAAAATCTATTTCAGTACAGCGACAGTAGTATATTTACATTACAAACACGGCAATTGCTAAGCATTACTGGAATTCAGCTGCCAGAATAAAGGCAGTAGCATTCGGTTAGTTTCATTTCCAATTATAAGAGATCCTGTTGTTCTTTTCTCCAAAATAAAAACCTTGAAAACCTAGCTTAATTACAAAACTGCACGGACCACTACCCATCCTGTCTGACTGTGGATGTTGTCATCCGTCATCCCAAGCAGTTGGAACTCACTCAGCTCTGGGGAGAAGAAAGGTAGCCTTTGGTCCCATGGTTATTTTAAAACTTACTTTTATTTCATAGCTGTGCTTGGAAACAGGCAGCCTGGCTCTGTGAAGGACAGCTATCCACAGTAAATCAAGAACATCCCTTTGTTCACCATGAGAGATGAATCTTCGGCAAGCAGCTCATCATTCTAGAGTAAATGGTGACACTTGTTAAGTGCTTCTAAACTGGCACATTGTGAATTTTTGATACACCTACGTGGCATCTGATCCAATTGTTGCTGAAGAGAAGTCAGTCTGAGTCTTTCTACTAACTTGAGAGCAATACAGAAAGTCTCCTGCTGTATGGTTTGCACAAACAGGACGGGATAGGGGTATAAGCTGGGGGGGAGGGGCAATACAATTTACTGGTAGTTTGGGAATTTCTTACAGTGACAGCAGGGAAGACAGGTCAGGACAGACATTATAGGATGTCAGTGACCTAAGACAGCAATGCAGTCTGGTCAGTACATTGCCTGCAGCTCCCATTTCAAGACAAGTGACCCAGCAATAAACATTATTCAAGGAAAATTGATGGGAACAGATATTTTAAAATACGAAGCAGGTTAGAACAAATCCTTCTGTCGCCACCAAAGTGATTTTACTGAAAGAACAGGGAGGAGCGAAGCTTTCTTTTAAAATTCTGCTCCAAAAAAGGTTACTGGTGCTCTCCCTTTCGTTCCACACCAAGGAGCAATACCCTGCAACCCTGACTGAGACTTCATTCCTTTGACCTACCTGCAGAGGGTTTGGGAAGCGAAGGAAACTAAGACATTGCAATAGGTACAACATCTAAAATCTCCTGCACAGGGTCCAGATCGCCTCTCCTCAGTTCATAGTAGGAATGAAAGCTTTCAGCTGGGATATAAAGCTTCTCGTGTTTGCTGAGCAGAGCAGTGCATGGATTGGATCTGATTCATCAATAAACATTGGTATGCAGTAGCTCTGTTATTTCTTTAGGCTCTTGCTACGATACAATGGTACATAATTAAAACCAGAAAAATGTCAGCTCAGAATCAATCTGGTTTGGGTAGATCTTTTTAAATACAAGGTAGTTTAGCAGCGTTTTCAGATGGAGTTGCCCCTTGCTGAACATTTGGAGGGTACTGGTTATGTTACAGTTCTCAGGAAAAAATAATTCTATTCAGACCTAGTGCAAGCAAATATTATTGTGCATGCAGCTGTTCAAGATTAAGTAATTATTTGATGAACCTTTGGAGGCAATGAATTTTAGATGAAGCATGTACACATTTTTATTATGCATACATTTTTCTTGATCAGTTTTCTCTTCATTTGGTCATTCGTTTATGTGGAAGCAATGAGTGAAATCTGCATATTTCAGTCTTTAGAAAGAAAATTTCCATTTACATAGCATTAATGCTTTCAGCCCACACATCCTTCATTGAATTTTCAAAACCCACAGATTTATTACACTCCACATAGCAACTTCAATAAATAGGTTATCTCAAAAAGACCAAGGTTTAGACCCTCAGCTGGGCTCAGCAGTCTTTTCTCTTTTAAGCTCTTTTTGAGCTCACCTAGCAGCTTTTCACCTTCCGCTGCAGGGGAGTGGCTTGTAAAAGATCATACTTGGGGCTTATCAAGGAATGTTCTACATGCTTTTTTGTTGTTTAGAAAAGGCTACAAATCAAAAGTTTCATCTCTGTAGTTTGTTCTTTGCAGACAGCTCGAAGTTCTTTCTGTTAAAACTGGTTTCAGAAAAATTAAAAAAAAAAAAAAAAGACAAAAGGGAGAAAAGCAATTCTGAAACAATGAGCAAAAGGGTATGTTTTCAAGAAGTGGAGCAAGATGATTGTTTTTAAGCCTTTTTTAATACTTCACAGCCTGTATTACCTAAAGTATATGTATGTAACTCGTCCAACCTTAGCAAAGCCAGTAGTGGCTTTGTGTTTCAGAGCAGATCCATTCTTAAGAAGGACACCATGATTTTGTCTCCAGATCACATAGAATGTCTTCACCTGCCCCCTTGCTTTTAGACCAGAGACTTTGCCCTGGGGCAATACATTCTGGAACTGTTCCAGCAAAGGCTGAACATGTTATTCTCTGGTCTTTATACCAGATCCAGGCACTCACATACCATCCAGCAAGACAAATTTGAACCAAATCAGGCATGGACATGCAATTGCATCTCTGGTGAATTAGTCAAGATAGAAGTTAAGGCACATATGTTTATTTTCTGGTAGCTGAGTATGGTGTGGGATCTCTGAAAATGCTAAAGTGCTTCAGATGGATGGTACGTGACCCAGCATAAAACCTGCCAGTGAAAAGTTAACCTGTCAACATTTATTTTTTTTTTAACAAATTTGAATCAGCAGAACAAATTTATACTGGATCAGTGCTTTGTGTCTCACAGCTGCAGTAGGTTTGTCTAAGATAGATTTATTATATCATTGAACCATGATGCGAGTGTGTAGAAGATGTAAATACAGCTGAGGGAACTGTATTTCTGTCAGGAAAACACACCCCATAAGATACCTCATCCTGGAGCTGTTCGTCTCTGGCTACATTGCTTTTAAGGCTACATCTGAGAGCCTTTTTCCATGATTGCCTTTCCTTCGAGCTGAGCTTCCACTGCACAGTGCCATGGTGTGGTACACAGAAATACTATCTCTCTCTATAAAAAGATTATATAGCAAGAAGGAGCAGTATATCCATGTAGATATGGATATTTATAGATAAATATAGGTACAAAGCTGCTGGTTTCTTTCACAACAGCCCATGCGGTGCCAGAAACATGGAGCTGTTGTGATATCCTGTCTGTCCTTCCAAGGGGATATTCCCTTTCCTGCTGTCCCTTGAAGGCACAAGAGCAGACTAAGGTATTCAGCTGTGCTCAGAGAAAACCCTTCTCATCCTCTCAATGCCAGTTCTGAGCCTGCACACACTGTGACACCCCAGAGGTGCTACCAGGAGGAAAGTAGCTGAGCAATTTGTCTGTGTAAGTCTGTTTTGTACAGGGGTGTTTGACAGGCTGAAGTATAGAAAGGTGTTGTGCTGCTCTGAATCAGATGGGTGCTACTGCACTCCCCTGGGGTGCTGCTGCCTGATGCAGGCACCTTGGGGCAGAACCCTTACACCCTCACAGCAGATGACTGCTTTGATTAGGTCCAGTTTATTTATCTGCATATATTTTAAGAGCAGAGGACTACAGAATCTGCCACTTGTAGAGTCTGTTATCTGTGTGTACGTGAAAGCCCCAAATCTAAATTATAGGTGGAATCTCCCAGCAAGTTTCTGTTTGGTGAGTGACACTTGCACTAATAAGCAAAATCTCCACTGTTTTACTTTGCCTCACAGAGTGCTAAAGCAAGTTTCATAAGCCTAAATCAGGTACATATTGAGGAAGAGCCTGTATTTTAGTGAGACCCATCTAAGTCTGTTAAGATCTGCATGATGGATCAGTGTTAAGATCTCAGCTGACCTGCTATCAAACTCAATCTGGAGTTACACAGTTACATTCATTCAAGACTCCTACTGTATCTCTTTGATTTAATACACCAGTGAGTATGATTGACCAGTATCATGCAGCACTTTTTTGGATTGTTTGTGGTTGTGACAGCTCAGTTGTCTATGTCAGTTGGACTTGATCTGAAATAGTGTAAGGACTGAACCCTTGGCTTTTGGAGGCTTGGAGGAAGCTCATAAAGGCTGGCAGTGCTTGGAAAGGGTCCAGATGTCTCATTGATAAAATCACATTTGAGAGTTTCTATGTGGCATGAAAAGGAGCTGGTTACACACATTCTGGAGGGCTTATGCTTTCTATAGTTTTTGACTTTGGTTCTCTTGCTAACTGCATCTAAAAAAAAATTACAGGTTAAATCAATAAAGCGGTAATGTCCTTCCCTTCTCTTGTTTTTATTCTTCTTCATTATTTATCTTTATAAGTACAGTAATTAAAATTAGCTCACCCTCCATCTTTCTCTGGAGTTTAATGACCAGTAGCCATCATCTTGCTGAAGGTATCCCGCTGCTGGCTTTACCACATTAAGTTTGTATGCTGCTTGTGAATAAATATAATAAAATGTTTGCATGTATATCCTGATACTAAGTGGTGCCTCAGCTCCTCCAGAATGTAGTTTATCACACTGGTGTCTAAAACATTGATCTGGGCTTTGTCTCAAGCTGGCAGCCTCAAATCTTTGCTCATTGTTTCTGCTAGCCCCCCAGTACCCCTGTGCAGGGAAGGTTTGGAAGAATGAGGTATTTGTGGGATTTCCCCTCTGAAAAATTGGGACTTCAGGAGCTGCCTACTTATGCTCACATAAGTGCTTTTCTAGTTGAAGTTCCCTGGAAGTTGGATGGAGGAAACTGTAAGGTTATTTGTTTTCTTTAGCGTTTACGCACAACTTGGCTCACAGCTTCACCCATTAACCAGAGTTGGCTCATTCACAAAAATGATAGCATCTGCTCTTTCATTTCAAATGCAATTTTACTAGCAAAACCCAATTCTAAAGCCGTTCTTCATGTTGAAGTCACATTTGCAAAGTTAGATGGGCATGTGGTTACCCAGATGACCCGAGCAGAAATCAGATTTCCTGGCTCTGTTAGGAACAATTTGGAGAGCTGATGGTCCCAAGAAGCCCTGTTATGCATCTTGAACAGTACTGTTTCTTTGGTGTGGACTCTCACATGTACAGAACATTACCTCGAACCATCAAATTCTGCAGAGGCTTGATCTTTACCCAACCTGAGCTGGAAGTAACAGAAAATGGGTGCTGGCCCAGAAGCTGCATCTCTACTGTGGGATTAGAAGGGGTTTTTCAGCTCTGTCTCTGAGAAGAGGTGGAGAATACACAGCATTTGATGCATGGGTGTGGAACATGAGTTAGCTTTACAAGGTCCAGCTGAAGTTCAACCAGGGAAGAGATTGACTGATTGATTGATTAATTAATTGGTTTTTTAAACACCAGCCAGGATTCCCCTCACTGGCAGACCTTTTATCTGTTGGTAAGTGAAGATACCATAAACAGGTGCTCTTTAATGAAATTATAAAGAAGCTCTGTGTGCTCAAAAGTAATTACCCCTGTGTCAGGCAGGGGTGAGGATGGTCTGTAAGAACTTACTATGAACTAAAAGCCTGTTCTGTAATGCAGCAGTTCTGACCCAAGGCCTTTCCAGTCCTGTTATGCAATATAACAGAACAGCAACAAGAAACACAGGTGAGCCCAATATGTGCTACAGTAATTTCATTGTAATGTTATTTTCTGTCAATAGCTCCTAAGAAAAAACTGCTATCATTCAAAACAAGGTATGTGGAAAGTGACGTGTCTTTGTGATCCCATGTGCTTCAGTACTACATACACAAGAAAAGGTAATTTTCTTTTAGACTAAATATTATATTGCTTAGACTCTGTCTTGTCTGTTCAGACTGATGACTCTTACTCTGTATTTTGTCTAAATCTGTGTTAGATACTGCCTTATATGAAGGCAAGAGAAGAAGTATGGTACCACAGGAGCTAAGGGGCTTTGCTTAAACCAGTGTTTCAGTGACTTGAGTAGAGTAGGTAGGGTGTGGTCTCTTAACAGGACTTTTGATAGTACCTCTAAAGCCAGTGTTTGTATTGCAGTTGCCAGTAAATGAAACCAGCAGATTCTTTATCAAATGGGCCTTCAGAAGTGAGGCGAGGTTTGTTTGGATATACAGAAAGGTTAAAAGAAAGGCTCCAAATTCTCCAAAGCTCAGCTGTACTAAAGTTTTTCTTGGCTTGTCACAGCCATGAGTAACAATGATTGCTTTGCTTGTCCCCCTTTCATATGTAGGGAAAATACATTAATAGGGGAAATTTGTGGTTTGGTTTTTTTTCACAGCCATTGTAAAATGAGGGGAGGAAGAGGAAAGAATGTTGTTTTTGTGAACAAGGGTCATAAAAACTAAAACTGGAAAGAATAGCAGCAATTGGGATAAAAACATTTTAGCTTTTGGCATCTTGTAAAAAATCCTTTTAATGAAAACTTGTTCTGCATCAGAAAACAAAATATCACAGTGAAATGTTTTGACTCTTTTTCATGGCTTTTTTTTTTAAATGGACTTAAATAAAGTCCAGGAACTTGTACAAAATAATACTATGGTATCCCCATGACAGTATTTCTCCTTCTGTGTGCTACAAAAATGGGGGGTGGGGAGGGATAAAAAAAATCTGGTTTTCCTCTGATGTTTTCCAGTCTGGGACCAAAAGTGTGTGCTTCAGGTTTGTCTCAGTTGCCCAGACTGGGGTGACCTGCTTCTGTGTAGTCCTGGCACACTGAGTTTGTCCTGCCTAACAGAACCATGGGATGTGAGGCAGTCCTGGCTCTCTGCGTGGTATGGCAGCAATGCTGCTTTTCAGAACCGGCATGCTCTGGTGTGCTCCTCAGCTACATGTACAGCTGCAGTAGGGTAAGGCCATGTTTGCAGAGACTTCTGCAGTAGAAGTTTCAAGAGAGATGCATCAAAGCTTTTGTTTTGTAAGGCTCAAACCTTCTAATTTCTTACTAGTAAAACTCTGCTGTTATCTATCAGGTATGCATGAAAGAAAACTTTAGAACAATGAATTTTATGGCATCTGCCAATATTTTCACTTTGGCTTAAGGGGGGATTTAAATTATTATTGAGCCCTGTTTTCTGAAGAGAGCAAATGTACAGAAATTTGATTATATTGAGCCTTTAACTGCATAAACACAATACTAGCCCCAGTGGACTAATTCCATTAAGACTTGAACTATCCATCTTGAAGTTGCTCATGAATACAAACTGCCAGAGCTGCTGGCATCGCTGGATTTGCAGAAATGCTTGTACATTTTTGTGTCACATAATAAAAGCCAAATTTATTTAGAGAGATGTTAAAATAAACAGGTTTAATAATATATTTAAAAACTTCATTGTTCCTCATATATTGTTTCTCTCCGCTTGAATAACGTTCTTTATTACAGCTGCACGTTACCTTCAAAATGCCTCTTGCTCTGAACCTTGCAAAGTGCTGGATGTGTAAATATATGATCTGTAGGATAGGCAAGTGGAGAATTTTAATTCTCACAGCAGAAAGGTCCATTTCAATATTTTGCCTATCCAAATTCTGCTCTGGCTTGCCAGTTTTTTAATTCTACCTATCTTTTAGATAACTCTTTTCTATCTAAATAACATATTACTGCTGAGGTTTGGGAGTCATTAGGGAAGATCTGCCCAATTAGCATGTTAATTAGGACCTACCCAATTCAGGGATAGGGAGGTGATTGTTTTATTAGCATTCTGTGAGATGAAAGAAAGATTAATGACTGTGCCTGCACCCCTTGAGGGGTATAGAAGTTACACTTCTTATTTGAGATATCTGTGTGAGAGAGGAGGTATTTGAAATGGCTGAGCTTACTGAGGGAGTTGCCTGCTGATTAGTTATGCCTGGAGCAGAGAAAAGTATAATTGAGTTTGTTTCTTGATTAGAAGGAAATGATAGTACAAAGCAAACATAGCAGGGCAAGTCTGCTGTTATAAATAAGTGAAGTCCCATTGATAGATTGCTATCGACTAACGCTTTGGTCCCTTGAATTGGGCGACCTTATCAGTGGGCTGGCAGGACAAGATCCATGGCTGTGTACGTAGATACTTGCATGCCTCCCTGCTATGAATGGGAGAGGTTGCTTCATGACCAAGATAGTACCTCTTTTCCAGATGCTGTGCTTTCTCATGGCCACATATTCCACATACAGCCATGGTTACGTTGAACAGATTATGCCCAGGGCATTAAAATTTAAAAAGCCTAAAATAAAGTCATNNNTGCGGGAGAAGAATAAAATATGGGCAGGAGTTGTATTGAAATGGAGAATGAAATAATAATAATAAACAAAAAAGAGCTCTGGGCAACATTATTTGAGACAAACATGTAATCTGTCTTACAACTTTATGATCGCTGTTTGTTCCACAGCATTTCACATTAAACTAATGAATTCTGCTGCTAGAAAAAATACTATGTGCCCATAATATGCTGAAGAAAGAAACAAAGTGGTGTCATCATTGATCTTTCTGCCAAATCATTTCTGTCTTGTGTGTGATTTAAGACTTGTCCTTTCCTGCTTTGGTCAAGGAGCTAGGTTCTGGAAGCAGTCAATAGCAGGAGACTCTAGTTGCATTCTGCCAAGTTTTCTACTACTGCTTTTTGCAAATGGTTTGAAAGATAATTGGTACCATACAGGTTTGCTCCATCTCTCCACGTATGGCTCCGAAACCGATGTGTTCCAAGATTCCCTGGCAAAAACAACTCATGTCTGTCATGTTGTTGCAAAACTCCAGCACTCATTTATTCCAAGACTCTCAAATATTCATGTACTCAAGGGAAACACCAGAATGTTGGTTTCTTTGTTTCTTCTGAGTTCTCCATAGACAACAGCTATTTTGATGTAGTTCTTCTTTACATAAAATCTCTGGTCCTCATTCCTTTTGTTAAATTCTTGGGTAAACAATACCAGCTTCGCAAACTTCAGTGTGTTCTTCAGGTCCACAGATGCACAGGAAATTGTTTTTCTGACTTTGGGATTTGAGCAACTATTCCTGGTAAAGCAAAGGATACTTCCTTCCAGGATTATCCTCAACAGCATGGAGGGGACCAGTAAAGATCCCTGTGGACATTATTAGTTTACCATAGCTTGATCTTGTTACAAATGCAAGCTATTCTTTAAGCCTTTATTCTACTGTTTTCTGCTACTCACATGCACATCTGCATTCATCTGTTACTCCGAGCTTAAAATTTATGTTAGAAAATGATGCTGTTCCAGGTAGACTTGGTAGAAATAATTCTGACTTCTTTGTTTCTGTTGTCCCTAGATGTCTTTGCCATTAGCTGACCATAAAGTACCAGTTCATGTAGTAAATTCCTGATATGAGTTCCCCTTGCACAAGCACAGACCTTATGCTTTCCACAGTTTACTTTGCTTTAATGATAGGATTTTTTAAATCAAGTAAAGCTGGAGTGAATTGCTGTGTTCATAGAATTGTGGGTTGGTTGTTTTTTTTTCTTTTGTGATTGCTGTGTCATCCTTACCCATGCGAGAGTTTCTGGATCTGGATGTAAATTAATCTCTCGCTGAATTTGAAATTGGGATATGAGCAGCTCATTCGTCTCACCAAGAATGCAGAAAACGATGAGATATGTGTCTCTGTGCTCATGTGAGTTACAGCCAGACTGTTCAATAAAAAGCTACATGCAGCAATAGTATGCAACAGCGATATGTTTTTTAAAGTGACCCTGAGATGGAGTGTACCGGTATCAAAAAGATACTGTTTAATAAATAGCAAAAACTGCCTACATTATCTCTTGATACAACCAACAGCACCTGTGGGAGACCACAGTTCTGTATAAAACAATTGATTCTACTGATATAAGCAAATTAGGTTTTTGTGACACAGGGAGGAGTTTTCCTTTTAGTCTAAACTACTCCCCATTGAGAACTCCCACCAGGTGTACTATGTTTTCTGAAATCATTAATATAGATCAAAGAATAATTAGGCTTTGGCAAGCATAAGGGGGTTTGATTAATCAGACTGAACCACATCCTTTTATCTTATCATGCCAACTGCCTGTTGAATCAGTGTGGTGTGGCCGGGTTTTAAGAAAGCACTTTCACGATTATTTCCCTCTTGCACAAAAGCATGGCATTCAGACCAAGCAAAATCCATCCTTTTGTTTCTTACCTTTCCCAAAACTGAGGACTAGGACCAAGTGTTTGTAGCAAATAGCAGGTCCCTTGTGGAAAAAACAGAAGACTGTCATGAATTTGAAGCTGTTTTTTACTGACGGTTGAACACATTGCTGTTCTCTGGGAGACAGCAGGGTTTTTTTTCTTGATTTTTTTCATAGTCTGGCAGCTGACTAGTGACAAATGCCAAATGGTAATGGAGTTGAGCACATGAATCTAGCAGGTGTCAAGTCTTTGAACATATGGGATGGAATCACCATGACTTTCACAATCCTTATGTCCCCATTCCACATTGGGGTTCAGATAATTAGAAAATTTAAGAAGTATTTTGTGAGAAGGAAATCTAGAAAATCTTCTGAATTGTTCACTCCCCTACTGTGGTATTTCTTGGAATCCGTAGTTAGAGATCAGATCCAAGGTCTACAATAAGAAAATAGAGTAACCCATAGGAGTTACCCTTCCATCATATCCATCAAATCTAAAAGTACCTGAATGCAGTAGAGGGTTTCTGTTGATTTTCTGTGGTAAGACATTAAAAAGTCTTGTGAAGCCCAAATTGAACAATAATTCAGCTACAACACTGAACAGATACTGGACCTGAACACCTAATTCTTTGTAAGTAATAGAGACCATCCCTCCATGCAGATGTGGAAAATCCATGTAGCAGATTAATTTCTTGAGGACAGCCCTGTGCAGTGAGAGACTGGTTGTTGCCCTGTATGTGTCAAAGGACAGACTGGTACTTTCTTGCTCACTTACAGGAGTTTGATTTATTTTATGAAAGCTCTGTTTGCTCCTCATAGTCTATTTTTCTCAAGATTCCCATACTTCTTGCTGACATCTATGCCATAGCTTTGTAAAAAGGGCATGCCCTGCTACCTCTGCTTGCCGATGGCCTATCAATTCCTGGAATATCAATGTTTATTTCAGATGAATAAAGAGGGGCAGAAAGTCAATGGTGTTAATGTGATCTTGTGTCTGTAGAGCACTCATTAAAACTGTCTGGCATAAATATGATCAGGGTTTGGCATACAGAGACATCCTCTGGATTAATCACCTGGCAAAACCCTCAAAGATGACCATCAACACTTTAAAGCACGTTGATTAGAGTAGACAAGAGGAAAAGAATTACACCAGAATTTTTTTTTTAATGGAGTTTGCGTGCTTCTGCTAAATAAGAGCATGCAGGCCTTCTTTGGGGGGAAGGCAGCTGCTGTTGTACAGGCCTGAAAAGAGAAAGGAAGAACAGCTTTTGCTGTTAAATTTTAAGTTGGCTGTTGTAAAGGGCACTCTAATGTTTCATTCTGAACAGATCCCACAGGGAGAGGATAATATAAGTGAGGGAAATAGTTGGCTTTTTGGTTTTGTTTTGTTGGTTTTGGTTTGTTTTGTTGCTGTTCGGGTTTTTTACTAACCAGCATTCTGTATCCTGAAAATGGCCAACTGTTCAGGGTGCTTCTCTCCCCTCTTTCTGCCACTGCAAAGTGGCAATTCCCACGGGTGTTTCTGTTGGGGAGGTGATCTCAAGAGCAGCTGAAAAGCAGAGGAGAAGGGTGAGCAGGGTTTCACAGGTACCACTCCAGCAAGTGCAGAAGCCATGGCTGGTATTTGCTGTGAGTGCTGGGTATAGTGAGATATAGCAAAGTTACGAATTTTCACCTTCTTCCCAGAAATCATCCCAGAAAGCTGTAATATAAGAGTATGGAACACCAGTAGTGTCATTGCTGTGAAAGAGCACATGCCTGGCAGGTGCCTGCAGCAGTTGCTGCAGGTGTCTAAGGTGTGCTAAGAAAAGTCCTGAGGAAATAATTGGATCAAGATGTGCTGGGCTGCATCCCTCACCAGGAATAAGGAATGCTGATAATGGGGAATGGGACTTGATAGAAGACTGGTAATGAACTACTTTAACTCCAGAGGTTAAACAGGAAACAGGATGGAAAGCTTCTCCATGTTACTTTGCGTTTCCATTGTTAGAGCTTCTTCCTGAGACACAAGGGAAGAAAATGTTCCCGCAAGTAGGCAGCGTTTTCCTAGCAACATTATATTGCTTGTCTCCTTCACTTACATCGGTATTTCAGTAGAGAACCAACAAAGTGATCCCTTCCACCAAGCAGTGAAAGATATCACAAATAAAATATGGAAAGTAATGTGTTTATTACCAAAGTATCTGTGGAACAAAGTGCTTCCTTTTTCCTATTTATTTCTAAATCATACTCACATGAACTGTTGCATCCATTTTCTGCATCTCTGACTGTGTGAAAGAAACTTGGGGAGAAATTACCTCAATAATGTCTTTCTAATCTTCCTTGTTTACAGCACACTTTTTGTTCAAAGTCATTATGACAGTCGTGGAAGATTCTGAGTATGATGCAGTTATTGAATTTTAAATGAAAACTAAATTGGCTGTGGTAGAGGGGAAAAATATTTCATAACACAGTAATTTTTCCTTAGGGTACAGTTGCTACATTTTATTAGAAATAAGCAATTTTCACTATGTCTCCAAAATGTATAGAGTAGATAAATGTGAGATATTAATCTAAGGAAAAAATGATTTTACAAGTATTTAACAGCAAATGGTGGTTTAAAGTTTGCATGTTTTCTACATTTTTCTGGTGTGCTGGAGAAGCTATTCACTCATTTTACTGAAATAAAACGTATCTTAGCTTTCTGCACTGGTCGAAAACCTCCCATGGTGTCAGTTAGATGGGGTTTAATTGAGCTGTTTGGAGGCTTTTTCCACTTGATTTGTACATTTGGGAAGTGAGGAACATTGCCTGTATGTGATAGGTATTAAGGTGCCCATGTGGCTGCTAAACAAAGCCATCTGCTGAACGGGCAGCACTCGGCTCCTGTAGCGATCCCCAGGCATCTCCTGCTTCTGTGTCCCCACCAGCCCCATGGAGGGAAGAGCACCCTGACGTTGTCTCTGGGTGGTTCTGTTAGCAAGGCAAAGGGGAGGTGTTTGAGAAGATAAATACTGGGGTAAAATAAACACACCTCCTCCTCTGTGTTGCAGTCAGTTGGCAGGTATTAGTTTCACAGAGGATCTCTGTCAGCTGGTGGATCTCTGCAGGGAATAGTGCTCACACATGGCACAGCTTGGAGGCTGCCGGGAGGAGCTTGGGGTAGCCCAGTGCTGCAGGCAGCCCTCTGAGCCCTGGCTGTGTGGGCATCTCTCTGGCAGGGCCTCCAGAGAACAGATTTCTGCAGCCCCTCAAGCTGCTGCAGCAGCATAATCCAGCCATTCCTTTCTAAGCGAGCAGCACTGATGCCCTGGTTTTATGTTCATTAGATTTGCTTCATTCCTTCGGCAGCTCTCAAGCTCTCGTTAGGCTGCAAACGAGAGCAATATTCAAATCAGTGTTTAGTGAATTCTCATTAACCAGTATTAGTTCTTGTTCAGCTTTGGCTCCAATTATAGTTTGTCAAACTGGAAGTAGATATGAATTAATTGTAGCAGAGGAAGAGGTGTATTTTATGTATTTGCAAAGTATACAAATTAGTATGGAAATGTATCCACGCATGGTTAGTGAAGTCCGTAGGGTCGGGGTTTCGCTCAGCTTGGCCCAGCTGCAGCTGTAGCCAGCCCATAATGTTGACATCATTCCCATCCCTTGCATATGTCTGCCTTTCAGCTACGGCTCTGCTACAGAGCAGCCAAACACTGTGCAGCCCCTAGCACACTAACGAGCGTGTAGGTTTTCTCTGCTAGCTCCTATCCACCAAAATATGGATGGGGAACGCAGCCACTATCAGCACTGGTGTTCCCGAGCAACCTTGCTTAGCTGTGTCTTCCTGTTCCCAACCAGGGTATGGGCGTGTTTATCCACACCCTTGTTGGTGGCCTCTGTAGCCTTTGGTGATGTTGGTCCCCTGCTGGTATCTCCACTCCATGGCTATAGATCACATTGTGAATCTAAGTGCCCAGAGTGTGCAGAGCAGAGTAAATGTGGCAAGCAGGCAGGAAGAGGTTCCATCTGAGCAGGGCTTGGAGGCTTGCAGTGGGATGCAATTATGGAGAAATTATGGTTTGCGTGGTGCTTTGGGAAGTAAAATCTGCATGGGCACAGAATATAAAGTGAACATTAGCAGCACGTTCAGGAGAGCATGGATATGGCATTTTGTTAGTCTCACAAACTGGTGCCATTTTCAGATACTCCAGTCTGGGGTTGGATTTTTCACACTTTTGCCAGGATGCCAAAATAAAAATTCAGGGGAGGTTTACAAGCCAGCTCCCAGCAAACCTCACACTAAGTAAGATAATTCAATTTATCAGTATTTATCAGACGCTGGGATGAGAGACCATTTAGAACTGAATATGTTAATGTAAGTCTCTCTTCAGATTAATCACAAGCAGTTAAATTTTTATGATTTAGCAGTGGTGTTTATGACTAACATTTATGGAAGATTACTAGTAGATTTTCAATAAAAGCTTTTCCGCTAAAACTAAGATTATAACAATTTTAGAGATAATTGGGCAACCATTACATTCAGAAGCTGATAAATATAGGGAGTTCTTCAAAACTGTACATTGCCTGCTGACATAATGGCAGGTTAGACTTCCAGATGCAGTGGTATGTGATGAATGTATAGCTTGCTAAAAATAATTTTGTTGTTAATCAGTTGAAATGTGTCACAGCCAGTAAGTAAATGAGTGAGGTCCCCACCATTTCAAATGAAATCAGTTATGAAAAGCATTTTCTAATTAACAAGTCTCTTAATTTTAGAGCAAATAGCAAAATCCCTTGTAGTATATTTTTCCCACTTCTGTTTCTTCTTTGTAAATATGCCAGCATGTTGTCATCAGTTGCTTTGCTTCCCTTGTAGTCTGTGTGGGCTACACAAACTGAAATGGGTCAGAGATGTATACTAAGAAAAACTAAGAAAACATGATTGCAAAGACTTGGAGGAAAACTTATGGTTCACACATCATTTCTGACAATAATATTTGCTCTTCCTTTCATACTGACACATGATACAAGAGTACTGGTGTCCCCTGGAAGCTCTGAACCCACAGTCGTAAGTGATCAGATATCTCAGCTCGATGAGTGGCTGTGTAGCAGTGATCCTAAACCATGAGCTGGCCTTACCCAGCCACACAGGCTGTCTACCTGGTGATGAATCTAGAGATGTGATCTGTGAGCTATCTGCAAAGGCAGAAAAGAAAGATAAGCTTAGAGGCATCACGCTTAAATAGTTTTACAGCAGTCTGCATCAGCCTTGAAAACTTCATAGTAAACAAGTTGAAAAAGGTCAAAAATCTCTAGTTAGGGGAAATATTTATCCCTTCTCCCTACAAAACTGGAATTTGATGGTCTTTACGTTTTGCTATCAGATTTGCCATAAAAGCGCTAGAATTTTAGTACAACTGCTGTTTCCATTAACTTCACACAAAAACAAACTCTTCAGAATTTTTTCTCCATGTGTATTGGTGCATCTTTACTCAGGCTGTGTTGTGTAAGATTATTCTTCATTTAATGATACTTTCATCAAATTTTTCCCTGGTTTTCAGCTTTGTGTTGGCTGCCATTCATCCCATCTTAGTTTTGTATTTTGGACAAACCTTGCTGTAAATAGCATTTCTATGTCTACACAAGAAATGTAAATGTTGTTCTAATTTCCAGCATCATTCAAATGCCCACATAACAGTTATCCTTGTGAAAGCAAATTGAATCTGTCACGTCATTTTCTGTGGAAGTCTAATTCTTGGTAACAAAAGATATTGCAGCTGACAGATGGAGCCGCACACTACATAATTAAGTCTCCAGTGTGTGTCAACTGTAGCCTTTCAGACACAATTAGAGTCTGACCAGTTCACCCGTTTGGGTATTTAACAAAAAAAAATAATAAAAAAAAAAATAAATCCTTTCGGTGGATGTGGAGGTTTCTGTGAAAAATGAACTCCAAAATGCACTAAACAGAAGAAAATGGGATCGTGTTCATCGCCAGACCTTCGAGTGATAAAATTTGATACAGCTCTTTAAATTCTCACTTTACCTCCTTTTCGTTCACATTTATTATGTCCTGAGTGTAGCTAAGCATAAACTGTTCTCAGTAGGGAGGCTTATGGAGGCAGTGGATGGAAAATACATTTTCTTTAGAAAACTAGCTTCGGGAACCCCCAGCTGTGCAGGAGATACAATTGTGTTAGGTTTGTAACAGTAGATTGTAAAACTTTAGAAAAACTACAAAACAAGAGAAAACTTTGAGAGAAAAGGTGCTTAGTGGTGTGTGATGCATCCAGAATTAAAGATGAGCTTGATGCACAACGTTGTGATCCAGGTCTCAGTATCTGCCGTGCTTCGGGATCAACATGTTTAAGACTTTTCTTCACTTTTTTTTCACAAAGATAAACACAGCAGAGGTTTCAGGTAATCTGTTCCACTGCTCTCCTGATAGATGGTTAGACATCTTACAGTAATCACCCCTGAATACATGAGGTGTTCTGGTCTATAAGAACACCTGAGCAACACCAGATCACAGGTATCCTGTTATACTTGTATTTTTAACTTTCAAAGTCGATTCCGTTGTTTCTGGTATATGCTCCTTTGTCCAGTCTTTCTTCCTTCACTAGAACACACACAGCAGTTGCCTGATAGTCATTATTATAATGATACACCAACCACAGCTAAATCAGCTCTCAGAGTACAACTCTTTTTTTTCACATTCCTCTTCGCTTTTGAGATATGCTTTGTTTCATTAAAGAGAAGTTCCATGCTGCTTTTATCACTCTGGCTACTAATGAAGGATAGGCTTATTAATTCAGAAGTTTTAATTAAGTCAATTTCAGGGAGACCCCCCCCCCCCCCCTTGACATGAAAATATGTTCTGTGTCTGACTGTAAGGAGTCCCTGGTGACACTGCCTTCATTGCTAACCATTGGTGTTGGACACACGTGTTTCAAACTGGTGTTGGTGAGGAGGTTGAGAGGCAGGAGGCACCAGGAGAGCATGCGTGGAGCAACACTCCCCAAATGCAGGGCTGCAACCATCAAGCCAGTCTTTTAGCTTTCTGTGTGTCAGCACACATCTCAGATGTATTTCTACCAGACTACACCCTGCTTCCTCCCCTTATGGCCTGTGCCTATCCTATCTGTGGTTTGAGCCATTGAAGTCCTGGCCCTGATGGGGCTCTAGTGCTGGGAAGGTCTGATTCGGATCTTGCACGCTGGTGTAAGTCAGGAGAAACCCCACGGACTGGACTTCGCCACAGCGAATCCAACTAAAAGCCATAATAGCTACGATACATCAGGTAGAAGACCTGGAGAAAGTGAATGCTCTTATCTCAAACACTGAATTTACAGTAATTAACAACTGTAAATGCAATTGCAGTGTTTTATAGGCTGTCCTTCCTACGACTGTGGAGAATGGAAGATAATGGAAATACGCTTGATAATACTTGTTGGCTGAAGGGTTTACATTAGCTGATCTAGTACCTCCAAATGCACACTTAGGTAATAATGTAGTAGATGAATCAGGGAGGAATGAGATGATTATTTTTTTTTTTCTGAGATATAATAAACATGTTTCTCACTAGGCTCAGCTGGGATATTACTGCTCTTCATATAGCCAAGTGTTTTGTTGGAGAGATGAAGTGCTGCGTGTAAACTTGTTCATTACCAGAAACTTGACAAATACTGAGCTAATATCTTGTCAACAATAAGCTGGGGATAATGCATTTCCTCGCCTTCTAATAGTTTTTTCCTTACATATAATCATATAAGCAATACTAAAAAATTACAATGGGAAAAAAAAATGGCCACAGGAAGATGCCTGTTCTCTGTGATACGCAGTTCTTTTGGTTTCAAGTATCAGGAGCAGTCAGGATGAAAATAATTTGTTTGGGGATTATCTATACGCAGAAAGAAACTTGATAATCACTCAAGTGAGTAGCTGCTGCATTTGTTTGCTACCTTCTTGCCTAGTGATCATTGTTCAGTTCAGTGAAATTAGTGTTTCCAGGGGTGGGGAGTGAAGGAGAGTTCATTAGAGTGCTCTACTCCCCTCTTGCAAAATGTTAGCAGCCACTTAGCAGGGTTTGCACGCTCAAGGAGATGTGTTAGTTGTATCTATGATATTCACTGACCAATTAATGTGGGGTTTTTTTTTGTTCTCCTTAGGGGAACACACACACATTAACAGAAACAGGAAGGCTTTATACGCTGTCTAGCTTAGTCCCCAGAAAAGGCTTGGTGCATCTTCAACACAGCACTTAATGGCACATGTATAATTATGTTTTATAAAGATTTTCTAAGAATGCCTAGAATATTATTAATGATGTGTGACCATAGGTGGCAAGACGAGATTTACGTTTCAGGCAATTACATTTTACAAGCTGAAGTAGAGAACAGAGGTAATTAACAAGAATAATGAAAGCACAAGTTTGAGATAAATCACTGTTAAAAAAAGAGTAAATAATAGAAGACAAAGGGATTATGAGTCAAGTTCAGTCATTATTCATCAATTTTAGAGCAGAAGGGTGTGTTTAATTAGTGAAATAGCATAGCACTTGTTTAGTGCTTTTCAAATAATCTTGATGCTCTTCTATCAGGGGGAACAAACACCTGATTGAATGCCAATGACAGTGATTGCTGTCTCCACACTTCTAATCAGTGCAGGAAATTTCATTTTGTCTTCCTTTTAATGACTCACAGGGAGCTGGTAGCAGACATGCACAGGTTGCACAGGAGGGTAGCAGTGTCCCTAACCTGCAAAGGAGAAAAGCACCCACTTCTCCAGCAGTTTCAGTTTTCTATGAATTGTTTAGTTCCAGTTTTTAATCTGCAGTGCTTTGTGGATCAGAAAGGAAATCAACCCCCACTGGGAAGACCCTTATCTATTAATTACTTTTTCCTCTTCTTATCCTAAGAGGAGATATTTCTCATGCGGAGCCACAGGAAGTTGATGGTGAATTGTAGTAACAGCAGAGGTTACTAGGACGCTATCAAAACTCAGAGGCAGATGGGCTGTTTGTGACCAGGTCTGGGCGGAATCCCAGCATCTTCATGGGTTTTCTTTGCATGTCTTCAGGCAGCAGCTCAGCTTCATCTGAGTTTACCATTTCTCTTCATTCTATTTAATACTGGGGGAGGAGTAGCTCTGTCTCTGCTCTGCAACTGACTTGTGCAAAGCAGAAATGTTTGACCTTTGCAATGCATGAAGATTGCAGAAATGACACGTGCCAACGATGCACCTCTGGCCTGCTTTGCAAGGGCTGGGATTCCCCACTATCCTTAGTGGGAATCGCCTAGCCCAGTCCTGACAGCGGTGAGTTGTCCAGGGTCCTCAGAGGTTGCCAAAACCTGGGGTCTGGCTCTGTGTTATGAATTCTTGAATCTCAGAGCGATATAGTGTCAGTTTTTCTTCTTTTTCATGGATGGGTTTCATCCTCAGCACCTGCAGGAGGGAGATAAAAGATTCTTCCTTTGCCTGTTGCTTGTAGCTTATATTTGCATGTGATTCTCTTAGGACAGGTCAGCATCAACTTGTTATTAGCAGCCTCCGCTATATGAAAATCTTGCGACTCATCCACTGCTGTGAGCTGTTGGCCATGAGCAGGTGGGCACTGTGCTGCTACACACGGTGTGGCTGCTCAGAGCGCAGAGCACAAGAGCAGCACAGACCCAGCGCGGGCTCACCATCTAACATGGGCACAGCAGCGTAAAGTGAGGGGCTCCAGCATCCCTCTCAGGGATAGATCTTTCCTGAACTAGGACATGCAGCTGACTTCTAATATCGTGTCTCCCCTGCTGAATAACAAACCTCTAATGAGTGATGTCAGTAATCATCCAGGAAATTCTCCTTCATCTGCAATGTTACAGAAGAGACAAGGTCCCATTTCCCTCTGAATTTTTACAGTGTAGGTTGTGGTGAAAAAAGATATAATGTGGCAGATGCTTGATCAGCGTGGGGAGGATGAAGTTGACTATGTCTGTGCCATCATCACAGAAGTCAAAAAATAACAATGTGTATTTGGGGACTAAGCCCCCCATTTCTAGAAATGTGGCACTTGCTTGAGAGATCCCAGAGGAAGCCACATGCCACAGTGTGAATATGGATTTTCCCACAGATAGACAAAATATTTAGCAAAGTTTCTAAACATCTTGTCTTAACATTTTAGCTGATATAAGTGCTGTTTCTTTGGAAGTCGTTTTGTATTTTAGTATTACTCTCAGGGTTGAGCAAATATGGACTGAAAACATGACTGACTGGAGAGAGGGCTTTTTCATCCTGATCAACTTAAGCTGTGATTTTTGACTGACATTACAGACGAAGGGATAAGATAGTTGCTACTTGTAGATGCATCTGATCTCTCATTGCGAAGAGTACATGCTGCCATTCTGATAAGGAAAAGTAAGGCCGAGTTATTTCTCCATTCACAGAACGCAAATCTGTTTTTGCAAGCAGTTTGCCAGACGGTGATATAAATCAATATAGCCTCTTTACTAATCCCTAGCTGAGAGCCATTTCATTTGCACTTGGTATCCCTGTAGTCTAGTCTGAGGTGAGCAGGGGGTTCCTTTGCACTGCTGAAGATTTGCTGCAAGGCATCATGAGAGATGGCTGCTTCACTGCTGGGTAAAAAGTCCTAAATATACACGATGTGCTTTATGGAGCATTAAGGCATCCTTTGAAATGTAATGAGAAATGGGCTATTAACTATTATTCATTATTGTATACACAAAGGTTGTGAGCCAAGTGTAATTAAATTCAATAGACATATGCAATAAAAATGAACAATTAGCAGCAGTGAAGGATTCTGATCTGAATCTATGAAGACTTTCTTCAATCCCATAGCATAGCATGAAATAAAAACTGCATAATCTCAACTCTGACATATATAGAAAGGGAAGATTATCATAGTCTAGAATTGTAGACTCTAAGACCTAGAATCTAAAATCCTAAATTGTTGAGGTTGGAAAAGACCTTTAAGATCTTCAAGTCCAACCATGAATCCAGCACTGCCAAGTCCACCACTAAACCATGTCCTTCAGCACCACATCTACACATCTTTTAAATACCTCCAGGGAGAGGGGATGCAAGTTTTGGTACATGGCTTCTTCCACATGCTAAAATGGGATGCAGTACCATATTCAGAAAGGAAAATATAGAAGCTTAGCTGTGCTTCTTAGAGTCTTGTTTTGGACAAAGCTTTTTGTGAGCTCAGTTTTTCTTGCAAAGGTCTGAGCACAGCTCTGCTAACACTGCAGGTAGCGACTGTCCTGAAACTTGCTTAAGTTGACCTAAACTTGGTGCAAACACTAATTGCTTCAGATGTGTGCTGCCCGTGTGATCATAGAGTCATAGCTCGATAAACCAAACCAGCTTCTTTTGGTGTCCTGCCTGTTTTAACACATCACTAGAGCTAATTGGAGTCTAGCCAAGAGAAACAATTCCCCTGGCAAAATTCTGACTCGTAGAAAACAAAGCACATTATGAAAATGCCTCAGTTTTGAAGAAGCAGGGTGATAACTTTCAATTTTGAGCTGCGTGGAAAGTAACACTGTCACTTTTTGTTTGGAAAAAAAAAATTTGTTTTTAATACTTGTACTTACACATGATGTATGTGTATATAGTGCACAATGTACAAAGAAGTTACCCAATTTCAGTGACATGGGGTTTTTTCTTGATTGAAACACAATGTTTCAGTTGTCTGAAAGTCTCAAGTATTTTAACTTGTGGCAAATATATGTCTTTGAAAAGCCTAGAGTGGAAGAAGATTGAAAAAGTGGCAGTTTTATGTAGAACAGAAAATCTGATCTCAGTTCAGCTTTGCAGAAAGCGCTGCCCATATATCTGTAGCTTTGGAAGAGATCTTCACATTAAAAACACTCCTGCAAAACTGACGTTGTTGCACTCCTATCTCTAAAGATCTGAATCTCTGGATATAGGTGCACTGACTACTTTGAATTCCAGACCTAATGGATAAAGACATAATAAGGGTTTTCCTGGAAATCCTTGTTTTCAGTTTGTTGGGGGTGTATTCTTATTCCTCATGTTCACCTGCCTGTTTCTGTGTCTGGCCTTGGGGAGTAAAGCAGAACTACTTTTCAAGGATGCCATTGAAAATCAAAGGAGGGGGGAAAAGCCTTCAGAGACTAGTTGTGGGTGTGTGGAGGGAGGGTGCGATTTTTAATGGAATTTAATGGAGCTGGGAGCTGGGTTATTTAAGACTGGTGCAAAGATCCTTTGTATTGACAATTCACTGTATAAGCTATAAACTCTTCACTCTGCGCATATAAAAGATGAAAGGACCAATTACTTATTGAGGCATTAAACACCCAAGGGACAAAGATGCCTGTCTGGCAATAGTAAACATATTGACTGAAACCTATTTGAATTTCAAATTGCCAAATGTCCCAATTTTTGAAAAGCTTCCTATGATAACCAAGGTCTGCAAAGTCAATTGAAACTTAATTCTCCTGGATATCTCATGGGGAAAAAGTACATGAGTCCGGACAGATTCAATTATTTAATTTTAATGAAAAAATAGATAGCTGCCTTATTTCCTTATAGAGCTGTAGATGGGAATTCAGCCCTTTTATTCTAAGATGTTATCCTAGGATAAATGACAATAGGGGTCCGCTAAACATAGGTTCCCAAGAGGTTTATGTCCTAGGCTTTTCTGCTGCTTCTTGTCCTTAGATCTTTCTTTTTTCTTCATCTGGTACCAGGTCTTTCTGACATGCCAGCCAAGTGTGGAGTAGCATTTCCTCTCTGTCCGCAGATGGTATTTATAAAGCATTACACAGGGGATCTGTTACAGGGTGCTGTACAGCCACATATTGCAGAAGGACGTGTTTACTGTCTCATCTATTAGAAAGGCTCTCGCAGAGCAAATCAGCCACAGGTTAGTGCTGCTGCCGTCAGTGTCGTGCCAGTAAGGTAACCTATGGCTGCTGTGAGGATGAAGCAAGTCCTTAGAGCAGCTGGGGGAAAAAAGCTGCTCTAGTCTTCCCAGTATCATCATTATAACCATCTTTTTGGGGTTTTTGAAAGGCCACCCCCACCAGATGCTCAGATGCTCTTGGGGTGAGCCAGGGACTTGCCAGTGGTCTCAAGAATCTTCAGCAGTTAGCCATGATGTGGCTGGGCAGAGCTCCAGCTGAATGAAAAGTCACAACTAACTCTCCCTGACTTGCACTACTCTCATCACAGTCATTAGTAAAAATGTTAATCATGATTAATGCCATTACTCTGAATACCAATGGAGTTAATGATTTCCTCTGTATTTGGACAACATTGCCCGAAACGTTAACTCTGTCATGAAACCATGAAAACAATTACTGTGGTGTAATTGTGGGTATTTGCTGTTGAATTAATTTTCCTTTTGTTTTTGCTGTAATGTCATATACAAAACAAAGGTACACAGCAGTGGTGGCATTGTTATCGAAATCTCAGGGGAGTTCATCCTCCCCTTTAATGCTCTGCAAACATGGAGAGAGCATCCATAAACATAACAGTTGGCTGCACGTGCACTCTGGAGCAGAAAAGGTGCCTACTACTATACAGCTGACCTTGACCTTGGCATAGTAAGACTTTTATCAGATACATCAACAAGAACACCACTCAGTGCTGCTAAGTAAAATTGGTATTTGTTGTCATTTTTGTTCCAATAGCTCCTCATTAGATCAGAGAGGATGAGTTACTGCCTATCAGATCCATTCAGCTGATTGTGAAAGAGATTTTATATCTCCACCTTTGTCTCTGTTGGTTTCTGTTGGGTTTCCCATCATGCAGTCATTTTTCTGTATTCCATTTTCTCCCTGTCTTGGTGTACAGTCAGAAATGAAGGCAAGCATTTATCACCACAGCAGCTTTAAATATCAACTGCTTGATGAATTTAATCTCAGCTGGCCGGAAGCAATACTGTAATTGCAGCATTTTATAATCATCAAGACTTGTTTCTCTGAGCTGAATTAATTTGCATGAGCAATGTGTTATTAGCAAAGTTGCTGGTAACTAGTATGTACAAGCAAATTGTAGAAGGCTCTTGCAGACTGTGCTTTCCTGGGGGAAACTCACCACGGTGCGACGTTTTAAATGGGTGAAGAATAGTCTCTGGGGGAAAAGGTTTAAAACGGATGCAAGGAATTCAACCCCATGTCAGGTAAAAACTGTAGAGCCAGTATCTGCCTCTGTCCATGCAGGGCATTCTCATATTTCTATCAACATTCTTCTCTAGCCGTGGTCTTCCAGTACAATAAATCATGCACTAGGATACTGCCAAGTCAAAAATAGAAAAAGAAACATTTTTTTTCTTGTATAAACTCAACTCAAGTGTGATCAAGAATACCTGATGAGTTAATTGTGCACCACCAAATCTGGTACCTCCTGTGCTCTTTAATGCAGCCAGAATAAATCCAATCCATCTTGTATATGGTGCATGCTGGCTAAATCAACAAGAGTAGACTCCATCTTACCCTTCTCTAAACCTAATGTTTATATCTAGGTAGGCTGGTACCACACGGGTCTGAAGGATGATCAGGCTAGCATTTGTTCTGACTCTCTCAGATAACTTCTTTCTAAGATGGTGGAAGGTTTCTCTACCATAGCTGGGGATGGACTTTTGTGTCTGAAACAAGAGCATCAGCTATTCCTTTCTGTAAAGGTTCTTAAATGCTTCTGACAATTATTTTAAGAGGAAGGCAGTGTTTACACTCCCCAGCCACAAAGAGATTCCTCCAGCTCGTTGTGGTATTTATTGCTGCATTAATTGCTCATGTACAAAAGCTTGTGGTGGTATGCAAAATGCTAATAACAGATCCTAATGAGTGTGCACCTCCCTCTCCTTCTCCAGTCTGTGCCTTATTGATGTTTTCATTAAACTGTCCAAACGGAGGCTGGATGCACATACCAAAATGTTTCCATTTCATTGGAGAAAAAGACAGATCCTAAAAGAAATTGGTGTTTGGAGGATGCCAGACAACTAGCTCTGAAGGATGAACAAAAACACTCCAAATAATCATGTAAGAACTGACAGTTGGGAGCGATGGCCAAGGGAGAGGAAGGTGGTGGTAGGACATTAAAAGGCAATTTTTGCATTTTTGAGAAACTTGTCTGAAAGTGGGGCCTTCTCTCTTAGGGATGCCAGGACACATTCATCTGGCAACGGAGTATACTGTGTTTTTGGAAAAATGCATATGAAAAAATCTAGGTTTTTAGGTGTTTGTGTGTAATTGTAAAGGACTGCAACACATGGGGAAATTAATTTACCAATACTGAAGTACATCCCTTAGGCCAGTCCTCTTATTGCCTCAGGAGGGTGATGCTGGACAATAAGAGCCACTGCTAGAATTTTCCAGGAAATTCTTCCTTAAGGGTGCTGAAAGGAAGGTAATGAGGAAAGCCTCTGGGCAGCTTTGGGCACATCTTTGAAAAATAATGGGATAACCTGTTAGCTTGAAAGTTCTTGTAGCCTTTTAAAAATAATGTACAAGTCCTGGTTTGCCACATCTACTACCTCAGTGATCTTAAATAATTCTGAAAAAGGGGAAAAGTTCTGGGAAATGGATGAGTGTCAGGTATCAAAAGCTTTTGTGGGAGAGTAGATTCAAACAGACATGTAGCATGCGCATCTGAGACAAGTGAGACATCCCAGATCCCAGGGGAGCAATCCCAAAGTTACTTTTGCTTCAGTACCCAAAACCTAACTTTCTGGTAACCAGTCTTTCTGTTTCCTGAGGTAGGAGGAAAATCATAAGAGGTTGGTCAGACCCTGACACGTGGTCTAGGGAGGTGCTGGGGAGAGGACAGTGATACATCATCAGTGTCATAAAACACATAGGAGACCTACAATTATAAAAAAGCAGCTCTTTTTTTTTTTTTTTTAATTCCTAATATGCGTTATGTTAGAGCTCTGTAGAAATAATTGATTAAGTTTCAATTTGTACTCAGAATAATAACTGACATGGTAGTGAATGTGTTCATTGATATCTAATTTGGTGTGGCTAATTTCCTCACTGCCAGCTAAATGCCTGGGTATTTCCTATCATGTTAATGTGTTAGCTGAATCTTGTTGCACGTTTGTTCGCTGCTTATGTAGCTATGACTGAATTACATGCCAACTGAGTTTATATCCTGGCATGGAAGGACCGTTCCTCAGTTGTCTCAGATAAACAATAGATAATTGTCGTGCTTCTGCTTTAATTAATGTAAATTCTAAGATTATTTGAATGATCTTGGGTCCAGCCTTGGTAAGGCACAGATTGCTTCTCAAGTCATGCTGAGCTCCCCAGGGCCCACTGAAATCAGTGCTGTCCATCAGTGCCAGCTTTCCTCCGGCTGAACAGAAATGAGGGCTTCTGCATATGAAAATGCTGCCCCTCTGTAATGGACTGGCACGTACAGAACACCACTTTAAATATTGCTCATTGTGGCAAGAATCGCCTATGCCCATGCCTCAGAGAAGGATGTGCACCGTGTTCTTGCGCCGCGTGACCTACTTACAGCAAGTGGGAGTCGATATCTATTAACTTCTCTCTGTTCTATCAGTCAATACTTCGTCCTTAAAGCAATTGTTCTCCTCTCCCTGCTGCACAGTTCATGATCACAGGGAAAAAGGAACTTTCCTCACCTCCATCCCCCGATGCTTTTCCCCATTAATACAGTCAAGTGAGCGCTGATTTCCAAACCACACCTGAGACAAGACAGGGGCGGGAGGGGAACGCTGCAGCCTTCTCAGCTTTCTCGGCACCCTCGCCTGCCAGATCAACAACTTTGACTTTCACATGTTTCTTCTCTCCTCCTCTCCTGGCAGGGTGGGCAGCGGGTGCAGGCAGCTTTTGTTGGGGCTCAGCCCGTAGATGCGTCGTACGCCCCGCGAGCACCGGGAGGGACGGAAAGCGCCGCTGTGCCGCGGGTTCCTGGAACAGCGAGGGGAGGATGCGCACGGAATTGGAGATGCTGGGGGGAAAAAAACAACATGAGTGATCCTTCAAGATACTTAAATAATGTTTCATGACTCAAGTGAAATGCTCTCGTTAGGCCCTCTGGAGGAGAATCTGACATTTTCTGTGCCACCTGCAAGATTAAAAGAAAATGCTGTTGGCTTCTGCATTGTCTCCTGAAAGGCACAGGGGCTGACAGAAATGTAATTAAATTACCTGCAGCATTCATCTGTTGTCATAGCAGCCCTTGCAATGAATATAACAATAATTTCATCTACAGCTTAGCTTAATGCAGCTTTGCCTAGACCAGCCAGAAAGCAATTTTCTGTTCTGTATCTGGCAGAGAGAGAGTTCAAGAGTTCCCATTTCAGTTTCACCAGCAGTGATCTACAACAGGGTAAAATCACAGATTATGCCTTTGCTGCATTCCTCCAACATCAGAGAGCACCTGTTACTTGTGGGTGACTTCATGTATTCAGGAGGTCAAATTAGATTATTTTCCTCTAGCCTTAAAAATCTCAGAATCACTGCATTTATTTATATGCAAGTGATAGAAGCCTCGTACAGTGTTTTTACTATTGTGACTGAGTCTACCAAGAAGACCTGGCTGTACTGCTAAGATAGGCCCTTTGTTTTGCCGGAGCTGTGTTTGAGTTTGGATGTGTGGAGCACAGTAAGGACACAGCAGTTCTGGCACTGATGGAGGGCACAGCAGAGTAGGTAGAATTTGTCTTTTTTTTTTTTTTTTTAATACTTGCAGAGTATTATCTATCAAACTGAGATGTTATAGATGGACCAGGTGGCTCCAAGAATCTCATGACTGTCCTTTGATAAATGTGGAATGAGCTCCCTGGCTCAGTTCAGTATTGCATAGGTAAGTGTGTACCTACTGCTGCTTGGCACGGAGGGGCCAGCAGACTGTCTCTGTGGAAAGGCTAAAGGACTGAATGATGCTGAACACCTGGATAATGTCTAATACCTAAAAGTGGAACATCCATTAAGTTTAAGAAAGGGTAACAGGCTACTACTAATTTTCATTACTTATCCTTCTTTGCATGTGGAGGAGTTTGTCATTGATTGATCACAGAAAGAAATTTCAACAAAACTCACTTCATTTGCTGATATTCTATTTTATTTTATTTTATTTTTTGCTGCTACTTATTTACTACTTTCTTCTAGAAATGATTGTCACTTACCACTTTCCTCAAACAAACAGCCACAGAATTCAGGTATGTAGGAGTAGTATCTCAAGAGAAGAGTTAAAAACAAGTTGAGAATAGAAGAATGTGATAATGAGATATATAACATCTGCAAGGCATTCCTGGCTCCACCTAATACACCTGGGAAATATCCCCTTTGTTTCCCATCTATCCATTCCATTTCTGTTTGTCAGCTTTTGAGAGCTGAGGTTCATCCTACAATGACCTGGTTTTATCTTACATATTCAGGAATTCACAAATTGTTTAAATATCATGTGGAAAAAACACTAACTTGTGCATGGCCAAGATAAGCTGATTTGTAAGCTGAGGCTTCCCTGAGCCTGGTGTATGGAATAGTCCTCCTCCAGGCATGCTCTCTGCAGAGCATTGAATCTCTCTCTGAAGCAACCTTCCCAGGCTAAACAGGGCTAAAATTGCTTATGTGTTTTCATTTAACTTTCTGCTGTACTACAACACCTAATAATTTATCCACATGTGCAGCACCTTTCCTATGAAGCTCTGAAATGATTTATAGACGTGCATAAATGGCATTTATTTTACAGATGAGGTAAGAGGGATGGCAATAATGGAAGAGTCCATCTGAGTCTCACACAGGGGTAGCAAGAGTTAGACGAGCCTTCGCCATTCTGGATCATACCAAGCAGTCCTTTCCTAGAGTTTGGTGAGTGTCAAATAAGTATCAAGGGCAAGTATTGCACCAGATCTTTTATCTGGACATGTATGTCCACCCCTTTGGACTGACCCAGTGGCAGCTAGACAACAGCTGTATTCCGTAGGCTAGAGAACAAAGGAGAAATGTTCTCTACCTCTGCTGCAGCTCCATCTCCCACTGAAAATGGTCTGAAATATATTTCAGAAAGGCATTGGGAGGTGAAGAAGCTCTCATTTTACTTGGTGCTTTGTTCCCCAAGTTTTTCCCTCATTTCTGCCTGGCTTGAAATCTGGGGAGCATGCAGTCACCCAGCATGGGAATTCATGCTCCCTCCTACCAAGGGATTCATTTGGAAAGCCAGTAGTAGGGACAAACATGACCACTCCTCTGTCCTTTGTGGCCAGAATTAATTTCTAATCGTATATAAACTTAGCCTTTTTTGAGTTCAGATATGAACTGGTCATTGGCCAACTCCAATTCCCATTTGGGCTAAATAAGGTAAATTCAGAGCTGTAAATGACTGAGAGTTACAGCCAAGTGACCTGGATCCATGAGGTTTACTAGTGCTTGCTCCGTGAGAAACCCTGCTGGGTTTCCATCAGTCAGTACCTGCAGTACAGAGCAGTGAAACCGAGTCTCTCTCACTTGACAACAAACCTCCTGAGTCAACGAAAGTTTTGGTCTGAGCTTTATTGTAGAGGCTGGAGGATTGGAAACAACAAAAAAATTGAGTGGCTGAGCCATCATGGCCTGGCCAGACTACAAATAATTGATCTTCTTGTGATTCACATGTTACTGTGAAAAACCTCCAGTTTCTCCCTTGGAGGATATTACAGCTTTAAATAAATTAGATTTGACTTGAGGAACCTACCCCTGAGAGGCACCAGCAGCACATTTGTTCTACAGCTTGCAGAAGCTGCTCTCAGTGGCTTTGGTCTCCCTGGCTGCTGGCCTTGTATCCCGTGGGGCTGCAGCCTGTGATGCCTTTGAGCATCATTTTCTGGCACTTCAAGGGTTGTGGGAAAAGAAAAGAGCCAGCCCCCCACATATCCTGCCCAGTCCCAGCACTCCTTGGCTGTTTGGTTTATAGTCTGTTAGGGACTATTGGAAATAAAAAGCATGTTTCAGGGTTTATCAAGAGGAGCCGCTGATAAAAACTGACACCTGAAAAGGGATTGAATGCCACCGGTATTTCTGTCCTGACATAAAAACAAGGTCAGTTGTGAAGGAGTAAATTAAAGAAAGACAGAAGTTTAAAGATCCAACAGCAAATATGCTGAAGGTCGTGGGACATAACAAGTTAATAAACTCAACTGGATGATTTAATTCAACACAAAGGATGCATCTGTGTGCACTGAATAGTAGGTAAGAATTTGACATGACGAGATGGGAAGGCTTTGTTATCCTCTTGTCTTGCTGGGATTTGCTTCAATTATGCCAAAGAATGTTACTTCATTCTTGCCCTAATAACACTGTAGAGGAAATTAAATTACTCATATATAACAAAAGTGAACTGATTTTGACATCTCTTCTAGGCAAACCTCCTGCTGTATTAACTCCTAAGCGCATTCTTCCTCACTTAAGGTCTCATGCATATGTATGATTATTACTCATAGTAAATATAAGCACTTTGTGCGAACGCAAATTAACTGCAGGATGTAATGGAGGTTGCCAAGGGTATTTTTTTATTGTTGACTGAAACATGAAATCTACAATATGGGTACAATAATGAATGGATCGTGGGGCATGGAGAAAAAAATCCCATCAAAGGGTGCTCTGACATCAGAAACCACAACAGCAAAACTTATGTCACTAGAATCTTGAGCTGCTTTTATTGTGCTTTTATTTAATTTCATTTTTTAAAAAGCCTTGGTTTAGCTTGAAATTTTCCTTTATGTTTTTAAAACTCATCGATTAATGAAAACAATTAAAGACTGTAGAGCTAAAAAAAGAATTAATTTTTTTTTTTTAAGGCTGACAGACTTTAGCCTTTGATTTTAGTTGGATTAATAATGGTGGGTTGTCTCTGATATGATGGCTCTTTCTTAATGTTTGATTGCTTTTTTTGTTATGCTAGCTAGCTTTTGGAAAGTTTTTTTTATAGTAAATTCAACCTTCAGAAAGAAACCTCACACCCTTGAAACTAAGGTTGAACCCTGCCAGGCACAGACTATTGCCTCAGCTTTCTGCTCTTGCAGACTTTCATTAGTAGGAAGGAAGAACGTCCCAAACAATGCAGCACTGAAAACAACAGAGCTTTATTTTTAAAACCAGTTACTTTTCCCAGCCCATTCTGAATGCAGCTCTCAACCTTTGTTCCTTCAGTAAAACAACCTCGTATTTGACCTTTTATTCAACTCCATCCACCAGCCTGGCAGTACCTCTGTGTTCGGAGCTTACCCATGCAAGGACTGTGCCGGGAGGGGTTTCTGCTGCAGCCAAATTTTGGGGGTACATGCATGTGGCTTTCTTCACCCATAAGCTGATGTCCTGGACAGGGAGAGCTAGTTTGGAGATGGACATTCCTGACATATTTTCTGTGACTTCTGTCTTGAGCCTCTGGCTCTTCCTATGGAATGAGGATGGAGTTTTAGGTCCATTGCTAGGCTTTTTGTTTTAAACTCAGTAAAAGAACCGAGAAAGGCTATGAGGAGAGCAGGGGCAGGCTGGAAAGGGGTCAGTAATTATCCAGGTATAGCAGAGGGAGTGGGAACAGCCTGCCTTTTCCTAAGGAGCGCAGCGCTGCTGTCCTAGGAGCAAGAGACAAGTCCTCCTTAGGCCATGATGGATCTCCCCGTGCACAGGGATATACTGCCGTTGTCAGGAGTGTCATCGTTACAAAGGAACAGATCAAAGAAAAGCAGGCAGCATTTATATTGCAGGCATGCAAGGAGGAGGAGGAAAGGAGTTGGACTTTCATTGTAAATGGCAACATCCTCTCCATCCATGATTGAGTAGATGAGCAAATGGGAGAAAAATGGAGCCAGATGTCCCTGGGTTAACTGTAACCTTGCTTTGCTGCAGTTCAGCCTCACAGGCTTCTCTGCAGAGCACGTCATGCAGGTCAGGTCCCTCGGCGCTGAGCTGGCACGCGTGGAGCGAGGCACTGAGACGATGGAGAGCGATCACCAAGGGCAGCAGAGCCTGCCAGCCGGTCGAGCTGCTGCACCTGGAGCATCACACAGCCAGGGGCTCAATCGTTCTGACGCAGCCTTCGATAAATAATTGCAAATACCAAGTATTATAGAAGACAATTACAAAATTAATGGAATCTAGAAAGTAACAGAGAATGAAATTTATGCTTATTTTACCCATCATCATTTTTGTTTCTAAAGCAAAATGAGTCTGGCACGCAGATGATGGGAAACATGGTGTTTTAATGACACTTACAGCATCCCACAGGACCATTCAAAGCAACAAAAAAAACTGGTGATGTCCTTAAAGACAGCAGATGGTTTCTTCAAGGTGAATAATTTTATTGTTTATTGCCTGCTCTGTATACTGCAAGGAATGACATTTAAGAAACTGCTCAAAGATATTTTTTTCAAAGCACAAAGAAAATATTTAGGAGCCAAATTATCTATACCAGTGACTGTGTCATCACCAGAGCTTGGAGTCTGACTTAGAGGCACCTAACAGATTTGGGGCAGTGAACTTTCAGGAAACATGGAATAGAGGTCAAATTTGTGTTTCTGCCAACTTCACCATCTCTGCAATGACCTCCAGAACGGACTCAAAATCTGGAGAGGAGGAGAAAAAGACGACGCCACCTCCCCCCAGTCTGAAATTTGTAGCATCAGCATTGCTGTCAGTCACTTTGGTGTCACTGTGCTGTGGCCAGGGGACTATTTTAAACTTGATGATATGCAGCTTAGCAGAAGCAGCCTGTTAAAAGGCTAAAAGCACACTGAATACAGAACATGAGGTCTCTTGAAAGGAGGTGCTGGTTTCGCTCTATTTTGTGGCTCAGGGGGCTTTGTGACAACGTCTTTGCTAATGGAGGGAGGGGATGGAGGCTGAAATGACTTGTGTGTGCTGCAGTGGCCTCTGTTGGGATGGGTGTAATAGGCTTGCTTGGGTGGGATGCTCCTTCCCTGCTGCTGGAACATGACGGGGTCCTCCAAAATGCAGCCAAATTAGTCTTTTGTCTGGGTTTAGGTGGCAACAGGCCCTGAGATTGAGGTAGTGGAAAAAAAAACAAACCCAAGGGTTCAGAGAAAATCTTGAAACAGGAATGTTTTTACATGGCATATGAAAATACAGCTTATGAGAAAAACCTGTTGTTATAAAAGCAGCTGATCTTATGAAGCTTTTATTACATAGCTTTTTCATTTTTTTCATGAGAATGAAATCCAATTCAAAAGCTTTCCTTTTCCAAGATATTTCAAAGCTTCCAGATCTGGCTAAAGTTATAGTATATGGAAAATGTCCTTAAATGTCTTGTAAGCTTGCATTCAAAATTTCATCAGTATTGAAGAATTTAAGGCATTCATATTTGGCCATATCTTCCACTTCACTTTCAGGGTTGGGGTGTTGTGTTTTTATTTAATTTTTCCTCTTCATATTCATATTCTTGATTCAGTTCCTGTCCCAACATCTATCTGTCCCTTTTCCAGGGAAGTATTAGCTCCAAACAGAAATTCAAGTGTGACCTTTTCCACAGGTAAAAACCTTGCTGCTTGCTGTTGCAAACTGGTTTAAGGCTGCACCTTCTTGATGCTCTGTCCAAAGCTGTTTACTGCCAATGACTTTGACTATTTTGTTCTGATTCTGCAGTTGAATTTGAAGCTTGTAAAGCAGGCATGTGCTTTTGAGGTAAAACCCAGCATTTTCTGAAGGCAGAAGCAAAAAAAAGAAAATCTGCTATAACTTCTTTGTTTGTTGTTTTTCGGTTTTGTGTTGGTTTTTTTTTTATTTCAGAGTTACTTCTGGAAGGATGATGAAAAGGTCACAGTAGAATTACAGGAGAAAGGCGTCCATAGATCAGCCATATGAGCTACTTTCAAAGCAGCTTTTCAGGACAAAAAGATAAAACATAATCAGACACCTACTTTTTTTCCTTTTACCAGAAAGGCCATGTAAAATTTCAGCCTTGAGAAGGATGGAGGAAGACACAGCCTCTTAGACCAGGGAGAGCATCTCTCATCAGCTGTCTGTGATAACTCAGCAGCCACATGGCTCCAGGTCCTGCACCTACATGGTGGGAGCAATGCACCTCAGGAGAGTGAGTGTATTATTTGTTACATTTTGAGATTTATTTTTTTTATTTTTTTAAAAATTAAATCCCTCAGGGAGACCAATCCTGCATGACTGTCAGGAACCACCACAAAAATTTAGATCTGTCTTTTATTTCCCAATAGAAAGGTAGAACCTCTCTTGGAGCAGAAAGTCTGGGGCAAATTAATGGGCATTTGCTGAGAGAAGCCTGTGAGTTGTTAAATGAAAAAAAAAAAAAAAACCAGCAGGAAGGCACAGAAAACAAGAAAACACAAGCTTTGCTAGTGAAAATTAGTTGGGGAAGCACTCTGTTAAATCCAATAAGCCTACACACAACATCTAGAAGTATCTCACTGGAAGAGTTACGTGCAGATTAAATGACAGTGAAGAGAAGGAACTTCTTAATCAAAGTCAAGAGACATCACCAGGGATGGTCAATGTCCCTCGGCACAGCCAGAGCCGGCATTGCTGTGCTGCTGCTGCAAGGGTGAGCTTGGCTCTTGGTTCACATGAATGCTGTCCTGCCTTTGTGCCTCAGCCACGTGTATGACCAAACCTGCCAAGACATGTTTGATTATGTGGTTGGCTTTTTTTTTTTTAATTGTAAATTTCAAGGCTTTAGCAGTGAGAAAGTAAGTAGCTGGAAACGCCATCTAGAAATATTAAAATGCCAAAGAGAGAGAAAATTTCTTTTGCATAGTAAGCAGCTGTTATAACTAGGACTTGTGAGACAATTAAGGATAAGAAGATTTAGGTTTGAGGGCCTGGATGATGTGATTTAACAGACTGGACAAGAAAGTAGCCATGGCAGACAGCGGAATCCTATTGGATTATAGCAGAATCGTGGTGATGGTGCCCTTATGTCCCAGCTGTTGCCCAGATTTGGGGTCACACATCACAGGGAGGGAAGACAGCAGCTTTCCTTCGTGGGCCATCTCTGAGATTTAGATGTTGGTCCTTAGCAGCCCTGCTAAGCCAGAGCTCCTTTCACCTGAGCACGTATAGTCTGGGAAAGCACACATTGCCTTTACCTTCTTTAAACCATTAAAGCCATTTTCCTAATTGACTTACAGCTGTTGTAATGCAAGTTTTAACACTGTGAATAAAGATTACATATGATTAGATAAGCTGTTTAAAAGCTCAGAGAGCTGAATCGTTGCATTTATTAATTGTGCTCACTCATTTATCTTTGTGCTTTATTTATTATGACACAGTTCCCGAAACCTTAATAAAATGGATTCACAAAGAAAAGCTCATTACATGAAAAAAAAAATGTTCATCACTCTTTTAATTAGTTTACTTTATGAGACCTTGCAGGGAGGGCTCTTGCTATAGCCCAGGTGGGGTGCAGAGGTTCAGAGCTGTCCGTGTCACCGAAGACCGCAGGGTTGAGCCCCTTTAACGTGAAGCAGACTCATCTTTTCCACTCTGTCGGATCCTCTCAGAGAGGATCACAGGTATAACTGGATAATTTAAACTGGTAATTGAAACCATTAAGTCTGATTAATTCTTTTATTTAGACCAGTTTTAGTGGTCTAAAAAACAGCAGTCTAAGGCAGGAACATGGCAGTACTTTTAAATGCAAGGCTAAATCCTAATGTCCTTCCCCTGTTTGACAAGAAGGGCGAGGGTTTATGCTTTGTTTTATTCCCTTGGCTGAGAAGAGACCACACTGAACTGTAAAGAAGGACTGAGGTTTTAGCCTTGTTTATACATTTTTTTTAAAGAAGTGGCAAATTAAAAGTAATGGCTTGGGCATCGCATGTTTGCACTTTCAGCTCGCCATAATAAATCTTTACACTGAAGTGTTGGAAGCATTAAATTGCTACAGAGAAGCTTGTCCTTGTTCTTCACTGTAGAGACAATAGGATTTTAATAAACAATATCTTTGATTATGTTCAGCAGAAAATCCAAGGATAACTAAGTATTTGTATCTGTCAGGGATTTGGCACTAAATCCTTGTAGTTCACCTTGACTGCAAAAGCTCTTACAAATGCGGGTGAGACTTAGTAATAGGTTCTGGGTGTAGGTGAGAGGAGGTTTCTCCGAGTCTCCACATTTGTACTGCTGGAAATGTACCTCCAGAGTGACAAAGCCTTTTTTGATTTTCCCTAGTACATTGTAGAAAATACAGAAATATTAATATCCCAAAGTTTGTGACCTGTAAAATGAAAGTGTCTTTCTAAATATAATGGCAACCCAACATCAGTGCATTAAAGCAAAAGCAGTGTAAGTCCTGCCCGTAATTCACAGGGTCACCTACAGAGCTGTTCTCTGAATGGGAAAGGCTGGGAGAGGACGGTGATTCCCTCCTTGCCATACAGCAGCACAGCTGACTGCTGAGCTTAAGGACTCTGTGTTTGCTCTCACAGTGCAACCCCAAAGGGCCACCTTGTGCTGATGTCAAGTAACGACCAAAAAAATAATAAAAAAAAAAAATCTGGCTGATACACAAGCAGATGGCACAGAAGACCTTATCCTGCTTTAAAATACAGTAATGGGGTCCTGGGTAGGGATGCAGACCGGCACTAATTGGGTGTCCAGGCATTGCTACTGCTGAAGCAGAAATGCCTCCTCGCTTGCCCAGGAAGTACAAACACAGCACTGCAGCTTTCCAATGCCATTAAATTTGGGACTATTTAGGCCAGTTGCCACGGAGTTTGTTCTTTTTTGAGGCTGGCTTCCCACTGGACACTAAGATGGCAAAAGACTCGAGCAGTTGATGCGAGTCAATCTGCATCCTGCAAAATATTTGGCTCGCAGGAACTCAGGCTGGATTCAGGGCTGTGCAGCCCTCTCCCAGGCACGCTGGGAGAAACTGTCTACCAAGCCTGGTCCTCACAACACGCTGATTTTCCTTCTAACAGGCCAGCCCCCCAGTGTCACTGCTTGTTCCTCTGTACCTTCATAAAACTGTAGAAGTAAGCTTTTGATTTAAGCTATAGCTGTTATGTGTAGCTGCATTCAAAGCCTCGTGCTATCCTCTCCAGAGTCTGACTTGCAAGGCTTGTGTGCAGATGTTAACTACTGGAGTACACCACGTACTGCAGTGCCATCCCCTTCTGAAAAAAAGAAATCTCATCTTAGATACAATGGCTTGAGCCTGGGTAGAGAATATGATGATAATACATGTTTATTATGATAAATGTAGTCATGTTCCTCAAGAAGCAACTCACAAAAAATAGCCATGGAAAACGAGTCTTGACTGGCTGAACTTGTTCGATGAACCACCAAAACAGGTTTGCAAAATGCACTTTATTTTAAAGTTGCTTAATCTTCTCATGATATCTGCAAAAAATTCCAAGACAGACTTGACACTGCTTTAAACATTGCTATTTATGTTCCAGCTACAGAGAAAAGGGATGGGATATGTGGCCAGTACTCAGAAAATGCTCAAAATGAAAGTGGGCAAACAAAACGGAGACCTTTGGTTTCAGACTAATGGCTGTCCCAATGGGATAATTCATTTTCCTTAGAGCAGCTTGTTCTTTTTGAAAGATATACTTACGTAGGTTTAACTGTAGAAATGTTATATTGTTGTAATTTCTCCAGTGTGATGCAGCTCTAATTACTCACTGCTCAGAGCATGGAAAGGAAATAGAAGATGAACAGCAAGTTAATTTTTATTTTAAAAATGAAGAAGAAATATTAGTTTTAAAAGAAGAAGAGCAGACCATCGTGCATCAAACTGAAAGCACGGATACATTTCATGGAAAGAGGAGCTGCATTAATTCTGGTGTTCCCAGGAGAGTGTTCCAAAGGTGAGCTACAGCCTTGAAAGGGGCTTGAGATTATTTACATCAGCTACAGCAGGATGAAAGAAGCACACCCTGACGTACATACCACCAAGTTTGAGAGCTAATGTCACCCGTTGACAGTGCTTCTGTCTCCTGTTTCTTTGGGTTAACCCTTCATTTGGCTATATATGTTAGTTTTGACAAATCTCCAAACCCAAGGGTGCCATGGTTCCTACAGGGCTGTTTGGCTGAAGGCTCCTGGCTCAAATGTGCTCCCAGGACAGCATCTCTCGGTCGCTTCAGACAACAAACCCACGTTAACAGGCTGCTGTTTCTGTGTCTGTCACACCTCTGGTTTGTGTCTAGGGTTTATGCTGTATTTTTTAAAGTAATTTAATATTTTTTCCCAGGCCATGAAAATCCTTTTCTGCCTCATTTTTCCTTGCTTTTCCAAGGCCTTATGTGGTAAAGTGTGCCTGCGAAATGCAGGTTTCCTGGGGAACTGCTGCACAGAGCCTTGTTTATTGAGGTGCTGCAAACAGGTCAAGGCTGTGGCCCCTGTACAAAGGCAGCTAATTAAATGTACAAACCCAATAAAAATAAATATGCTGCTTTAATATGCAGGTCCTGCTGTTCCCAGTGATAATAGGATGCAAGTCAGTTGCTGTAGCTACCATGATAATGGCAAACGCATGCAGACTAGCTCAGGGAAGAAAGAACATCCCCACCTAGTTCTGCTTCTACCCCTGCTGCTGTTGGCTTCCCCAAGCTGCTGCCCTGGCTCGGGCTTTATGGATTGAGTGAAGACAGGCAGAACTTCCCTGGCTATTAACTCTCTTTAGCCTTATTTCCTTATGGTTTGGCCTTCAGTACTATTTTATTCACAGTGACTGATGGCTTTGTTCTGGAGGTGCTGAGGGAGGACTGATGCTGTATCCTGTTGGCCTCCACTGCACTGGTGTTACTCTCATTGGCAAATGAGGAGCTAAAGGGGCGTTGTGAACCCCGGTGGGGATCTGCAGAGCACATGGCCACCATCTGCTACATGCCAGCCCCAGTCTGCCCCAGCCAGGGGCTGTCTGGGGAGGGGAGACAGCAGCCGTGGATTTTATCTGCTACACTAAGAGTCAATACAGAGAAAAAAATATCAGCTGAGCTTCTGCCAGTTGGTGGAGGTCACTGTACATAGCAAGCAATAAAAGAAAAAGCAAATGTCTTGAACCACAGGGATAAAATGTCACCTCACAATCACCTTCTGGCTTTCTAACCAACACCATAGCCCATGCCATACTGGGTGAGGGTGCTTAAGGAAAGGAGCACAAAGCCAAGGATGCCACAGCAGACCTCTAAAAGTATCTCCTCAATGACCGAAGGAAACAGTGTGAGATACAAACACACGTCCTGGTTTCTGAATTCCAGGTTTGGGTAGATTGACACAAACTACAGCCCCTACCTTATTTAAAAAAAAAACAAAACAAAAAGCCCCCAAAACCAAACCCTGTTTCTGTAAATGACTGTTTGCTATTTTAAAGCAAAGGCCAGCCTTGCCAGGGACCAGTCTCGGTGTCACACAGAGCTGGCAGTGCAGCTGGTGCTCCAGATGCTCTGGAGTTTGTCATGGTCACTTGGATGCTTGTGAGACAAGAATAGCCCCAGCATTCGTCAGCAAGCTCACAGGGGAGCAAAGGCTGCCTCCACCCTGTCAGCTCTTCAGCATGAAGCCTCAGACATAGTTTAAATAAATAGGCAAATGGCTTCAAAAAGAACACGAGTACAGCAGTTGCCTGTGGGCAAGGATGCTGCTGCAGAGCATCAGTGCTGACTCGTGTGTGTGTGCTGGCACAAAATGAGGGGCTTTGCCATTCCTTCCCAAGTCAGCTTGGACACAGTGCTGTCTGGCTGAGGGGTTACTTAGCACGGGTACAGCCCCACCAGCGAGCACTGGGAGGCCAGTTTGGTTGTGGGCTGCAGCCACACTTCCACTCCAGCAATGCCTGCATGTTTTACCCAGGCCGAGTATGGAGGAGGATCAGAGTTATGTTACCCAGCACCATGGCACCTCTTTAACCCCTCTTAAACGGCAGGCAGAGCCTGTGCCTATTTCTGGCTCCTGGACCTCTGCCTGCACCCTTTCATGGTGTGACCCACTCCTGCTGCTGTCAGCATCTGCTATCATCTCAACCCCCGGCCCAACCCACGCTTTGGCCAAGAGCTGTTCCAGGACACAAGTGCTCGGGATGATAACTGCCATGTGCATTTATTTGCCTTTCTATAGCCAAATCCAGCTGCAGGTCTAGTGCTGTGAGTTGATACACAGTAGGGTGCACTGTGGGGCTACTATGCTACAACAATGGGAATGATGGTGTGACCCCCTCAAATCTTCTCTCTGCTTCTTTTGCCTGTAAATAAATAATAAATATAAATAAACACAAATAAAGCCACGCTGGAATTTTTAAGTCCAATTAAAGAAAAAGCAGACAATAATCAAGTAAAGGCCTGAGCCGTTTGTAAGAGCCCTTCAGAGGCTTTTTGTTCTGCTTGCAAGCCAGACGAACCACAAATCAGTGGTGGGCTGAGGCTGCTTGTAGGAGCACACACACGAGTCATGCAGCACATGCTGTATCCTGACCCTTCCCAGTGCTCCCATGCTCCAGCTGCACCCTCCAGCCCCGGACAGACAGAGTTGGCTCAGGTTGCTGTGTGGAATCCCACACAAGTCAGGCATTGCTGCTGTTGTGCAGCTGGTGGGGTAAGGTTGTGCATTAAAAGCTCATTTACAGCTCTCAAAGAGAAGTATCTGAATTCTTCTTTTGTTCACTTTGCCATCATGATAAAGCCATCAAATCTGGGCTGGGGGGGAAATGCCATCAAAACCAACCAAATAAAAAACACAAAATATTATAGACCTCTCCTTCTGGAAAAACCTGGAATGATAGACTGAGATGCCAAGTATTCATGTTTACAGCAACCGTACCAAGAGCTGGGCATGAAACGGAGCACACCCGTAGCACAGCCAAAAATTAAACAGCAAATTGAATACCATGATTCAATTCTCACTTCACAACAGCTGTAACAAAAGCAGGAAATGGAATTCCTTGACTCAGTTGTCATGACAATACTCCTGAAAAATCTCCACCATAGGATAAACCCTCCCTGCTGCTGTGTGACTGGTGAGGACACTCTTCTGCTCAGCTTCCCCCCATTAACTCAGCACTTGTTTTCAGATCAATTCCAGGACCAAGCAATTACACTCAGCTGCTGGATGTGAAGGCAGCAGATACCAATGGTGCAGTTTATTATCATGCAGTTGCTTTAATTAGTTTTTGAAACTAGCACTGCACCGGGAACTCCTCAAGCTGTATCGTTATACATATAACGGGCTAATTGCAACGTGGTCACATTGTATGTATTTCTTTACTCACATTTTTCATTGCTAATATGCTTGTTAAATAATGACAAGTACAAATGGCCATAGCAGAAAAATGAAATGCAAATGCTATTGCCATGCTAAAAAAAAAAAAACCCACCACAACAAAAGTAA
>WUAM01000311.1:7068398-7084303 GCA_024336885.1 Actenoides hombroni
CACATGGGTCCCGCAGAGAAACATGAAGTAGAACGGCTATTGCCCTGCTAAAAAACAAAAGCCCACCACACCAAAAGTAATACCTGCCCCCCCCCCCAAAAAAAAAAACCAGCAACATGCAACAAAAAACCCCAACCAACTATACATTTTTTTCCTGTTACCATTACTTCTGTCTGTGCCGGTCTTCAGAATTACACTTCTAGGATGAAAATGCAGCATGTTCCTTGGAACAGACGCTATGATTAAAGTAAGGCAATAATTTTGGCCCTATTCTTAAAACTTTTATTATACCTACAAAAAAAATCTTTATGATTATATAATATTATCTATATGTTATATATAAAATGAAGGAAAGGAGGGGGAAGAAACAAACTGGGTGTCTCTACTGTTCAGTGTCAGCTTTATTTTAGAGGACTTTGAGAACTGGGCAGCTAGGGGAAAAAAAAAAAACCAAACACATTTTTCAGCCATGAGATGTCCTGCTAACGTACTTCCCCCTCATTGACTTTGTAGCAAATGTGTTACTAGTACCTCCTCCAAAATACTGATAAACTTAACTGGTGTGTGATTTAGCTATTACTGGTATATCTAGTTGTGAAAATAAATAGAGGGAGGCAAAGAGAGGAAAAAAGGAAACCAGAAACACAAGAAAGGGCCTTGCTGGGTGATGGGCAGAGCTTACCCTGGAAAGAAGAGCAGGAATGAGCAGAGTTTATCCCAAAGTGTGCATCAGGCACGTGATATCCTTGAATCAGTGTTTCAAGACCAAAATAAGGCAGAGAACCTCTCTCAGTTCAGTTCCGCAAGCACAGTTCAAGTTAATCTGAGGCAAAGCAGCAGCTTTAACATCTCTATGCCCAAATCATGCTCAAAACAGTCCATTAGCCTTCATAGCAGATGCCCCAACCCCTTCCCCACCCCTTTTATGAGCTGCTTTACAAGCACACAGCCCAGAGGTTGCCTTTCCTGCTGCAATCTAATCTAGCAAACAAACTGCTCCAGAAAAGAGGGGGAAGTGTTTGAATTCCCACTCGACAGGCATACTGGAGTGCCCAGTTGGTTCCCGCAGCAATCCATGCCCACCTGGGACACCAGGCTCACAGCTCTGCACCCCTTGGTGCTTTCTGTCTGCTTCGCTGCAGGGGTTTGTTACAGACTGCACAAAGCTTCAGGCAGAGCTGATGTCCAATGGGACCAGAATACAGCACAGGCTGCTTGCCTGGCATCTCAGTAGGTGTGACAGGGTCTGTGCTATACTGCTATGTGCTGGTTTATGTGCACCTATGTGTGAATGTCCATGCAGCAGCTGAGTGACTCTGTCACCACCAGGCATTGCTCCAGAGCCCTGTCATCACCAGGGTTTTGTGAATACAGGGCTGGGGGGCAAGTACAACACAGCAGAAGAAAGGTCCAGCTTCTTCTTTTGTGTGGGTTATAGATGCAGATACATGGAAAACTTTCGAGCTAGTTCCAGAAGATGACTTGGTCTTTTCATTGGACTAGATTGAAATGCCTTTTGGACAAAACAAACAATATATGCCAGCAGCAGGATGCCAAGCTTTTTCTATCTTGAGCCCCAGAGAGCCACTTAATTCCTGCTTAAGCGAGACCTACTCTCTGGCAGCTCTTCAGCAGTGTATTTTGAAGATGAGAGCAGATAGTATCTCAGATGTTCCAAAAATATTACATATAGTAAACTGAAAGTTCAAAATAAAAGATAAACCAGGACTTAAGCAAAACAAAGCAAACAACAACAACAAAAAAATTCACTAAAAAATAAACTTGCCCTTTTCTCAGTTGCTTGGAAACAACCTGGAGGAAAAATAATGCCATACAGAAGCACAGTGTCAGGAACCAGGAGGATGTTCCCATGGTTTAGCAGTACCCCACATTTTTCTTTCCTTGATATAAATGAGTTGGCAAGAGCTGTAAACTGAGAGCAAATCTTTTGCTACAGTCCTAACAAGGGCAGGGTTAATGTGGGAATGTTTTCCAAAGGTAAGGGAAGAAAAACCCAGCAGGTTACAACAGCTGCAAACATATTGCTCCAAGAAGCCCATTTGGTTTGGCTAAGCACAAATTACAGGACACGCGGGGGGACTGAGGGGAGATGCTGGAGCAGGGAGGGAGGACTGCAACCAGAAATTAAACTGTCAGCTCAACAGAACACACCAGGCAATAAAGGCAGCATCTCCACGGCTGTGAAGTGCACGTGGGATACCATCCTGCTCCTCCTTCTCAGCAGCTAAAGGCCATGCTCTTGTCTGCCTGTGATGGTGAGGAGCTGCTGCTCAGTGAGAGCCCGAGGAGGTGGCAGTTATTGGGCACTCATTTGGAGCAGGGCTCCCAGAAAAGCACTGGTGTATTATACAGTGTGTTTCTATCGCAGGGTGAAAGGCAGCCCCAGAACGGCTCCGGGCTGGGAAGCTCTGGGCTGAAAGCCCTGCCTGCACATTGACAACAGCAGCAATTGGAAGAGGGAGCAGGGCTGGGCACAACCACCTGCTGCTGCTCCAGCACGACACAGCTCCCAGTGCTGCAAGATGCGAAACACACCCCAAGGGACCATTTGGCTCAGCCAGGACATGCACCAACACAGCACCTTCACTGAGGCCATCGTCAAAGTCACCAGCAGCATGTTCAGACACAGCACAAGCTGGCCCCAGGACAGCACTCTTCATGTTAAAAGGAAATAATCCATGAAATGTGCCTCTTGCTGTTGTCTCTTCCTTGCGGGTGATCGGATCCCACCTCTACCAGTCCAGGGAATTGGTGTAATGTGACCTACAAGTTGCTTGCAGGGACAGCAGATACCCGCAAGCCTGCAGTTTACTGGCCATCAACTAGATGTGTCTGGCTTGGCAGATCCAAAGTTACAATGCAAGTAGGAACTGAAGGTTTTACAGAAGAAACTGTTATTGACAGGGGTTTATGGAGAAAATAACCCTGTAGAATATATTTTAAAGTAGTAGTTGAGACAGGAGCATGATAACATTATAAACCATAAGAGGAAAACTTGAGGCATTTAAAAACATTGGATGAAAAGGAGAGTGAATTACTACTGTCTTGCCTTTCCTAGCTCTTTGTTGTCTTAAATGATATGTGTGTGCTGCTGCGTTTATTTGCAAATATATTTCTTTAATTACTTTGAGATAGATTTTACAAATGGAAGAGATCACAGTGTTGCTGTACTAAAAAGTAAAAAAAATAAATTAAAAAAAAAAATAAATCTGTGAGTGTTTACAAGCACCAGCCAGAGAGTACAGGTGAGTAACTGCATCGCTGCTGAAGATTACACAGCAGCCCATCCATCTGACTGCAGCCACCAGGACAGCAAAATTCCCTTTGAAAACCTCCACACACCCCCCTCCCTTGAGTTTCAGAAGCCACCAGAGCCCTGCTGGAGCAGGCACACCCCCCCCTAAATAGGTTTGATTTGTTTAGGGAACTTCTCAATGGTTCTTTATGCATCAAAACATACAAAAGGTGCATCAAAACATACCAACGGTGCATCAGTGCTGCCTGAAGAGTGAGGTGCAGGCACCTCCTTATGACTAAGGGCATGCAGGGAGGTCAGGAGGCTGCACCAGCACAGTGGCCTTCTGCTGCCTCTAGGCAGCAGCCGAAGTTCTCAGGGGTGTATGTAGGCACAGCCTGAAGTTTGCCTTAAATTGCACTGCTTTGTTCATCCAACAAAGGGCTGAGCCTTTGCTCTAACACAGCACTGCCCACATCTCCTTCTCAGTTCAGGTTTCCTAGAAAGCAGAAGAGGCAGACGGCACGACGCAGGGCTGTAAAACCTTCACCCATATGCATTTCAGCACTGAGGCTGCCGCATGCTCCACAGAGCCCATGTGGGTTAGCCTCCATATGGCTTCCATTTATCATAGCTGAATGCCATAAACAAGTGTCCTCCAGCCAGCCTGGGAAAGGAACTAAAAAAACCATCAGCATTTCCTGAGCCTCGTTAACCAGACACCCACACTGCATCAAGGACTGCTGAAGGATAGCAGAAGGTCTGGCTGCACAGGGAAAGGCAGTGGGAGCCACCTCATCCTTCGGAGGTGGGAGGCTGGAAGGTGGCAGAACAGCTAGTTCTGGGAGCTGCATACACACACAGGTGGGCTTATGGGCTTGGTTTGAGATGTTTCTCTTCTCATTTGTAGGGTGCTGATCATTCCTTACCCTGGTGTTCATGCCCCTTGCATGGGGATGCCTGTCCTCCACACATACCAAGTTCAAGCAAGCAGAGCAGTCCTTTTGACATTGTACATGTAGAAAAAGGTCACTGTGGGACTGTCAGTGTCCTGGGAGGTTCTGTGCCAGTAACATCACAGTAATGCAGCATTTTTCACAGATCTTAGCACTCCTGAGGAGCCAGTAATGAGCCCTTGCCAGGGAGCATCCAGGACAGCTTTTTCTGCACTGCTTTCCAGGTTCAGTTCAAAGCTTATATGAAGTTAACAAAAAAAGCTCCCAGAGGCTCACACAGACTTGGGAACAAGGACCTAAAAACCTGGTGGCAGTTTTACCTGAAACACTGAACTGAGGATTTAATCTTTTCCCTCATTTTCTAAACATGCTTTAACAGCCAAAGGCAGGACAGCCTTTGTCAGTGCTATTAGGGCTTTGCTGTGAGACCAGACATGCCTGCACTTAGCTGCATGTGCAGCCTGTCCCCTGGACCAGGTGGCCCCAGGCTGCTCTGTGCCATCTCCCACATAGCCAGCTGATGCGATCCCTGGTTGTTTCAGGTCCCAATGGTGAAGAACACAAGAAGAACGTACTCTTGTGCTCACAAATGGACAAGTCTGCATTGCAAGACATCTTCTTGAGGGTGGTGAGACACTGGAACAGGTTGCCCAGAGAAGCTGTGGATGCCCCATCTCTGGAAGTGTACAAGGTCAGGTTGATGGGGTTTTGAGCAACCTGGTCTTGGGAAAAGTGTTCCTGTCCATGGCAGCTCTACTTGGAACTAGATGATCAGTAAGGTCCTTTCCTACCCAAACCACTCTATAATTCCTGTAAGTTGAAACCTCCAAGTCTTTCACTTGGCTCAGATTACAACTGGCTGGACCTAATATAAGCTGAAGTGCCAAAGGAGAAATACCTGTGAGTGAAAGTTGCCTTTCTGTGAACAAGCAGGGTTGGAAGGTGCCCACACAACTATTTCTGCCCAGCATAACACAACACAGTCTGCAGTTTCCAATGAAAAATCAGTCTCTGTACTTCCGAAAGAGTTGAGTCATCTAGGGAAGGTAAAACTACACTTAAATCTTGTTTTCTTTTTTTTTTTTTTTTTTTCTTTCCCCTTTAATCTGTTTTCAGTCTACATAGGCAGGAGATGAAAGAGACTCTCGACAGAGGCAAAAATCACCAGAGCACACTGACTTCCCTCAACAGCATATGTGCCCTCTGGGTGATGTGCCCTCTGCCTGAGACACTCAGCCCTGCAAGGCACAGTCCCCAAGGCACCAAATCCCCAGCAGAGTTAAGAATGGAGCTTTCCTCAGCCATGAGTCAAAGCCTTGCTCCTCTGCTTCCTGCAAACACAGATCAGCTCCCACTCCGCATCCCGCAGTCTCAACCCAACGTGCAGCACTTTGCCCAGCACTTGCAGCAGATACTTGCTTTCCTAATAAAACTCAATGATGGAAAATGATGCAGATGACCTATGCTGGTTTTCACTAAAATACTGTATTAAAAGTATCACAGAGCTGTCCAAGCTCTACTGGAGAGGTATAGAAGTTTGAAATGGAAAAGGCCCGTTCAGTGACAGGTCCAGCAAAAATACTTCTTAGCTCAGCTCCCTGCTCTGCATGCTGACATATCACTAAAAGAAGGCACAAATGGAAGTCTAGAACATATTTAAGCAGCTTTCTATGGAAGGTTTTCTCTGTTTTTCAGTAGTAGGATCCACTACTATTTTGAGACTCTAGTCCAACTTTTTCATGGCAAATCACTAACCAAATGAGAAGCTGATGATGAATGGAAGTGTCTGGCTGACACAGAGAGAGGCAAAGTGAATTCACCCTTCCTTGAACTCTTGCAGCTTTCCAAGGCTTCTCTTTCAAAGTCCAGCTTTGTAACTTCTGCTGGAAGTCTTGAATTTCAAAATCTTCCTTCTCATATCAGTGCAGGGCACAGGGACAAAGCAGAGCTGGGCACCTCCCAGGGGTGTGAAGAGCTTGTCCCTTTCAAACTTACAAGCAAAGAAACCTGGCTTGCATACTGTGGACTGGCTGTGGCATGTCCCATGTAGATAAACAGGGCACAGCTGATAGCAAACTCAGTGTGAGAGTGAGCATTGCCAGGAGTAAGGACAAAGCAGCTTCTCTTCAGAGAACAGCTTTCTAAGTGGTGTAAACCAACCTGGATGTGGATTTCAGTGGGGCAAATCTGATTTCTATCATGTAAAGGTCTGACTCAGACTATTTGAAAAGTGGGCCTCAGTTAGAGCATCTCTCCGGGTACCTTTGTGGTGTAACACACCCTTCCCAGCAAACCGTCAGCCGGGGGCAGGAGTTATTTCAATGGCTACATTGCTTCAGACAAAGCCTCACCATCTGCTGTACCCTCTAATTACAAATGCAGAAAACATAATTCACAATCAAATCACAAAAAAAAGGAAAGAAAATGAGCAATTAAAATGCACATTCTGCCAGGCAAATCAAGCTTCCCTTCCCAGCCACACTGTACCCACTTACTGCTCTTGCCTGTTACAGGCAGGGTCAGAATTAGTCCCGGATCACTGGAGACTTCAGTCCTGCTGATTTCACTGACAGCAGCTTTCCAGTCTTGGGCTTCTCATCTACCAGGGACTCTCTTCAGCTCCAGCTGCTATATTTACCGGAGACTTGCTCACCCTTGGGATCAATTTTTTCTGAAGGAGCAATTTACCTTTCCAATGTACAGACATATCTTTGTTACTTCCCACTCCCTGTCTCTCTTCTGGGGTCCTCCTGGCTCACAAATCAACAAAAACCTTGAGGGTTTCACAGGAATATAGCAGGGATTGATGGTGGTGCGTTTGCCAGCAAAGCCCCCAGGATGAATTCATCTTTGGTGCAACGTCACTGCACTTTCTGAAGTTATCCTCCACTCTGAGTGTGTGTACTGGAATGTACATTGACATTCAGGCATCATTTACACTCTGTAAGTAATTCAAACCTGCAGAGGCAATTTCTTGCATGTTCAAAATTCAAAGTCTCCTTCTCTAACACCATCTGGTTTGGAAGAGCTGAAATCCACCTCTGAGGCTGGAGTGAAGGGAGGTCCTTGGGGAGACATGTTCTTCTGGGCAGAAGCATTTGACCACTGTGCCTTACCCCCTGTAGCTGACCCATGAGACTGGAGGACAGACATCTCTGTCAGTCAGCCCATTGATGCTTTTAGGAGCAGCCCCAATGCCCATCAGGTCCATCCCAGAGGATCAGGGTCAGCATTTTGCAGTGGTGCAGCGCAGGGGGGGGAAAAAATCCTTTGCTCTATTAACATCACTCAAGGAATTAAACGGTCTGCATCTGACATGTCTACAGAGCCCTTTCTTGTAGCACATACTCCCACTCCTGCATAGGTGGAGAAAAACCCCCTTTGCAAGACAACACTGCAGGCTGAGCTTCCTTCCCTCATGTCCTACTCAAAGCCTGGAAAAATCTCTCTGGCAACACTCAGGTTCCTCTGCTGGCCTCAAGGAACATGGAGTGGACAGTCCCAGTTGTGCCCTCACTGTATAGCTCATCTATGGCATGGCCACAAGAGGGGTAAGAGATTTGCCTTAGCATGACGGACACTCTGCCAGCACTGCCAGCCACGTTCTCAGATGGGAGAGCCCCACAGCGTACTGTGGCACTGTCATTGCAGGGGCTTCATCTTATAGAGTGAATCTCCAGTCACAAGTGGGCTGCCGTGGATCCAGGCGGAGGGGAGCTCCCCGGCTGAATCACATTGCTGAATAATTTCTGTCCAGCAAGCTGTCTCCCCTGCCTGCCTTCAAAGCTGCTCCATGAGCTGCTCATTGGCAAGGAGAGCACGAGGCTCTGATATTATTTCGGAAATGTTTCAGGGCTTCACAATAGTTTTACAATATCTTGCAGCAAAGCGGCAGATGGGATTGTGGACTAATCAATACACTAAGCAGAGCCAAGTGCTGGATCACAGATCTGAACTGCAAGAATAAATAGTAAATCAAAAGAATATAAAAGTACCATCAGTTCTATAATGCAAGAAGATCTGTAACTTGCTCTGCGAGGAATTCAGTTCCCAGGTTTGACAGCCTGTACCGTGAGCTCAGCATGAGAAAGGGGGAGGTATTTCTCTTCCTGCACCTGATGCTGTGCCCGAGTAGGACCCGCAGCCCTGATTGCTGTGAGGGTTACCACAACCTCAGCTCTTGCTTAGCATAAGGCAGAGCATGGTCAGCCTGACCCGAGTACAGGACTCAGGCAGTTCCCAGCTCTGCGTTTGCCTTCCCTGACCCGAATCTGCTCTTCATGAACCAAAAATGTATGATGTTACTGGAGAAGTGCTGGGTGCAAGCAGCCACCCAAGGTCCCTGCAGCTGGCCAGCACATCACTCCAAAGGCAGTTCCACAGCTTCCTACCTTGGGAAGCAGCAGTTGCCATCAGACACACAGCAGACCTGCGGCAGTTAGCAAACGGGGCTGAGATGATTCACAGCTCTCAAGTGATGTCAGAGCCATGACAAGGCTTCAATCGAAGCCAAGGGTCACATCATCCTTACTGGCAGATGGGAACCAGTGACCAGGAGGTTGATTGGGCCATTAAGCAGCTTGCCATTAAGGGACAAGTGGCCAGGTGCCTGGCTGTAAAACCTGTGATACGCAGCTCCATGTCTGGGAGATGAGGCAAAGGGGAGGCCAGCAGTCTTCACATTTAGGCACTGGCAGTCCCGGCCACTCACTCTGACCTCCCTCTTCTCTCTCCTTAGCACCTACAATCATAAGTCAGGTCTTGCAGGGGTACTGTGATGAATTATGAAAATGAAAGAACTCCTAGCAGGGGAAAAGGATCCGTCCTTCCCATTTTCTTAACACCCCCTGTGCTGAGTCAACACAAGATTATCTATTATCACACAAGAAAAGACTTTTTTTCTTTTTAAAGTCTTTTTCCCCCTCCACTATTTAGATATTATAAAAGCCAAACAAAAGATATGCAATGAGTTACAAATTTAAAAGAGGTCTTTTTAAGTGCCAAACTGCAGCAGAACTGTAGTTACGGTTATTATACAGAAACAGACATAAAGCTGTAATGTGAATCAACACATTTTATCACAGCCATTCAATGAAATACTGGGTCCATGCAGCTTAGCTATTACCTTTCTACAGCTCTGAAAGATTTACCGTAGTTTCAGCTTAATCTGGAATTTTATTATGTAGTTATTTTAATCTCACTTTATTTTATCACTGCTTGGAGTCCTATTACCAAAGTAAGATCATGCTTAGATACAGCAATGATGAACAGTGTTAGAAACAGCTAAAACAGAAACAGAATCCAGCTCGGATTTGCTATATACAGTAGAAAACCATCAAGGGACCATTTATGATGCATTACAGAGTGATAAAGGGATAGTTCCTACAAGGTGGCTGGGATGAGTGTTTAATTGGATGCTCTGTTCCCCTCATCCACACTCATCATCAGATTGAAAGACAGAAGAGACCATGAGATCACCTTCTCTGAGCCCAGAGTTGAGCATCAGACACTAGCCTGATTTTTTGCATACTCATACGCACATTTTGCTGAGGTAAAGTTCTTGTTCAGGCAGAAGGACAAACCTTCACCATCCTTCTCCTCTCATTTTCTCAGTAACACTGAAGTAAGGCTGAGACTCCTAAGCCAGTGTCTCCTGCTGATCATCATGAAAACATGACTTTCACAAAAGATACAAGGTTGACAGCGTGGGAGACTAACCATACCCCATCTTCAGAGCTGAGCATGTAGGCAGGGGCCCAGGATGCCAAAACCAGCCCCATCCCCAGGGGCAGCTCTGGGAACTGAAGAGCTGCTCGGGTGCACCCTCCCTACCTTCCTGCAAATTTCCTGCTCGGTTGCCCCACATGCTTGGTCTTGCCATAAGGTTTTTGGAGATGGAATTGCTGCTTGGGTTGAAAGGAGCTCTGAGAGCAAGCCTGGTACTTGGAGGTGCAATCTTTTTCTTGTTGGTATTTTGTTCAGACATGAGCTTGTGGGTGCTTTGCAAACCCCAGTTCTTCAGGAGAGAATTCAGGGGAGTACTGAAGACGGCCAAGTGCTCTAAAGCACAATTTACATCTCTTCTGTTAAGACATTTAAATCATATATTTAAATGCTATTATGAGTCGAAGTGTTGTCCTAAACTGGGACTGAAAATCTTTAGGACATGCTTTGAAAACACAAGGATGAAATGCCACATGTGGGTACTTTGGGAAGAACCAGAAGGCGACTGGTGCAGCAGAGTGACGCAGCATCAGCAAGCAAAGTGTTCACTGACGGGCTCAGGTGTCGCAACCGGTGACACAGGTCACCCGGACCAAGGAAGCCTGGGGTCCACCTGCTCAGCCCGCAAGTGCAGTGCTGGGTGGAAAAATCAGCACCACTCCTTCGAAGCGTTACCATCTCCTCCTTCCTCTGCCTCGCAAGCCCTGCCGAGACCCCTGTGAGACCAGCCCAGCAAACGGCAGGGAGGACACCGGCCCCGGTCACCCACACGCACCTCTCCGCACTCACCCCGCGAGTGCGGTTCCTCCCTTCGGCCTCTTCAGCACCTCAGCCCTGCAAAGCTGTCACCACAGCCCCCCCTCCATCCCCACCCCACGCCCCCCAACGGGATCACGGCGGGGCGGCTTCTGAGGCGGGGCCGCCGCGGGTGCCGGTAAACCCGCTTTGCTGGGGGGTTTGCTCTCTGCCAGGTCAGGCGTGGTCCGGCCGGCGCTGCCGCTCCCCCGGGGGACACGCGTGTTCGGGGGGAGCCGCAGCACCCGCCGGGCTGGGTCGCTGGTGGGCACTGCCCGCCGCTGCCCGTGGCTCCCGCTGCTCCGCCGGCACCCGCGCCGCGCCCCAGCCCGGCCCCGCAGCGCAGCGTGCGCGGCCGGCCCGGTCTGCACCGTCCCCTAGTGGCCACCAGCCCCGACTCGCTGGCCCGGCTCTGGCCCCCGAGGGCAGGGGGAGCAGGCAAAGCCTCCGGGGCAGCGCTGCCTGCGGTCCCGTTCCACGCAGCCCTCGCTTTCTGCCTGGCACCGTGCCCTCACCGCGCTGGGGTCCCCCCTTTTTCCACCACCTTCCCCCATCCAGTTGCTCCCGGGACTGTCACTGGTGCCCTAACTCCTGCAGGTACTGTGATAGTCACCAGCGAGGCTCCGGTTTTACCCGTCACCCCAAGAGCAGAGATGGAGGGAGAAATTGCTCCTATTTCTTCCATGCCTTCCAAGGCTGAGCTCCATCCCAGCAGGCAGCCAGCCCTGCAGAGCAGGAACAGGGTGCTCAGATCTCCAGGGGACCTGGATAGGAAAGACCACAGTGATGGCAACACAGGTCCTGGGCCAGTCCTGACTGTGCCACTTTGGTCTTTGTGACCTGCTAACATGACAACATAGAATGGTTCAGGTTGGAAGGGACCTTAAAGACCATCTAGTTCCAACCCCCCCTGCCATGGGCAGGGACACGTCCCACTAGACCAGGTTGCTCAGAGCCCTGTCCAGCCTGGCCTTGAACAGTTCTAAGGATGAAGCATCCACAGCTTTTCTGGGCAACCTGTTCCAGTGTTTCACCACCCTGATGGTGAAGCTTCCCCATCCCTCTTCACACATCAGACATCCTCCGAGACCAAATGACCTCACTGGTCTCTGCATCAAAATGGTGGGACACTAAACCGATGTTACAAACAGACTCCACTTTTCTTTCTGATCCCCGTCTTAGAGCTCCAAACCAGAGTTTTTAAATCTGTCTTTCTCCACGGCAGTGCACTCTGCCAGCTTCTAAATGCAGAGGTTTTTCCCAGGCTGATAGCAAGGAGATAAGCACCATCAGTGGGTGAAAGTCCCAAACAGCAACCACCTGCTGCCCAGCTCTGTACAGAACACCCAGGGCAGTACTTCCCTCCAAGCAGGGTGATGAGCATGTGGGAGGGCAGCCAGGAGAACCGCCCCTCAGCTGCTCCTTGGGGCCTGGGTGCTGCAGAGGACCACGCAGGGTGGCTCCCAGTGCCACCAGCCTGTGGGACACAGCCTGGCAAGGCTCTACATCAGCAACTCAGCCTACCAGGACCAAAGCCCCAGGCAGAAGTTGCCAGTGACAGCAATGTCCCCCCAGGAAGAAGATGGGGGGTCTACAACCTCCCGCTCTTGGGCACACAGAACAGGGAGAATTTTTGCTAGGAAAACAATCTCTGCTGCTGAGTATGAAATAAAGAGGAAGTTTGAAGTAAATCGTGCCATAAATCTCTTGATAAGCTGAGAGAGAATAAAAGCCCCATCAATATTTCTACTCAGCTCCTTAAAGATCACAGTGGTTCACTTATTTTGAGAAACTGAGCCTTTGCCAGGTATGGTCCGGAGGAAATACTTCAGCCAGGCAGGATGCTTCAGGAGTCATCTTAGCAAGGAAAAGTTTGACAGGAGAGGACTATCTCTGGAAGGACCCACGCACGATAGCTTTAGACATGACGCACTGAGTGCAGGAAGCCAAGCTCTGAGACAGGATGCAAAAGTGGATCTGTTCCAGCTCCCTTTGGCTCTGCTGAGGCTGCAGCCATCCCACGGAGCGTGCGAGGTTGGTGAGTGGTCAGACACCCTTCAGGCACCTCTCAGACAAGATCACCATGTGCTGGCCCACAAATCCAGGCAAGCACACAGCTAATTGGAGTCACTCTGCTGGGCTCCACAGCAGAGGCCTCTGGCACATGCTGGGTAACCAGCAGCAGCAGCCATTCCTTCTGCCTGCCCAGGACAGGCATGGTGGTGGGACATCACATACTGCCTGTATCTCCTGCCCTGGCCTCCCCCTGTAAGTCAACCTGTGTGACACAACAGCAAATTTCACCTGTGGCTTCTCTCAAGACTTATCCAGGAGCCATTGCCCAGGTTGCAGGACAACGTGAACTAGGCAGAGCAACACACCCAACGGTGAGAACCATCTCTTCAACAGCAGGTGAGACTGGAGCCCTTCCACTCAGGAACTGCAGTTCTTGGTCATCAAACCTCTCTTTCCAATACCCCAGCACGTGGTATCTCCCATCTCCAGCCCCTTACATGTGTCTAAAAATGTAAATCCTCATTCTCCCAATCTGCAGGAAACTGATGTAGGCAGAAGGGATATGATGATTCTTTCACATCGTATCTCGGAGCCCAACACCCTTCCCCCAGGAGCAGCACAAGAACGCACCTTGCCACCCACCTAAATACTTGATAAAAGTTAAATCCAGCCATCCGTGAGTGATGCTTCTCCTCACACAAGCACTCCAGCCATGGTCTGCATAGCTTTATTAAAGCATCAATTACCTTCAGCGCAAGCAGAGCTACGTTAGCAGGACTGCAGCCTGCTCCTTTTGATAAGGCTCACTCTCTTCATTTATCAACAAGACGGAGATACCAGCAGGCCAGGGAGGGTAACGGAGTTGACTCTCACATCCTCTGTGTGTGCTCCTTCAACCAGAGCATCCTGGTTGTCCTGGCTAGTGGGGTTTAGAGGATGGTTGGTATGAGGAACTAGTGATCGTTGCTGGGAGATAACCCCCAGCTATAAAACACAGGGGGAGTTCCCTGGGTTCCAGGGGGGTGCTAATGCCTGGCTAGTGCTCCAGGCACCCAGGCAAAGTGGCCAGAGAGCTCAGGCTGCTGCTGAGTGGGTGACGTTCCCAAACTGCTCAAGTTTTGCTCCTCTCCCGTGCATGCAGGGTGGTGGCTTAGACTATTATGGGAGACCAAGATAGCTCTCTCTGGAACTGGCCATACATTGACCCAGCCCAGCTCTGAAGAGAACTTTCACTCTTATTATATCTTTTTTGGCTCTACCCACATGCTCTTGTTGTCTCCTTTCAGAGATGCAAGCATGGCCTGGGGAGAGGGCTAAGAAACTGCAGAAAAGCAATTCTTTTTATTAACAGACCTAAAATTTCCCTCATAAACTACACTAAGACAGGCTCTTGGCTTATTAATAGCAGTAAATCTCAAGTCCAATAGACCTCAGTTAATGAATATTGATTATGATAGTGCTGGAGAAGGCTGGTGTCAGTCGAACTGAGATGCTGTAGCCTGCTTTGCTCAGGCAGGGCTGTAAATTACCCAAGAGCTCATTTGTTTTTCAGAACTCGGTAGTGGAAAACACCGGGGTTATGGCTGCACTGCAGCTTTCACTATCCCAGGGCTGGGAAACCACCACACTGCTAACAGCAGCTGGTCAGCAGGGCTAAGTATTTTTTTTACTGTTATTTTAAGCACTTGGTTGCCTGGGATCTGGTCCCTTTGGAACCAAGACAGGATTTATCAACTCACTCAGGGTCTAGCTCCCCTCTGCTGAGAGGAGCTTACACACAATCCAGAGGAGCAGAGCTGGACTCTCAGGTGGTTCAGGCAACAGGCAGGGACGTGTGTTCGGCCGCTCCTAAAACCCCCTCGAGATGTCTGAAGGTATGCTCTGAAAAGTGAGTTCCTTTCCATATACAAGCCTCATTTCTTGGAGCATCACTGCTAGCCTGCATACTGCTGTCCCCCTGTGCTGGAACAGGGCAGGCACCGACTGCCCCAGAGCAGAGATCCCTTCACTTGGGGCAAGCCTGCCCCAGGCCTCAGCTGGCATTTGCACCTTCCCACCTGTTTACAGAGGTAAATGTACACTTCCCTCCATCCACCAGCGAATACCTTAAAAGTAAGAATCCAAGCTGATTAACACAAACACCATGGTCACCCAGACCTTTGACTCGCAAGATAAATCCCATCATGCTCTTGATGAGCAGCTCTATCTTTTACCTTCAGGCTGGGATGACTTTGAATGGCCTTTAAATGAATGAAAGAAACCAAGGGCAGTCCCACTGCAGCACAGAGACCTTATCATTATCTTCTGGAGGGGGAATGAGGCAATGAGGGGTGGGGAGGCTGAGGGACTATGTTAATGTTCTCACAGAACTATCTTTTATGCTCACTGAAATAACCCAACAACAACAACAAACCCCAGAACAGCCTTCTCCCTGCTCCCCACATCTGATAAAAATCAAATAATAACAGGAGTGACTTATGTGCTCTCTGCCTGGTACTTCAATCTGGCCTTCCAGTTAATACACACTATGATTAAAGCATCTTTAATCTGCAGTCTGTGGAGACCTGTAGAGCAGTAGCAGCAGCGGGTGTGCAGCCTGATAAGGGTTGTTCTCTCCGTGCAGATGAAACTTTTAATATTTATAACTGCTGATTTTTTTTCTGATGCCTCCTATTGAGGGGAAGGGGGTGAAAGTTTAAAGATAAAAGCTTGATGGAAGACCAGGTGGAATGTTTTTCCAAGGACAGGCAGGAGCTTAAAGTCATCTCCACCCAAGAGCTGGTTTAGGAACATGGCTTAGGCAAGCACAGTGTCAGAGATGGGGGATGAAGACTCTGGGAGATCTTCAAGACTTGTCTAAAAGTGCACCCAGGCTTCAAGCTGCAAGCTCCTGGGAGCTGCCTGCTGTTTATCTGGTCTGCAGCAAGCACTGCCAGGCAGCGCCACAAGAATCGCTCAGCCAGAGCAACTCAGCTGCACAGACTGGAAGTGAAGCGCTACCACCACTCCCAGCTCAGTGCTGAAGCGTGCCGAGAGCTGAAAACACACAGTGGCAGCCCAACCCTCCACCTCGACATCAGCAGGCATGGGGCACTGGCAATGCACTTAGAAAACTGAATTGCATCTTCCTCCAGACAAGTCACCGCGTATTGCGGTAC